>VZQC01003744.1:3398635-3544173 GCA_009823505.1 Rhizomys pruinosus | reverse complement strand
TATATATATTCTAAATATCTTTGGCCCTAACTCCCTGGTCAAAAGACACAAGCCAGTGGAATGGATTGATAAATAAAATCCATCTTTTTGTTGTCTGCAAGAAACATATCTCATCTTCAATGGTAGGTAGTACTTTAGGATGAAAGGATGGGAAAATAATTCCAAGCAAATGGCATTAAGAAACAAGCAGGTGCTGCATTTCCAATATCGAACTAAATAGACTTCAAATGAAAATTAATTTAAAGAGATAAAAATGGTCACTTCATTCTAATCAAAGGAACAATTGATTAAGAAGATATCAGATTTCATAAAAATAGTTTTACAGGATTATAAAACACAAATTAATTCTAACTTGCTAATATTAAGTGATTTCAATACTCCACTCTCTTCAATAGACTGATCAATTTATAAAGAATAGAGAGACATCTGAATTGAATGAAATCTTACATCAATAAACTTAAGAGATATACACAGAATAGTCTACTGAAGTACAAAAGAATACATTTTCTACTGAGTAGTCCATGTAAGTTTCTCTAAAATGGACCACATACTAGTACACAAAACAAACCTCAACAAATACAAGAAAATTAAATAATTCCATGCATTCTATCAGATCACAAAATAAAGCTTATAAACAACAGCAAAAGTAACTCCAGTAATTACACAAATTCATGGAGTTCGAAAACATTTTTGAATAATGAATAGGTCAAAGAAGAAATCAAGAATGTAATAAAAGTATTCTGAGAGCTAAGTGAAAATGATAGCACAATGCAACAAAAGCTCTGGAATACTTTAAAAGCAGTCCTAAGTAAGGAGTTTGTAGTTCTAAGTGCCTACATTTAAAAAAAGGCAGTAAGAGCACATATAAATGGTTTAACAGTACAATTAAATATGGTGGAAAGATAAGAAGAAAAAATCCAAACCTAGTGTATGTAAATATCAAAAATCTGAGCTGAATTTAATGATATAGAAACAAAGAAAATAATACAAAAAAATCAATGAATCTAAGAGCTGGTTCATTGAAAGGTTAAACAACATAAACAGACCTGTAACACAGTTATACAAAAGAGAGAGCAAATCTAAGTTAACAAAATCAGATATGAAATGGGAAATTGCACAATAGATACTCCCCCAAAATCCAGAATATTATAAGGGTACTTTAAAAACCCATGTGCTGTTAAATTTAAAAATGTAAAAGAATTGGGGCTGGAGAGATAGCCTAGTGGTTAAGAGCACCGACTGCTCTTGCAGAGGACCTGGGTTCGATCCCCAGCACCCACATGGCGGCTAAGAACTGTCTGTAACTCCAATTCCAGGAGAACTCCAGTTCCAGGGAAATCTGAGATGCTCTTCTGACCTCCACGGCATTGCACGACACGGGTGCACAAACCTACATGCAGACAGTACATTCATACACATAAAAAATAAATTTAAAAAAATTTAAAAAATGTAAAAGAAATGGTTGAATTTGTAAATTCATGGAAACTATCAAAGTTAAATCAAGAAGAGATCAACAGCTTAAATATACCCACAACAAGGCACTTGAAACAAAAATAAATATCCTCCCAACTAAAAAAAAAAAAAAACTGCCCCAAATGCATTCACAGCAGAATTCTACCAGCCATTCAAAGAAGATCTAAAACCAATACTTCTCACATTATTCATAAAGAAACAGAGAATTCCCATAATCCTTCTTTGAAGGTGATATCACTTTAATACCAAAACCACATAAAGACATAACAAAAAGAAAACTATAGACCCACATTCATAATGAACATGGAAGCAAAGATTCTGAATAAAAACTTTTGAAGATATTTTGCTTTGCCTCACTGGGACTGAACCTGTTTTAGAGCCTTGCTGTTTTGTTTTCATTATCAAAGTTCTTTTGCCTAAAACAATGATATGATTCATTATCCTCTCTCCCCAACCCTAATACCTAACAAATTGGGGCTACAACATGACTCCTACTGAGATACCACTTAAGATACCACACTAGTCCTACCACTATTGCACCCCAGGGATACCTTGTTTGACATATTGACAGCACAACAATTGAGTCTGTCATTAAGTACTCTTAAGGAACTTTGTACCCCCAGTGATTCTGCACATCATCTGTCAGGACTATCAATACCAGCTATCAAGCATGTAGTTTTCAACTTAGCTTAGAAGCTCTTTTCCATTCTCACCAAATATCCTCATTTAATCTGTGATAGTTACAGGACAAGCCAGTTGTTGCCTTTTCCCAACCACCACAGTGGGTATTGCTTTTGCCTTACCAAATCATAAGCTCCCAAGAATGCCACAGACTCAGTTGGCTCCTTGTACAACCCCTTTTAACCAATTTCACATGCTTGCATCTGTAGGTGCATTCAAATATCACTCAAATGGATTTCCAACTTTATAAAATACCCAGAGATTAGAATTATGTCATTTATACAATGAAACCAGTTCCAGAAGAAGGGCAGGTAAACAATACAAAATCCTATAGTGAATAGTAGTTACAAAAATCATCTTGATGAAGGACTCTGAAATCCTTTGTCCTCTCTCCTGAGCAAGTGTCAGATAATCTCATAAATTTGAAAATAAGATACTAGATCAAATGCATGCATGGTATAATATAGCATCAAAAGAATTCATCAATTTTGGAATACCCCTTATTTCCATTTCTATAAAATTATCCATCTATTATATTTTATATAACCAAATGCCAGAAATTTAAGAAAATTCAGATATTCCAGGTAACCAGACCCTAAGCAAGCAGGACTATGATCAGGATTTAGTTACTTGCCACTATGAGAAACACCCAGCTGTGATCAAGGCAGAAAACTACCCAGTCCTCTTGCCTACCTTTATCAATGGAGTAATTAATTCATTTATGTTCTTATAATGAGAGCAGATATTGGGATATATTGGAACTGTGGTGAGCCTAAATCTCATCCAGATGAGATTATCACTGGAGAGATGTAGGGTATCTTGGTTCCTTCCTGCCTAACTCTGTCTGTGCCTTGAGCATCATTAGGTAAACAGTCTCCTTGTGCACATCTTCTATTAACATTATATGCTCTTTTTCCTCATGCACAAAGGCACTGAGCCAGGCAACCAGGCCTAAACCTCTGTTTGAGGTAACACAATTTCTCCCTGGATTTCTTCATGTTGCATATATATTATCATAGTAAGAGATAGAAAAGTAGCACCATGGGACATGACTACTAATACCTGGTGATGTGTTTTAGAAACCTCTTGACTAGGTTATGGGAAGACTATGGAATTTTGGTGTGAAAAGATAGAAAAGCCCCATGATCTTGTAACCAGAGCTTAATGTGTGTTTTAGATCCAAACCTAGATGTCCAGAAGCTGATAAGAATGTGAACCAAAAAATGTTCATGATGAAAATTCAGATAAGAACAAGGATTCTATTGGGAGCTTACTAAAGCCACCCATATCATATCATGGCAGAGAATATGTCTATACTCTGCCCATTGCTCTAAGACTTGGGGAAGCTCTGTTTAAAAATGAGGCATTAATTGATCTGGTGGAAGAAATGTTTAGACAATACAGCATTGAGAGTATGGCTTATTTACTTCTGGATAATGTTACCTGTCACAAAAAATTTTCCTTCCTAGGAGAACAGCACTCTCTCAGATTGGAGAGCAGTGCACTCTTAGTACTAAGCTCAGGGTCAAGCCTCATCTCCTATAGGAGGCCAAAGACAGGTCAAGGAACAGACTCTCCAAAGTTCAGTTTAGGGGACACTAGTGCATTTAAATGGGCTTTTCTACAGAGTGAATGGAAGAGGGGTCACTTGTAACATCCTTTGGATGCCCCCTTTATATTTAGGACCTCAGGGAGTTTTATGTAACATGGCATTGGTGGGAGAGTGAGCCACCACCACATGGAGTCCTATTATATGGCCCTGGCCCTTCTGCCTCATGCTTTCAAGTTGCCTAGATGGCTGGGGAGGGTCTTTGGCTTTCTGGCTCCTCCCTTTTTTTCAGAAAAGAACCACCTCTGGGAGGCATCTGATGTCTGATGGCTAGGGCCAAATTTATAGTAAGATTTATGAGCAAAAATCCTACTGGAAAGCTGTGACAGAACTTGAACTTTGTCCAAAGAAGTGTGGGTAAAGTTGATGTAAAGGAGGCTGTGGCTGCTGAAGAGATCATGACCTTTAGTAAGAAGTCAAGTACTATGCACTGGGGCAGTGGGAAAATGCCTGAGGATGTCATAGGAACTGGCCTGACCCTTCTCACTGCAGATGCAAGGGTGTAAAGGTCTTTAGTTTTTGAAAAATCACTTCCATGAGAAGAGAGATCTGGGGCATCCTGTATACACAGAGTTACAAAGGATTCCTCATGTTCAGCAGAGGTGGTACCCAAAGGACCCTGGGTACAGATTAATCTGGAAGAGATATTTGGTGTCAAACACATCATGCTAATTCTACACATATTTGAAGTGGTAAAATTACAGGATCAGAGAAGGTTCCACCCAGATTTCAAAGAAGGCTTGTGGGCCAAGTCAATATATGGCAGTTTCAGAATTCTTGTAGGTATCCCCTAATAAAAAAGTGTACAATTCCAGGAGAACTCCAGTTCCACGGGAATCCGACACCCTCTTCTGACCTCCGTGGCATTGCATGACACGGGTGCACAAACTTGCATGCAGACAGTACATTGATACACATACAGAAATAAATGCTGGTCGTGGTGCCGCACGCCTTTAATCCTAGCACTTGGGAGGCAGAGGCACGCGGATTTCTGTGAGTTTGAGGCCAGCCTGGTCTACAGAGTGAGTTCCAGGACAGCCAGAGCTACAGGGAGACCCTGTCTCAAAAAGACAAAAAAAAAAAAAAAAAAAAAAAAAAGCGTACAAAGCTGTGATAGTAAAATTGAAGTTGCAGTGGGGACCTCAGATACTTACAGATAGCAGGAACATGGAAAGATAAAAATGTTCAGGCAAGGAGAACAGCCAATGTGTTGTATCGGACATGTGTCTTCCAAGTAGAAAGGCCATAGGTACATTGATATCTGAACCCTGCGGAGCTAACATCATGATGCCAAGTACTATAAGTCCTGCACAGTGGCTACAGTGTTTAATATTTGCTTTGCTGCATCTTCAACTTGCTTTGGTTCTAGTACTTTGAAGCATTTCTAAGCTACATTACAATTACTCCTGAACAGAGAATCATCTTGACTCAATGCTAGGTCAAGCGTGGACCCAAACTCAGAACCACCCATTCCTTTAGATGTCGAGCAGAGCTGTATGCTGGAACCAGGCCTCACTCATACTTTACTGAAGGAGTCTTTCTAGCAACAGTTGGCAAGTAGAAGCTAGGACACACCTTTATCTTATCAGAAAATATTGTCCTTTTATCCCTTGGTCTAAAATAACTCATACACACAGTATCAACAGATTTCTCAATTATTCTCACTGCTTTAAATGAGAATACCATACCACTTTCAGCATTCTGATGTGAAAGCACACCCAAATTCACTCAGTACATTGTGTGGAGGGCAGCAAGGTCCTGAAGGGTAAAATCAGGAACCTGTGTCTCCAGAAGAACACACCTTGCTCAGTGAGTTTTTTTCTTTTAGCAACACTAGCTTATTGGTGCAAGATTAAGTAAAAATCATTAGTCTAGGTTCTGTTCATATTGTAAACATCATTCCCACACTACTTTCTATAACTGTACCTTTCCCTATTGGAATTTGATCCTTCACTTTATACAATTCTAAGAAGGAAATATGTAATTTTGATTTTACAGAAGCCCACAAGTAAGAGTTTGTCTTAAGTCTCAGAGGAGTCTTTGGACATTGGAATTTTGAACAATTGTGTAACTGTTAAGATATAGTGGACATTTGGACATGAATACAATTTGTTTTGCATTGCTAAATGAATAGAATCCTTTTGAATGCCTGGGATCAAATGTTATTGCTTGCATATAATGCCCTGCAAAAGTGTCATATATTGAAAGCCTCATCTGGATGCAAAAAGCAGTTAGAGGCAGAGACTAAGGGAAGTGATTCAATGATGAGAGCTCTACTTTCATCAATGGGTTAATATATGAAATTCTTAGTATTATAGAGGGCGGAACTGCAGAAGTTGGAAGAATTATGAATCTACTTGCAAGAAAAATGACACTAGAGGTAGGAAGGAGTTTCACTGACTACAGCTTCTCTGGCTTCTCTGTGTCCTGGTCTCCATGAGTGAACAGCTTCCTCCTTTACACAAGCCTATCATCATCATGGTGGATTGCTTTGCTCAGATGCAAAGCAGTACAAAGAACCAATCATGCCCTGAAACATGTAGAGAAAATAAATATTTTTCTCCCTTAAATTATTCATGCCAAGTATTGGATCACTGATGAGAAGCCTGTACAGTTACCTCTAAATATAACACACAAACTTCAAACAAAGTTCACACAAAGTTGTATTTCCTGAGATGTTCAGTTCCAGTGATTCAACCCTAGGATCTGAATTTGCTCCAAGCTGAAATCTACTTTACATGATCATACCTTGGTGTTTCTAATGTTAGCAAAACTTGTAATGAATATTTTGCCATTTCATCATTCAGCTTCACATAAATAAATAATGGTACTTCTAAGCAAGGGACAGAGGAAACAGGTTTTCAGGTCTGTAGAGCTGAATGACAAAAATTTACCCTGAACCGGCATAAAGGACAGTGGGAGTTATGGACTTTTAGTGTCTATTTAAAATGTACACAATTTTTAATTCAACAATCCCTTCAAGGTTGCCTTGTAAATATTATATAAGTCAAAGATGATTGGATAAATTCAGAAAATCATTATTGTATTGGTTCACTTTCTTCCATGACGGCAGGATATGTTAGAGGAACAGCGTGAAGGAAATGTTTAGTGCAGTTCATAGTGTCAAAGTTGAGTGCATGGAGGTTTTCCCCAATACCATCAGATCTGTGGTGAGGGAGCACTTCATAGCAGAAATGTATGTTGTTAAACCTCATATGGTTTAGGGATCAAAGATATTTGGGGAGTAGGAAGAGGGATAGAGCAGCTCTCATATTCCCCCCCAAGAGCATGTCCCTATGAATCAGTGTCCTTGTATGAGGCTCTACCCCTCCTCACCAAGAATTCCAAAACTACCCAATGGTGCTATGCTGTGGAGACAAGTCTAGCACATGAGTTTTGGAGAGATTTTAAATTCAAGCTAACGGGCTATTTATATGATTTTTATAACTCTTCCTGAGAGATAATTGCTTAATTTAATTACTTCCTTAAAATAATGCCTAGCTTTAACCCACCATATTTAAAAAATTGTATAATTTTTAATTGTGTATTTTTTGACATTGAGATATGCAAATATGACTTTGGAAAATAGTCTACTCATTCCTAAGGCATCACTCACAACTCTTTGCTAAAAATTGTATTAAATTACCTTATGTATGAAAAGCCAGAATCAATATAAGATCTTTTTGTTGTTTTGCCTTTTTATAATAAGCTTTATCTCTACAAGTAAAAGCTATTTATAATAAAATGCATGCATCTTAAGAACACATTTGTGGGACTGGAGAGATAGCCTAGCGGTTAAGAGCACCGATGCTCTTGCAGAGGACCCGGGTTCGATCCCCAGCACCCACATGGCGGCTAACAACCGTCTGTAACTCCAATTCCAGGAGAACTCCAGTTCCAGGGGAATCCGAGACCCTCTTCTGACCTCCGCGGCATTGCACGACATGGGTGCACAGACCTACATGCAGACAATACATTCATACACATACAATGGTAAATAATAATAATAAAAAAAATTAAAAAAAAAAAGAACACATTTGTGTTGGGCTGGAGAGATGGCCTAGCGGTTAAGAGTGCCGACTGCTGTTACAGAGGACCCAGGTTCGATCCCCAGCACCCACATGGCAGCCGAGAACAGTCTGAAACTCCAATTCCAGGAGAACTCCAGTTCCAGGGGAATCCGACACCCTCTTCTGACCTCTGCGGCATTGCACGACATGGGTGCACAGACTTGCAAGCAGACAGCACATTCATACACATACAGAAATAAATAAAAAAATATTAAGAATAGCATTTATAAAAAAAAAAGAACACATTTGTGAATTATGATGAATGTGCTTCCACAGACAAATCTTATCAAAACATGGATTCAGATGGCCCACAGGCCCCAAGTCCTTCCCAATCTATCCCTGCCCCATTACCCAGAAACAACCAGGGATTTTTTTTTTTGATAACACAGATTAATTTTTCTACTTTTCCAAGTTCATCTAGATATAATATGTAAAGGGCTTGTTTTACTTAACATCATGATTTAGATTGATGCACAAAATTACAAATATCTGGCTTCGGGTCTATAGTATATGTATTATTCCTCTGAGATATTTACAACCAAAAATTTCAAGTGTGATTGAAAATGATCAAAATATTGATTTAGCTTAAGTGGATTTCTTTACATTAAATTTGTTAAAGATGATATTTCCAAAAGAATAGAGAATTTTTTCTCTCTAAAGAAATGCATGTTAATAAAACAAAACACAATCTTCAAAGGTAATTTCCTAGAAATCCATTCTTGCTCCACAAAACGAGTCTAAACAAATAAGTAAATAGGTTTATTTTAATAATTGAAAACCATCTAAATTATAGTAAGGAACTGAGAAAGGGAATATGCTACAGATTTAATGTATTTTGTATTCAAGACTCATTGCTGGTCTAAGAAAATCCAACCAATTCCACTGTCAGTTCTTAGGCATATCAGTAGCAATCTAACCAGAGGACTAATTCCTTCTGTGCTTTATTTCTTGGATGTGAGGGTGATCTGGCTGCGACATCTGTCATTCCATTGATCGTCAGGGTTGAATCGGCTGATCTGGCTGGCTAGGCGGGTGTCCCCTTCCTCCCTCAATGCTCCAAGACCTTCCCTGATAGAGGAGGATCAGTCTTCCATCAAGGGTATACTAGTAGGTGTGCTCTCCTGCTAGACCTCCAAACAAGCTCTCAATTTAAAATCCCAAGAAAAGCTACTAAAAAAAATAACACGCAGGTACCAGGACTTTGTAGTAAATTCCTGCAGATAATCTAATAAATAAAGATATCCAGGAACTGATATTGGTATGTTGTTAATGGTTCCCTGAGAAGAATCTTTCTGTGCCTTTCTTAGCTCTGCAAATAATCCATAAACTCATCATTCCACACAGATGAGATCTCTAATAAAGACTAGAAAACAATAACAAACAGCTGTCTTTTTCAGTCAGTGTGCTAGCCATGAAATACATAGGCTTGTAAAAGGCCAGGCAAATTATTGACCAAATGATTATACTGGAACATATAGACTAAGGATTTGATTTTTCTTGTACATAACTGAATTCCTAATAATCACATATTTTCCAGAATATAATTTAATGTGATCAAACATCTTTGAATGTTTTATAAAAAGAAAGAAACCAGAAATAGAAATAGAAGTAATTATTTTTAGAATTGCAGAATTAGTTCTTTTGAAATAATATCTTCTAATTAGTATGCTACACGTGAATATTTAGCACAGCTGAAAGAAAATGGAAATATTTATAAACATTTAATTATATTTTGCATCACTTTTCAGAAAATTAAATATAAGTGCTATGAATTGTATTGTTTCTTGTTATCAGTAGACAAAATGTTTACAGAATATTATACAAAAATAAAATTCATGTGATTCATAAACTGAGTTCAAGTAAAATAATAATGAACATACAATTAAATGCTGGGCCTTTATTAAATTCTGTCGAATGCCAGTTAAAGCAAATTAGCTTAGAATACCATTCAGCATTCCCATAAAGGAGAATCTGGTATTCAGCCTCAAGATGATTGTACAAATAGAGGAAAATATGGTATTCAGCCTCAACATAAGTGTCCACACACACACACACACACACACACACATACTTTGGTGAAGACAGGATATCAAGAAGCAAAAAAATCCATTGATTAACTATCTATTGCATAACCATATAGTATTGTCTTAAATCACGATTAAAATTATTATATGCTAATACAGAAAGAACTTAAAAAATATCAAAGTGAGAAAATGGTCAGTTGTTAACTCTATAATAGGTGCCTTGTGGTTAAATAAATTAATATATGCCTATATGTACATATGCATTACAAATATAAGTACATATACAGTATATGTGTAAATATATATATATTTTGCCATATATATATATATATGGCAAAATATATATATATTTGCAAAAAGACTTAACACTCAGATTTCCTGGACTACATGCATATAAGAGTCCTGGGATGCCTATAAAATTTTATATGATTTATGCTGCTGTAGTTTTGATTTTTTTATTGCCACTAGCAAAATTTAACTTAAAACATACACAAATATTCATATGTGTATAATATATTTGGAAAGACAATAATAAGGGAAGTAATGTCAGAGAAGAAGAAAATTATTTAAAGCAGCATGGATTTTTTGTTAGAATGGTTGCTTTTATCATAAACAACAAGAGATTGCTATAAAATATGATGTGATTTGGCATGTATTTATAAATATGAAATTCTCATAATAGAAGAAGTTTTAATTTTGTAAATATGAAATTCTTACACTAGAAACACAGAAATAATAAGGTGTGAAGAATGAAAACTGAACCACAAGAAAAGCAGTAAGATTCTTTGTGGATGTTTAATGTGTACACATGGATAATTTTATCATACATAATATTTTCATTAATTTGAGAACTCAGCATGACTCCTGGGCTTGCCTTGAACTTACATAAGATCCCTTGCTTTAGCTCCGCAGTTGCTGGATTTTGAGGGGTATTTCACCCTGCCTTGCTAAAAGTGTTTTTATGCACTGATTATTTTTTACATTTATTTTTATTTTGTGTATATGAATGAACATTATGCCTGCATTTATATAAATGCATCTGTGTCATGCAATGCCCACAGAGGATAGAAGAAAGTGTTTGATCCCCTGGAAACATATTGAAACCTGAGTCTTCGGCAAGAGCAGACAGTGATTTTTTTTTTTTTAATTCAATATAGTTCACAAGTGTTATCTGTCCTAAAGAACAAGGAGTTTTACAAAAAACGAAAAAAGTAATACTACAGGTAATATGTAGTTACAAATTTAGCTACAAAATATCTATCAGCATGAACATATACTGAAGCTAACACTTTAAAACAGAAAGCATGTCTTTCATCTTTCAGTTTGGCAATGCATTAATATTGTCAAAATATTTAACCTTGTTCCACATGGTTAAATAGACACTTGTGTGTCTTTGATGCCTGAACAAACTTGTATCATATCTTTAAAAATGGATTTGTAATGAACATCAAAGTCAAAATATATATGCTTTGTTACTAAGTAGTCTGACTTAAAAACGTGTTGATTTATTTACAAAATGATACAATGACATTCTTTGCAAGGATGTCTCTATGTTCCCTTTGTGTCCTTCCAAAATTAATATACTGAAATCTGTTACCTTAGGGCCTTAGATGACTGTGTTAGGAAGTATAGACTTGGGAGAAATAATAAGGTGAAGAAGGCACAGTCTTTCTACTAGGGTTATGCAGAGGCACTACGGAGATGTTTCTAGAAATTGTAACAGGCAATGTACTTTGGTCATCCCCAAAACACAGCAAACAAGGTGAAAACTAGGCAAATGAGGTTAAATAAAAATAAATGGTTTTGCATAGCAAAGGAAACCATCCTATTAAAGTCACAGCCTACAAAATAAAATAAAATGTTTGCAAACTAATATCTCAAAATATGTTAATACCCTTAATATAAGGACTTTTCCTTTGAGGGGAGGTCTTTTTGAGACAGGGTCTCCCTGTAGCCCCAGGTGTCCTGGAACTCACTCTGTAGACCAGACTGGTCTTGAACTCACAAAGATCTGCCTGCCTCTGCCTCCCAAGTGCTACGATTAAAGGCACCACGCCCAGCGACATAGGAACTTTTAAAATTTGGTAGAAAAAGCATGAATTACCCAATTTTAAAAGTGGGCCTTAGCAGGCTATATTCTGGGAGTGGTATAGTAGGGTCATATAGTATACAAGTTTTTAGTTTTTGAGAAAGGTCCAAACTAATTTCCATAGTGACCGCAGAGGTTTACACTCTTGCCAACAGTGAATAACAATTACCCTTTCACCACATCCACCCCAGAATTTGTTTCATTAGATTTTATAAGATTTTATTCTTATTTTGTGTATGAAAACTTCCCTATGTTTATTTAGGTAGTCCACATTCATTGCATTTGATAGAGGCCAGAAAAGGATATCGGATTCCCTGTAACTGGAGTTACAGATGGCTGTAAGACAATGTGGCTGCTGTGGACAGGTCCCGAGTTGTCCACAAGATCAGCAAGTGCCATATCTCCAGGCCTGTCACTGGTTTTACTGATGATAGCAATTCTGAGTAGGGTGAGATGAAATTTCAAAAGAGTTTAAATTTTCATATCCCTGATGGCATATACGAAAGTGCATTGCATGTATCAAATTGTGACAGGAAAATTTTAAAAAAGAAAAGGAAACAAAATACTGATGCAAAGTACCAAACAAAACCAAAATGTCTTCCCCACAAGTTTCAGTAATCATCCCAGACCAAACAACAGAAAGATTGCAAGTGTCAGAAGTCTGTAGCAGAGGAAGCCTTACAAACTGACAAATAGTGTCTTTTGGACATCATGGGGTTATTTTACCCATGAACTCCCAGCAGCTTTGGTTGCCTGCATAAGACTTGCACAAAATGATGCCCATTAACATTCCAGCAAAACAGAGAGATTATGAGACCCCACCCAGAGGCATTGGCAGTTAATAAAGGCTCGGGGAGGGAAAGTCCATTGTCTTCAGAGGTGTTAGCACAGTTAAGCTGCCCAAGCTCTAGTGTGTGGTGGATGGATTTACAGGCATGTGCAGAAAGGAAGTGCTACCTGTACACAGTGGGTTATATAAAGAGCAACCACAACATCAACTAACAACAGAACATTAAGTTGGGAATGGGGTGTTGTAGAAAGGGGTCCAATAAGTGTAGAAAGAGGGGTGGCGGTTGGCTATAATCAAATTTCTTTGTATATATGCATGGACTTCTCAAAGAATAATTGAATTTTAAAATGATGACATTATACCTAATAGAAACTACTCAAAAGAAGGCATACAATTGGCCAAATAATACATGAAAATCTTTAATATTGCTAATTATCTGGAATATTAAGTCAAAACCACAGTGAACTGTCACCCCACTCCAGTAAGGAGTAGTAAAAATCTCTAAAGCCTAGCACATAATGACAAGGATATAGAAGAAAAATAGTCTTTGGGAATGGTTGCCTTTAAAATTATCAATAGTATAGCAAAATACCCCAGAATCTGTGAATCCTATTACTGTGCTAATATTCAAAGGAACTGGAATTATTGTGTTGAAGAGAGTTCTGCATGCACTTGTGTATTGCAGAAGTATTCATGATTTCTGCCAAATGAAGTCAACTTGTCTGTATCCAATGATGAATATATAAATTAAATGTGGGATATGGGCACAATGAAATAGTATTAAGATATAACAAAACATGTAATGTTGTCATTTGAAACAATGTAGATGGACCCACAGGTCATTATATTTGTAAAATATGTTGGGCAGAATAAGACTATGATTGTATGCTAGCATTCATTTCAATACTGAAAGACTGATGTTATGGGAGCTGAGATTAAATGGTAGTCACCATGTAGGGAGACTAGGACTTGAGAAGAGCAGGGAGAGTTGGTCAATGGGAACTACTACGTTACAGTTAAGAAATAGCAAGGATGTCCGTGGCGTGAGTACACAGCATGGTAACCGGGAAAGAATAATATTCGTGACAATTCAAAAAGCATGACAAAGTCAATGAGGATGTTTTCACCAAAACTCTATGATAGATGTATGGAGAGACATATGTAGGTAAACATCTTTAAATGTATGTACATAGGAAAATATCGTATAGAATTATATTCATATTGTTAGATAAAAATAAATTTAATTTTAATTTGTAGTAAAAGAGATGAGAGTACATTGAATTACAGAAAACATATAGAAAAATAAAACAGTGGCTGGAGAGATGGCCTAGTGGTTAAGAGGGCTGACTGCTCTTGCAGAGGACCCGGGTTTGATCCCCAGCACCCACATGGTGGCTGAGAACCATCTTTAACTCCAGTTCCAGGGGAATCCAACGCCCTCTTCTGACCTCCGAGGCATTGCACGACACGGGTGCACAAACCTACATGCAAACAGTACATTCATACACCTGAGTTATAAAAATTAAATAAAAAAAGATTTTTTTAAGTAAAATAAAACGAATGTACTGGGAGGATCTAATAGGTCTTAGAGATAAATTGGAAAAGGATGTCAGGTAATGGAAGAACTGAAGCTAGAGCCATAGCTTTGGTTTCAGAGATGTTAATGACAGTGGCATACAGAGCCACAAGGAAGCAGAGGATGACTGTGTCACTAAAGGCTGGGCTCTCATTAAAAACAAGGTGGAATGCCAGGCATGGTGATGCAAGCCTTTAATCTTAGCACTTGGGAGGCAGAGGCAGGCAAATCTCTGGGACTTCAAGGACAGCCTGGTCTACATAGTGAGCTCCAGGCCAGCTGGGACTAAATGGAGAGACCCTGTCTCAAAAAGACCAGAATAAATAAATAAATAAATAAATAAATAAATAAATAAATAAAAACAAAGTAGAGACATGGAGGGCTATACCATCTGTGAGGAAGGTGATCATATCAAGATACACTTGGTATCCTGATGTATTTTCTAAAATCTAGCCTGTATAAATATATTATCCTGTACTGTATTTTATAATAATTATTGTTTAAACAATAACATAAGCAATGGTAATGGTGAATACCAAAGGAATTGTTTCTCTTGGTTGTCAAGAGGAAAAGATTGAGAAGGTGGTCATCCAATTGAAAGCTGAATGACCTAAGGTTAGAGGTCAAGATGTGCAAGAATGAAGCCATTTCAATGATACACCACAAGGAAGACTGGCATGGCAGGTGTGCTCAGTCAAGTGGCTGCTGACAGACTAAAAATTTCTTCATGAGGAGCTCTGAATCCAGTGATCACTATCATGCTGCTGAGTTCCAACACATGTTGCCAGAGCTAAGGAGGTGGTGAATCAGTCCCTCATGCTCCACACTAAGGAAGCTGGAGACCAGGCACTGGAAAAAGAAATTTGGCCCCTGAATTCGTGTCTGCCTCTCAACTTCCAGCAAAGAGAAGAATTGATATTTTTTAAATTGCTGTGAGATCCCAATGGGTTGTCATGTTTATTTTACATTAGGAAGAAAACCAGCTGGGCAGGAAGACTGCTACTATTATGGTTCTGCCCTCCAAAAGCTTTCCCGAGTACATTTGATCCACAGTCTGGATGTTCATCCAGAAACAAAAAAAGGAAGGACTTTTAGGCTTTTCTAATTTCAAAGAAAAGAAGGAATTAAACTCAGGCCTGTACATAGCATCATTGGTCAGTTTTATAAGATCAGGTTAATAAGGTAAATACAGATTGGCTCAGATAGAGGTAGTTGGAACATGGCCAAGGATGTGAATTCTATTTCAGATACAATGAAATGATACGGAAATTGTGAAACTGAAAAATTCTACAGTCCACTTTCTACTTTAAATCATATCTTTAGGTTATAAATGGATTTTATTGTTAATATAAAAGAAGAGGAAATTTATACTGATATATAAATATCAGTATAAATTATATATAACTATATATATTATATATATATAACTGAATGTATAGTATACATTAGGTTATAGAGGACATCAAGAAAACTTCAAAGATTTAGAAGGAAGGTCTAAGACTATTAGTTTCTTTTCTGGGAGGAACTAATAGTCTTAGAGGTAAATTGGTCACGGTATGTCAGACAAGCACTATAGCTGGAGACAGGTCTAACCTGAGTGATGTTAATGACAGTGTCACACAGAGTCATGAAGAAGTAAAAGAGGCTCTGGCTCAGAAAGCAACAGTCAAAACTATGCTGAAATCATGTGCTTAGCACATTGCAGTTTTAAATTGTCAAGTTAATTACAAAATAGAGACATTATAATCTGTTAAATGTATGCATCTAGGGCACTCTGACCATATTCACTCTGTCTTACTGTCATTTATTCTTTCCTATGATACCTTTCCATGTCCCTAATAATCCTCTTCTGCAGTCATAACTTTTCTGTCTTAAATTCTTCACATGAGAGAAAAAAACTTGCAATACTTGTATTTCCTCTTATTATTTCATTTAATATTATGAGAATGTTTCCTTCATTTTCTTGCAAATGAAATGGTTTCATTCTCTTTGGGTGAATAATATTCAATTGTGTATACATATCATATTTTTTCTATCTATTTATCCATTGATGGACACTTACAACAATTCTATGATTTGACAGCAATGTAGTAATATCAGAAATATTGGTCTGCATTTATTTTTTTTAATTTTTATTTTTTTCTGTATGTGTATGAATGTACTGTCTGCATGCAGGTCTGTGCACCTGTGTCATGCAATGCCGTGGAGGTCAGAAGAGGGTGTCAGATTCCCCTGGAACTGGAGTTCTCCTGGAATTGGAGTTTCAGACGGTTCTCAGCCGCTGTGTGGGTGCTGGGGATTGAACCCGGGCCCTCTGTAAGAGCGGTCAGCGCTCTTAACCACTAGACCATCTCTCCAGACCCTGGCCTGCATTTATATCTTCTGTGTACAGACTTGAATTGTTTTGGTCAAATAACTTTTAAAGGTATTTGATATCTAGGTCAAATACTGGTGTGGATTTTAACTTTTTGAGAAAATGCTTTCTTCATTGCCTACACTGACTTCCAGTCCTATCAATAATATGTAGTGATTGTTATGTAGCTAACATCTTCATCATCAGTTGCAATTTCTTCCATCCTGAAGAAAGCCATTATACATGTGTGAGATAAAACCTCAGTGCAGTTTTGATTAACATTTTCTTTATGGGTCAGTGCTGAATATTTCAATGAGTGGGCTGGCCATGTGTGCTTCACCTTTTGAAAATGTTCAGTTCGGTGGCTCTTTTACTGACTGGATTATTTTGTTATTTTGCTTGTAATCTTCTGAGTTCTTTTGTTATGTATTTTAATCCTTGTTGGAAGAAAAACTAGCAACAAAGTTCCTGTTCAGAGACTGTCTCATTACTCATAATTGTTTCCTTTGCTCTATAGAAGCTTTTCAATTTTGGAGTAATCAGTTTGTCCATTCTTGTTATGCATTACTGAGTTACAGGAGTTGTGTTCTTACAGTTATTGCCTATGCCTATATGCTGGGGTTTTCTATTGACATTTTCTCTAGGAATATCCATTTTTATTCAGTTTCAGTTTATTTTTCTGCATGGTGAAAGATAGATATGTACTCTCAGTCTTTACATATGGACATCTAGTTTTCAAAGTATGTCTTATTATTTAAGGCTGTCTTTTCTCCACTGTGTGTTTTTGGCTCTGTTGGTGAGTCATTTGTCTGTGGTTGTGTCACTTCTCTATTTATTCTGTTGGTATAAACATCTGTTTTGATGCCAGCTACCATGATGTTTGCACCACTATGACTTTGGAATATATTTGTACTCAAGTATTGTGATATCCCCAGACTTTTCTGTGTGTTGATGACTTTTTATTACTCTTCATGGTCTATTGTATTTCCTTATAAGTTGAGGACTGCTTTCATATTTGTATCTTGGTACACTGGTACCTGTCAGATCTGCAGGTGGAATCTTTAGTATTCCATGTACAGGATCGTATTGTCTGCAAATCAGAATACTCTGGCTTCTCTCTTACTTATTACATCTTTAAGTCCTTTCTTCTGGCTAAGTATTGTAAATATTATCTGTAGTATGAGGAGAGTGGGCAACACTGTCTTACCACTGAATTTAAAAGAAACGCTTTCAATATTTTCTAGATTAGTATAATGATGGTTATTATTTTTTCATATACAGTTTTTATTATGTTGAGTTATGATCCTTCTATTCCTAGTTTCTTCAGGACTTTTGCCAAGAAGACAAGTAGAATTTCAGCAAAGGCTTTTACTTTATTGTAGTGATGCCTTGTATGATTAATTCTATTTTTTGCTGCATGAAGTCTATTGATTTGTATCATAGGTTGAACATTTATATCCTTGGAATGAAAGCAACTTGACCAGAGTGCACAACATATTTATTATACCACTGAATTTAGTTTTAAAATATTGTACTAAAGTATTTTTCTCTGTTTTCATCAAGAAAATTGCCCTGGAGATTTTGCTTTGGTTCAGTTTTGATTTATTGAGATGCAGTTTTTAATATGTAGCACTGCTTAGCCTGGGACCCATTTTGTAGATCAACTGACAAAGCATTAGTATCTATTCTCCTATCTTTGTCTCCCAAGTGTTGGAAATGTGTGTGTGGCTAATTTTCTTTGTTTGTTTGTTTGTTTGTTTGTTTGTTTGTTTTTTAACCATGACTGTGTTTAGTGTTGGTATAGGGTAATCTGGCTATAAAGCCAAATTCTATAAAGAATTTATTTGGAAGTATGTGTTCCCTTTCTGTTTTATAGAGAGCTAGAGGGGTAGCTCAATATTTAAGAGCACTGGCTGCTCTTGTGGAGGAGTGAGGTTTGGTTCCCAGAACCTACATGGTGGCTAAAAACCATACATAACTCCAGTTTCTGGGGATCTGATTCCTCCTTATGACCTCTGTGAACATTGCACTCATAGGTTCACCTGAGTACATGCAGGAAAAACACACATACACTACTGTTATGAGAATTTCACAATATGATCAAAATAGAGGAGCTTAAAATGGTATGGTCCATTTTACTTTTGTGAGTAGATAGGTGGAAAGGAAGCAGGTTTGTCATCCTTGTAACTGGATTCTGTTAGACAAGAATTCAATTCTCAGCAGAGAAGTCTTGGGTTTTCTCTGTTATCAAAAATTTTGGAGAATGACGATATTGTGAGGGAAGGATCTTTCTTCAATTGCACCACATCCCGTCTACCCCTTTAATGTTTGCCCCTCAAGAGTTGAGACCCTGAAATCATTTAAGAGATAGATCTGGAATCAATCTGCCTGCTTCATGCTGACATTGGGGTGTAAAGAGTTTAGGTCTATACTCTTACTGACTTTTATACATTTGAAGATGATAAAAAATACACAGATAAATGGAGTATGATTGTCTCAGGACCATAGGAGTGTGGATTGCCTGTAAAGGAGGATGAATAACATTAAGACACCACTTGGGCACATAATGTCCTGAGTTTAGTAGCACCATTATTAAGATTTAAATAGATACATCTTAATCTCAGCACTCAGGAGGGTGAAACGGACTGATTTCTCTGAAATCAAGTCCATCCTAGTCTACATAGTGAGTTCCGGACCAAATCGGAATATGGAAAGGGAAGACCTTATCTCAAAAATAAATAAAAATACATAACCTATGTAGTAGTCATTTTTCTGTTACTGTGATAAAACCACCATGACCAAGGGAACTTATAAAAGGAAGAATTTATTTGAGCATTCAATTGACAGTTTCAGGGAATTAGAGTCCATCATGATGGGGAGGCATGGTGGCAGGAGCTGGAGCAGAAAGCTGAGGTTCACATCTTCCAGTGAATACAGGAGAAAGAGAGAGAGAGAGAAAAAGAGAGAGAGAGAGAGAGAGAGAGAGAGAGAGAGAGAGAGAGAGAGAGAGACTGGTGAGGCTTGTTGAACTCTCTAAGCCTGCCCCCAGTGACATACTTCCTCCAGGATGGTCATACCTTCTAAGACTCCCCAAAACAGCGCCACCATCTGGGGAAAAAATCTCTAAATACTTGAAGCCTATGGGGGACAGTCCCATTCAAACCACTACAACACATTTTTATCATGAAGATCCAAAGATGCAGTGTTAATTTTCTTTTCCAATGGAATTCTGGTGTCTGGTGTGGTCTTGGGTTGCTTTTATAAGTAAAGCAAAGAAAATTATCAGGATTATACATACAATCATTGTATTTATCAGTAAAATGATGAGAGCCCTTTAAATTGATTACATCTTAAGTCATTGTTTCTACTAAGTGTATGGGCCATCTAATTAAAAGAACTATGTCTAAAAAAAGGTTTATTTAACAGTATATCTCTGCCAAGCTTTATTTAAATGTTGCAGAACAGAAATAATTGAAGTATTATTTGTTCTTTAACACTGGTGCAATGACCTCCTGGGCACTCAGCATCTACATTTGGAGGTCTACGCAGTTGTTTTCAGAGAGTGATGATGTTTTGATGCTTGTTCTCCCAGGGACAGCTCTCAAAATTCCCACAGTTCTGACTAGTAACCCCTTTTCTTGTAAAGAGAGGTTGTGGAGACTATGTTGGGTGAACTCTAATCAGAGTACATTTTGCAAAGAAGAGGGTCAACACAGGAGAAATGCCAAACAAAGCCGTATTCAAGCAAGGCCTTCTTTGGCTCATCCACAAACAGGTGGCATGACTGGTATACAAAAGGATAAAGGCGTCAGTGGCTCCTCCAAAGCCCAAGTTTCTATTGCTGTCATCATAGTGATCAAAGCAGTGTGGAGATGAAAGTGTTTTTCAACAACTGAAGCCAGGGCAGAGCTCAAGGCAGAAACTTGGAAGAGAAAAAAATTTCCTCTGGCTTGCTTCTCCTAGTCTGCTCAGCACCATTATTATACATCCCAGGCCAAACTGCCAATAGATGGTACCACGTACAGTGGGCTAGCCCAAGCTACATAAATTAACAATTGAGAATATGCATCACAGATATGCCCACAGGACAAGCCAATGGAGAATATTTCTCAATTGAGTTTCCTTGGTTTTAGGTGACTTTTATCAACTGTCAAGTTGATAAAAACTAAGCAACACACCAAGTGACCTCAATGGGCCTTGACAGTGGAAACAAATAAACAAAAAGATTAATTCTGGGCATATGTATGACTCTAAAAGCCCAGTGGGAAATTATAACCAAAATGTCTTGAATTATTATGTGGGCCCATATATATGTGAACTTCACTTTTAGGATTATCTTCCTATGAGCTGATGAGATGACTCCTTAGAGTCCACATAAAAAGCTGAAGATGGATGCATACCTATATCCCCCAAGTTCAGTGAGGATGGAGACAGGAGGATGATCAGATTTTTCTGAGCTCCAGACTAGTTGAAAAACAGTGAGCTCCAAGTACAGTGATAGACATTGTCTCTAAGGGATAAGGTATAACACTATAAAGGAAGGTAGCCAATATTCTCACCTTCTCACATGCATTCAAAGACACAATCACATGCCTGTTGATACAAATATATCCCCCAAACACATACATGAACCATATATTCAGAAAATAATAAATAAATAAATAAATAAATAAATAAATAAAAATAAATAAATTAGAATTACCTGCACTTAATCTCACAGGTTGTGGAAAACACTGTTCATGCATTCATTTGATTTTATGAATATTTATAAATCCCTCAACTATTATTTTTCAATCCATGTTGATTTCGTTTGTATATTTTTTTCTTGTTGATTCCTAGGTTTTATTCCATGATGAACGGGCAAGACAGAGAAAAGTACTCCTAATCTAGAATTTGTTATGACAGGCTTCAAGCCATAAAGCATGATCAACTTTGAAGAAAACTCCACTTGGTGATTTGAATCCATAAAGTGTAGGTATTCTATAGAATCTTCAATAAATGGATATTAAGTCTTATTTAATACATACTGTAATTTAAGTGTGAGGAGTTTCCTTTGTGAATGCAATAGTTAGCTATAATTATCAACTTGACATAACCAAAGTCCTCTGGGAATAGAGACTCAATGAGGCATTTTCTACAGTGTCATTCTAATGGCCATAAACCTGAAGAAAACTGTTGCTTGTTCCCACAGAGGCCATCAACTGGCACTGGCTCCTCCACTACAAATGGGACTTCAGGGACCCCTCCCAAATCCATGGTGAAAATTTGACTGGCTGGGTCTTATATAGGTCTTGTAAACAAAGCTGCAGCTTCTGTGAGTTACTGAGTACAACAGGCCTATCATGTCAGAAAAATACTCCTTAGCTCTAGTCTTCTGCATTCAGTTCTTGCACATGATACCTTTAACAGGTAGGATCTGTGATTAAATGTCAAAAATACAGTGTTTTATTGTAGAAAACATGGCTTATGCTCTCATATTGAATTGATTACTTGGAGTGTCTACATGAACATATATTTGTAGAGAAAGAGAAATTTATATTGAGTGAGAAAAACTGTGACAGAGAAAGTGAGGGAATTAGAAGCAGTATATTCTCAACTAGTACAGCTCTGGAATTATGAGCATACTGAGGTCACATATACTATAGATCACAGTCCAATCTCCTATAGACTTCCAAACCGCTAATCCAAGGAATCTGTGAATCTAATGAGGATCTGTATTCTGCTGCTAAGTTTTAGACTCCATACTTGACATAGAGCCTCAGTAACTAAAATAAATTGCCCACTGCTTCCTCACACATCTCCTGTGATATAAGCACAGAATATACCCCCCTCATGTCATGGTTTCATGTTGTAGAAGCTGACCTTGAACTAACATACATACCTGAGTATGATCTTCAACTTTGGATCCCTAATTCTGGGATTATAAATGTGTACTACTCTCCCAGCTAAAATCAATTCGAGAGATAAGATTTATGAACAATCTGTTTGTTTCCCAAATACCATAATTACGGTTGGGCATAACATCAGAAATGTAGAACATTAGAATAGTAGAGGCAGGGGATAATCAGAAAGTTATTTCTTAATTTTCTCCACACTTGTCAATTTTAGTCTAAATTCCCAGTTGAGCATTGTTGGGACCTAATTGAATATATGGTGCTAAAGGTGAAAACAAATAACCTAGCTTCACTCTTAGACTTGACTAAGCCAAGATTAAAACAAACATCAAGTCCCCATTGGGGAAAAATAAATTACTATGGCAGATAAACCTTCTTAAATGTGGGAAATGTGGGGTTAAATATCAAATTTCCCTTTGTGGGATGATATAAAAAGTAAAATTTAATGAAAAGAAAAATAAATGAAACTTCTGGCAGCCTGAGAGAAAAGGAATAATGGACTAATTAATATTTACAATAACATTTCTCAGTTTTTGTACATAGACTAATACGCACAGGTAAAGGATTCTGCCTTTAAACTGTCATTTGATTTTCAATTGCTGTCTAATCAAGAATAATGCAATATATCAGGTATTAAAATCACACTTGGATCTTATATTGTTTCCCATTATTCTAAAATTCTTTTCTGTGGCAATACTACATGATTTTTATGATTATGGCTGTGTAATATAGATTGAGGTATGGTATGGTTACCCCCAGACAATGTTCTTTGTTCTCAGAATTGTTTTGACTATTCAGGGTACTTTTTGTTTACATATGAAATTTTTGATGGATCTTTTCAATTCTCTAATGAATTTCACGTGGATTTTTATTGAGATTGGATTATATCATGAAGTTACTTTTTGTAGGATCACTATGCTGATTATATCAATCCATGAGTAAAGGAGGTCTTCTATTCACCCTTAGTCTTTCTAAATCTCTTAAAATATTTAAAATTTATTGACTAGATGGTTAATGTCATTGTCTACCAATCCATGAGTATAGGAGGTGTTTTTGAGGTATTTTTGTTATCTTCTGTTTTGTTTGCTTTCAATTTCTGTGACAAAATACTCTGATCTTGGCAAGGAAAGGATTTTTTCCCTCTTACATCTGCCAGGAACAGGTCATCTCTTAATGAGTGGAGATAGGAACTCGGGGCAGAAACCTGGAGGCAAGAACTGAAGTACAGGCCATGAAGGAATGCTGCTTACTGTCTTGTTTTGCTGGCCCATGCTTAGCATGCTTTCTTATACTATACAGAATAACCTGCCATGGGTGAGGTGGCACTGCCCAAATTAGCCTGGGACTTCCCACATCACTCAACAATCAACAAGATACAAGATGCCCCACATATCTGTCCACAAGCCAGGTATGTCAAGTCGACATTATATCTACCCAACAAAACAGACCTCCTTTCAATTTGACATAAAAATAAATCATTATTCAAACACAACCTTTCCTTTTCTTGTCTCTAAAATATGATAACATTAATATCATAACATAAGATAGTACAACCTTATAAACCCCACAGTTCTTAAAAAAATCTAAACATTTAAAAAAATTCACAGTCTCATAAAAGTCTCTTAATTGTGGTGTTGGTAAATTTCCTTCTGGGAGGTAAACTCCCACACAAGGAACTCTGCCTCCTCCTCCCACAGTCCCAAAGGCATACCAGGTACAAACTCCCGAAATCAGTTTGGGAAATTCTAGCAAGTTTAACTGGACTTGCTTACAGAGTGAATGGGTAAGGGGATTACTTACAAGAAGATATGTGTTCCTCCTCCATTGTGACCATATAGGAAAGGTCTCATCATGTATAAAATCCAAAACAAATACTGTCTTATTTCACAGGGAAGAATCAGGCACACATAATCAAAATGTAAGTACAGCAAAGTAGCTCAAGGCTGCACATCTGGGATTCATTATGATCTTCTGGGATTCAAAGGATTTCAGTATCTCCACTTCTCTGACTTTGACGTTACAAGCACACGCAGCTTGTTTCACAGACCCAGACTGGCTCCACTGAAACCTGCTGCTTCCCTTAGTGGTCTTTCTACAGTCTTGACATCTCCAAAATGCCTGGATTTCCACTGAAACTGAGGCTGCACCTTCACCAAGGATCTTTTCTGGCATCAACTAGTGCAAAGCCTCAGATTCTCCCTATGACTACTGCAATCTTGGGGTCTTCACTGCAACTGAGGCTGCAGTTTCACCAAAGGCCTTTCTTGGCCTCTCAGAGTGCCATGCCTCAGCTTCTCTCTGTGATCCGTTCATACTGTCAACAGCAGAACCGTGCAGAAAACGTTTATACATTACCAAGTCCTGTTTCCAGATTCTGTGTGCTGAACTTGAGGAAATTCTTCCCAGAGGATTTTCACCTCAATGATGTTGGTCTCTTGTTACAGCTGAGTTTTTCAGCCCAAGCTAACCAGCCTCAATTCTCCCAGTAAAACAAAAGTTTCACTTGAGATTATGGTCTTTTCTTCACCTTCTGATTTTAAGCCCCAGCCAACCATAACCCATAGAGTATCAATTCAAATATTATACAAACAGCCCTGTTTCCCTCTACTTTCCCTTGAAGCTTAACAAGCCAGTCCTCTTCCAGTATAACTGTTTCAAATTCCACAGTAAAAAAAAACTCTAAGCAGTCAACGACTTTTCTAGCCTAAATTTTCAAATGCCTTCTACAATTCTCCCCAAAACACCAAGTTCAGGGCTTTTACAGCAAAACTCCTCTTCTGGTACCAATTTCTCCTCTAGTTTGCTTTCAATTGCTGTGACAAAACAGCCCAATTAATACCAATTTGGGGAGGAAAGGGTCTCTTTCTCTTTCATCTCACAATTCACAGTTTATCACTTAGGGAGGCCAAGGTCAGAACCCAGGGTGGGAACCTGAAGTGGGAGGTGAAGCACAAGCCATGGAGGCATTCTGCTTACTAACTTGCTCCCTGGCCAATGCTCAACCTGCTTTCTTATACAACAATAGCAAACAACTTTCCCCAGGGGTGGCAATTCCCACAGTAGGCTGGGCTCTTGCACATTACTCAATAGACAAGAAGATGCCCCACAGACCTGGCCATGGGCCAGTCCAATGGAAGCAATTCCCAAATTGAATTACTCTCAACGGACATGTATCAAGTTGACATTAAAGCTAATCTGCACACCTTTGGTGTTCCTTAATATCTTCAAAGATTTAAAGTGTTAGTTACTAGGTCTTTAATCCCTTTGGTTAGGTTTATCCATGGGATAATGTGAATATAAATAATTTTCTGAACACTTAATCTTTTTGTTTGTTATTCATACATAGAAAGACTACTGATAAAAATCAATAGTTGATTTATTTTGTACCTGCCAGATTGCTAAAAGTGTTGATCATTTCTAGGAGTTTTCTGTTGCAATTTCTAGGATCTCGTATGAATACTGCATCATTTTGCAAATAAGGGTACTTTGACCTCTTATTTTCCAATTAGCATCACATTTAATTTCCTTTTTTGTCTTATTGCTCTAGCTAGAATTTCAAGAGCTATGAATACACACGGGAGGAAAGAGAGGATATTCAACTAATAGTCCTGGTAAATTGGATCTCCATGTATAGAAGCATGAAATTAGACCAATATCTATCACTCAACACAAAATAAATTCCAAATGGGACAATGACCTCAATGTGGAATGTGGAATGCTAAAACTGTTAGAAGAATACATAGGCAGTAACCTACAAGGTATAGGTACAGGAAAAGAGTTTCATTAGTTTCACATGGATTAAATTCAATAATTAGCAATTATGTGCTTATTATACTAATAATATTCTGTATAGCAAAGGGAACAACCAATCAACTGAAGAGGAAGCATACAGAGTAGGGGAAAGCTTCATCAACTAATCATCCAACAGATGTTTATATCCAGAATATACAAACAACTCAAAAGACAAAGAAGCAAAATACAAATAACTCAAGTAAAAGATGGGATAAGTATCTGAACAGAGAGCTCTCAGAAGAAATAGCAATGGCCAAGATACATGTTCCAAAATATTCAGCGTACTTACTAATTAGATAAATTCAAATCAGATCCACTTTAAAATGTCATCTTAGCCCACTCAGAATGGATAAGATTAAGAGAACCAATAATAAATGGTGGGATGCATGTAAGCCCTCATCCACTGATTTGGGACTGCAAACTGGTGCGAACACTCTGGAAATCTCAATGGAGAACTCTTAAAGCACTAAAAATAAATCTACCATCTGATATGGTTACACCACTGTTTGGTCTATATCCAGTGGACTCATTCTACCATAGAGATACTTGCACAACCATGTTTGTTGATGCTCTTTTCACAATAGCTAAGAAATGGAAATAACATAAATGAATTTAACTTTAAATCCCTCGACATGGAGACTGTTGCAGCGTTCTAAAACTACTCAAATGTAGAAAATAAGTGACACATCTTCAATGCAACCTGTACATTTAGGATGAATCCACCTCTCAACACCCAGTAGAGAATTTTTCTCATACAGCCGATAGTGATTATCATTGAAATCTACAATTGGCCAACATGCAGAGAATAAAAATTCCACACAGAGCTTATAAAGCAATAGGATGATACTTCAAAACTCTGCCTCCTAAGGCTCAGGGATCATTTTGGAAGAGGAGCTAGAAAGAGGCAGAATGAGTGGATGAGCATAAGGAAATGGTATTCTAGACAGCTGGTCGGTTATTCATATGGACTTTCAGCAAGGGTAACAGCATGTACCAGTCCTATGCAAACAAACCAGACAAAATCCCAGAAAAGACATGGGTAAGTGGGTAAGAAATCCCAACCTAAGGAACTTTAGGCAATTAATGGCTGCTTGAAGGGGGAGAGATGGTGTCTCCCAGGAATGAGACTCTTGGTGGGCTAGTGAATGGGTACACATTTGAAGGAGTTTTAGGACCACAGCTCAGACTCTACAGGCCATATTATATACACATATATATGTACATTAAAAAGGGAGGGTTAGTAGAGATGGTATAGATAAGGGGAAGCACCTAAATATAATCAAACTATCATATGAAAATCATAAGAATTTAATGAAAAATAAAATTTTAAAAAGAATAATGCATAGAAAAGCATCTCTGCACTGCTTTATCATTAGTTATTTAATTTCTGTTAAAATACTGCTTGAGATTCTTTTGAATCATTTTGGCATTTAATTGAGAGGGTTTAGCCTCATTTCAGTCAAAAGCAAATTTTCAGAAGGAAGATCAGTAATATTCATCCCTTAAACATAATGCTATATTACTAATTATATTACACTAAACCCAGGTAATGCTTGATTCACTGCATATCTATAGTTTATTCAGTATCCCCTGAGTACACATCATACCCCAAACATGCTATTTACTAGGAAATTTACACTTTTATCAGTGATTTAACAAGAGCATAATTTGACATTTAAAAATAAGAGACAATGTTGCAAAGTAGGATAATAATAGAACACATAACTGAAAATTCATATAACAACATTTCCCCATTTTGGGGGTGTCTTTTCAAGACATGGTCTCCCTGTAGCCCCAGCTGTCCGAGAACTCACTCTGTAGACCAGGCTGGCTTTGAACTCACAAAGATCCACCTGCCTCTGCCTGCCAAGTGCTAAGATTAAAGGCATGCACCACCCGGCACCCCACATTTTTATGGAAGTAGGATAAGTCACCAGTTAACCAGTTAGAATAAAAGACAAGTGTTACATAAAGGTAATATTACATCCCTTATAAGAAGCATAACACCCTCTGCTTCTCTCTCAGGTATCTGAAACTTGGGAGAAAAGGAGATGGTTAGGAATACCCAACCTTATATGAGCAACCATTAGTAAATGTCTGCTCTGAAGAGCAGATTGCGTCTTATTTAAGGATGAGACACTTAGTAGATTTACTAGGATGCAGTGAATAAACCTACATTGAAGGTTATTTAGGGACACAAACCTGATGTTAATCTATATATATATTATATCTATATATTATATTATATATATATATATATATAAAATATGAAGTACAGAAGTTTGTAGTAAACATTAGAAAGGGGGATAACAATACAGTAGGATACCTAAATATGCTCAAAATATAGTGTATGGAATTCTCAAAAATAAAAAGTTAAAAAAAGAAATCTGTTTTACCTATGATGTCACAAATGAGATTACAATGTGTTTATGAATGAATTATCATCTATCATTTGTCAGTTGATGTACCTGCAGGTTGTTTTCCTTTTGGAGTACTATGAATACAGCTACGATTCAATTACTCTCCAAAATGTAAGTCAGTTCTGAATATAATGTAAGTTCAGTTCCTCTGGATGTCTGGGTTTTATGGTACTACTATTTTAATTTCATTGGGAATCCCCATCTCTCCACAGTTGCTGTGCTGATTTATACTCTCACATGCCCCACTGTTTCTCGATTCCACAGCCTCATTGACTTGTGCTGTTTTATTCTTACTTGAATCAGATGACATTCCATTGTCATTTTTGTTTGCATTTTTCTATTACTGATATTGACAAGTTTGCATTTTATTACTGACAATTGTATGTCTTCTTTTGAAAACAATACCTAGATATACTGCCACTATTCAGTTGGGGTATTTGTAATTTAGCTAGTGAGTTTGTGGAATTCCTTGCATATTTTGAATTCCACACACTTGTCAAATGTTCACAGTGCAAATTTTCTCTCTCATTTTCTACTGTCTGTGCACTCTTTGATAGTTTTTCATTGTATCAGAGTCTCATTAGATGGTAAACCCAATTTTAAAATATTTTTTGCTTACTTGCCTGCATCATGGATATATTTTCTATAAAAGTTTTGCCTATCTGAATGGCATGAAGCATTCATTCTGTATTTTCTTCTAGTAGTTTCATATGTCACTGTAACTTTTCTGTCCTTAATTCATTTTGAGTTGATTTTTGTAAATGATGAGAGATTGCAAAATGAAATCAAGACATATTTCCTCAAAATTTCTTTTCTATTTTATTTTAATGCTCCTTCAGAAACTCAGTTTTATCTTCAAATAGGAAGCAGTATCTTTTATATACATGTGATTGCATCAATAATCTCTGTAAAGTATGTAAAATTGTCTTTTGGATGATTTAAAATTTTTGAATGTTTCCTCCTATTATTTCTTTATAATGGTGACAAGTTAAAGCAAATATAGATATTAAGTAACAATATACATTAAATGATTATTTTATTTTAAAGACCTGTTTAGTAATGCAATGTTATTTTCTTGTTTTAATAGATACTATTTTAATAAAAATTAAAATTCTGTTCTGCTCGGGCCTGGTGGCACACACTTTTAATCCTAGCAGGTGGATCTCTGTGAGTTCAAGACCAGCCTGGTCTACATAGCGAGTTCCAGGACAGCCAGAGCTACAGGGAGACCCTGTCTCAAAAAGACCAAAAAAATTAAATTTCTGTTTCAAAAGAAGTATAACTAAAAAGTATAAATTGAGAAAGATAGACGTGAAGCATGAAGTTATTAAATCTCATTAAATATGGTGCAATTTATTTGAAATTTTATATGTAATATTTTCATATTATGTTATATAAATTTATTTCTTTGAAATTTCTACATGAGGGAAATATCAGATGAGGACTCTGACATTTTAACATCTCCTTAGAAGGAACTGGTTTGGAGGAACTGACCTCTTAAATTCTTACAGTAAATGAGTAACAAATTCTAAATAAATGCCATCTTATTTCTTTTGGTCATTAAGTTCAATTAACTGTCATCAAATATTTTCTCAGAGTTACTACCAGGACTGTTTGAATGAGTACATGGAAATAAAGCCTCCGTTTCACCTCTGAATGACTCATGCTCTCTAATGTCCAAAAGAAACTTGACTGGGGAATTGGACATTCTTCCTGTTGGCCTGTCTTCAGTACAGAAGTATATATCAGTACTATTTTCTCAAATGGTAAAGATACACTTTTCATTCTATTTTTCACTTCCTTCACAGAAGATGTTTAAGTGAGTCACTATTTTTTAAGTCATGAAAGACATTCTAGGTTGTTTGGTAAGTAAGTGAGTCATAACTGCCAAATAAAATTATATGAAAATATGCAGAAATAGCAACATTTTAAGCATATTACTTCTTTCTATTACTAGGGTATATAAAGCACATTTATGCAAACATTTGGGGAATTTTGAACTTCTTTATATCTGTTACTAAGGAATAAGAGTTGACTAAATCTATCTGGGAAACTACAAAACAGCAGATTTCCAGTAAATTAGACATAACTCAGTATTTAATCTACAAACATTTTTAAAATCAAATTACAATTGACTTTTTCATTACTGATTCCAATGTTTCCTGTCTTTAAAATATTCTCCAAAAAACATTTTCGATGAATGAAATGCTGTTCATAAGTGTTCAGTGGATTCAGCTATTTTGTCAGCCTGGATCAAGTACAATAAGATTAACTGTGATTTACAAAATATAACATTTAAATTTAACCTTCAAGTACAATGAGGAACAGAAACCAAACCCACATGAATTATTAAAATAGTTTATTGTACAACTGATGACTTCCAAATGCCTAATCTGAGGAAGAGAAAATGTTTACGCTCTGATTCACTTGAGTATCTGTTGAAGAGTGGGACAGGTTTATTAGAAGGAAACACAACTCACAGAGCTTACAATTTCTCTCAAACTCCAGTTCTTTCACTGCTGTGATATCATACATACCATCTATAACTCCAGATCCAGGGAATCATACGCCCTCTTCTGACCTCTGCAGGCATTGCATGACAAGGGTGTACTTGCACACATGCAAGCAATAGTCATACGTATAAAATAAAAATAGTAAATACTAAAAGAAAGAGAGGATGCCTGGCTGCTGGCTCCATGCTGCAGGTCTATTTCAGAGATTATAATAGTTAAATTAACACTATCCTTATTGTCCATGATTTCTCTGTAGGACGGTGGCCAATGTTGGATCAAAATGTGACAATAGAGAAAATAGCCTAAAATAACCAACATCTAAGAAAGTTTCTCCATTTTGTTTCACTGAACATCTAAACTGCTAAAAGAGATGGATATTGGGTACTAACAAATAACAACTTGGATACTATTTCCAGGCCAACAGAAAAATGCCAGATTAAGTAACCTATAGATTCAATGATAAGTAGAGAAAATATGATCTGCTATTTATTTCATTCATTAAATTTCATTCATTCATTAAATTCTCAATTTTTGTATGGATAATATAAAATATTTCAAAATTGTACTAAATTTGTAACCCATTGAATATGAAGAAATCTGTAATCATATCAGAAAGTTGTCAACATAGTAGGCTCCAGGCCATCCAGGGCTACACAGTGAGTCTCTCCTTCAACCACAAGCAAAACAAAACAAAAAATGTATTTTGGCCAATAATATGAAGAGACTTAATATATTATCTTCTGAAAAATGATGTTAGAAAACATTTTTCTTCCAAAATGCAAATGCCATTATTTAAAAAATTATTTTTGTAGATGAGTCTAGAAATTACTTCTTAAATACCAATAAATACATTTTAGAATCTGTTTTTCTATTTATAAGAGAATGGAAGATAAACGATGAAGAACCCAAGAGAAGGCCCAAGAGGAAATCCATATTAGATCGACTGAATTTGTCCCCATTCCAAATAGATGTGTTGCCAACAATGTTTTAGGATAATCCACATCAGCTGCAAAGGAAATGTAATTAGAGCTTGCATAATGATGATTTTGCTTACACATCCCAGCAATGTGAAAAAAGACCTCATCGCAGCAGTAGGTGATATTAGCAGGTATTTTTTAATAAATTTTGGGGAATTATTTGCATATGTTTAACTTTTCCTGTCAAGTATGCTAAGGAAAAACATGGTCCACAGCCAAGGAATTTCAACAGTATGAAAACATTGACAGTTCTCTGTCTTTCCCTTTCCTAAAATAGTCATTATTTAAAAGATTTTATTGCTTGAAGCTTCTTTTGGTTATTTTGGAATAATGGTGGATAAATCTCAGTAATGCCAAAGAACCTATATTTCAATGACTGTTTTTGTTTCCTTAATTAAAGCAATGTTTCTATTTTTTTATTAATTTTATTTATTTCCGTATATGTATGAATGTACTGTCTGCATGCAAGTCTGTGCACCCGTGTCGTGCAATGCCGCGGAGGTCAGAAGAGGGTGTCGGATTCCCCTGGAACTGGAGTTCTCCTGGAATTGGAGCCTCAGACGGTTCTCGGCCGCCATGTGGGTGCTGGGGATCGAACCTGGGTCCTCTGTAAGAGCGGTCGGGGCTCCTAACCTCTAGGCCATCTCTCCAGCCCAGCAATGTTTCTATTTTTAAGGGACATTTCCCCTTACATTTTCCAGGCTTTTTTCTCCACTAACTCACAGATTTTATCTTGCTTTTCTACTTAACTTTTCTCTGTTTTTCTTGAGTTTATTCTCTCTCTCTCTCTCTCTCTCTCTCTCTCTCTCTCTCTCTCTATATATATATATATATATATATATATATTATGAATCTAGCCAATATATCACAGAATTTGGATTTAGATAATAATACCAAGTTAAAGTTAGAAAACAGGTTTATAAAGAACAGAAAAATGATGTTTATTTTGGAAAAGATATTTGTAATTAAAATATCCAATTCTGCTCTTACTGAGGTTTTATATCCTCAGTGATTACAATGAATGAATGTATGATATTATTGCCTGGAATTATTCTTCCTTAATTGAAGAAAAAACGCAGACTGCTTTCCTGTGTACATGCTAGGAACTGTTAGGGTGATTATTTCAAACTTCCCATAGTGTATGAGTGAAGCTAAGAATCAAGATGTAACAACTGTGCAGGAGCAACTGAAGGAATACATGACTATAAACAAATATGAAGGCTGAGTCCTTTTATCTGAGAACATTAAATTGAGCCCAAAAGTTGAAGGCAGGGACAGAACAACTGAGAAGAGGAGCAGAATGTGTGCTGCTAAGAAGAAACACGAAAGGACGAAGAGGGCCCACGAATGCTGCATGAGATGAAGGAAGCACTGCCCGCTGTGTAATAATCAGGCCTGGGAGATGAGATACTGCAGAGAGAGGCATGGCCGCCTCATGTTCTGTACGGTTGGCTAGACAGACTGATTTTATTGTGACCATCGAGTTAAGGTATCATGATTTTAACTGAGTATGTGCCATAAATACCCATGTGGTCAATTTAAAACACATTTATTTTATTGTTTGAGAACATACACAGCTATAATGTGGTGGGGTTTTTTTGTTTGTTTGTTTGTTTTTTTTTTTTTTTTTTTTTTTGTGGTCTTTTTTTTGAGATGGGATCTCCCTGTAGCCCCAGCTGTCCTGGAACTCACTCTGTACACCAGGCTGGCCTTGAACTCACAAAGATCCACCTGCCTCTGCCTCCCATGTGCTAGGATTAAAGGCCTGCGCCACAATGTTCGACTTATAATGTGTTTTGATCAAATCCCTCCCAAGTTGTCCCCTCTTCAATTCCTTTATCCTATCCCCAATTTTCCCCTCCAGAATTTATATGCACTTTTGTAACCATTGAGTCTACTTGGTATATGACATTCTGCTGAAGCATGGGTAGCCTTTCAGGGCTATGTCCTTGTATAGGACCCATGTCCCTCCTCTAGCAGCTGTCAATTGTCAGGAGCTCCTAAGCTGGAGTTGGAACTTCATTAACCTCTCCCCCACACATATAAGGACTTTTCTAGCTTGATCATATAAAACAATGTGCATGCATTTACAAATGATAGAGTTCACCTCTGCCACAGCTCTTCCATGTCCAGAAAATACCATTGTACTGCCAACTTCCAGTATCTCTGACTCCTACAAATGTTGTCTTCTGCCTTGAGTTCTGACCCTTGTGGAATGAATGTGTGGTATAGATGTCCCATTTAGAGATGGTCTTGACCAACTGCAGTCTTGACCAATTTTGGGTCTCTGTATTAATTTTAATCCACTGAAAAAAGATGGGAGTTTCTGCAGTATAGAATTTCTTATAAGTTTTTCAATAACCCATTAGTTTTAGTTATCCCTTTCTTACTCCCTCCTTGACCCTGGCCTCTGGACTACCATATTGTTCAACATGTTCTATTCCATTACTTCCCTTTTTTACTATCATATAATGAGGGTTCTACCTCCCCTTTCACACTCCCTCACAGCCCCTTCCTACTTTCCTGACTTTTGTGGGTACTCCACACATACCTAAAGTCAAATCTACCACCTGTGTGGTCACCTTTTTGGAGAATGGAGTGATAGAGCATAAATAGACTTACTATAATTCCATTTTCCCAGTAGTTGTGTTCTACTTTCATTGTAGCTGATGAGCTAATGAGAACCAAAGGGATTTGGGGTCTAATTGTAATTGTTGAGAAAATAAATATGAAGACAGGTTGCTTTGCAGCTAGTAGGAGACATTTAACAATGAAGAAGACCATATATGGATCTGAGTCTGAATTCAAGAAGCCTATGGTGTTTCCTTTGCTCAGAATGAAGTCCATGGGAGGAATGACAGTAAATGAGCAGTACGGAGAAAAGGGTGGGAACAGCAGGACCCAGAGTGCACTTGTTAACCTTCGCCATGTACCTTCTGTCGTCTAGTCAGTCACACAATCCCATTTGTGCTGGATAGCTTTAGTGTCAACTTGACACACCTGGGTTGAGGGAACCTCAATTGGGGAATTGGCTCCATTGGATTGGCCTGTGGCCACATCTGTGGAGTATTCTCTTGATGGTCGAGCAGTGTGGGAGGCCCAGCCTACAAGTGTGGTGCCACCCTGGGCAGGTTGATGTGTACTGTATAAGAAGGTGGGCTGGGCATGAGCCAGGGAGCAAGCCAGTGGACAGCATTCCTCCATGGTCTGTGCTTTAGCTCCTGCCTCCAGGTTCCTGCCCTGAGTTCCTGCCTTATGCTACCTGAGTGATGAACTGTGAACCAGGAGATGTAAGCTGAATAAACCCTTTCCTCCCCAAGTTGGTGTCGGTCAGAGTGTTTTGTCACAGCAATGGAAGACAAACTAGGAGACCATTATAGCTATAATTTTATTTCCTACTATAATTTAAAGGTTTGAATTCAGTATAAAAATGTCTCTTTCTCACTAATGAGAGGTACAACAACCTAGTCATGATCCTTTACTGAGAGACTTTGTATATCTATTCCTCTTTGACTTTTGAGAAAACTATTTTCTGATAGGTAGACAACTATCAGAGGATTGCATTTATGTGCATGCATGTTGTGTGAGTGTAGGTATTGTCCCCTCTCTATTTCTCAAGAATAGTTCTCATTATATATCCACATTTTCAACCTTTTCAGTATGGATTTGTGGCTGCAGGAAGAAGGCAAACACATGTTTCTTCTCCATAGTTCGTTCATTTTAAATAGTATTCCATCCACTAAGGTTTTTGAAAACATTTCCTCTTCTCTTAAAAAAATTAAATGTTGCAACCTTTAAAATGACATTTATTTCAAGGCTTATTGAAAAATCATATATTCATTCTGTGGCTGTCTATTGAAGAATAACCCAGTAATGATTTTCTTATTGCATTTTATCAAAAAACAGTATGGAATAACCTTATTTTTAGCATTTATGCTGTTGTATCCTTATGCCTATAACACTTGGCAGCATTTAGTTTCTTTAGCATTTTCACTTAATATAACTAGTATCACCTTTCATGGGAAAGTGAGGGATTTAACATACTCTCTCAATTTATTTAGCATTTATATGAAATGTGACTTCTGAGATTTTAGAAGCATGTTCTTAAAGTCTGAATTTACTTGCTGTCTGTTTTATATCCTTCTTCCTTGAGCAAAATATTTCCCTGGAAAATAAACAGATCGCAAATCATTTGACTGCTCAGTTGACATAAGAATTGAATTTATTCTTAAATAGATCATTATTAGTTTAAATAAATTTTATTTAATATATATTAACATCTTTCATTCTTATTCTCTTTGTAAATGTATATATAGTGTAGTAGGCAATTTTATCTCTTTCCCTATTTTGCCTGTGTTTTGAACCCTGCCGGAAATGTTGCTGAATGAATAATAACAAATTAAGAAACATTTTTAAAGCCTTTCATATGGTTTGGTATTTGTTAAAAGGGCAACAAAGGATATAGAGTGACTATTGTTTCCTGAAAAACTCCTTATTTTCAATCAAAATCAGTTGTTCTTGAACAAATAGTTTCAGAAGATATGTCTCAGATCTTCACATAGCTTGGTTTCACCTTAAAATTCGATTCTCCCCAAATGAATATGTGTGGAAATTACATATGACATCCACCTTCCAATTAGAGTTAAGAAACAGCAGTTTTCCCAAGGTTACCAGCCATGATGATAACTCATGACTGATTAATATCTGAACGCATCTTCTAAGGACCCCAGGTCAGCTAAATATGATAGCCTGTGCCTCCTCACAGTAGAAAGCAAAGCAAGAGTCATTATTGACCTTATGTGGCATATGCACAGTTCTGAAGTGGGTGGATGGAACATTAGATAAGAATAAGTGCAGGCTGATACTCATCCTACTGACAAAGGAAAATAACAGCTAAGTCTAAAGTGGCTGGAGAGAACAAAGTACTGATGAATAATGAGGCTGGAGAGGTGGATCAGTAGTTAAGAGGTCTGGCTGCTCTTGCAGAAGACCCAGTTTGGTTTGTAGCACGCACATGGCTTCTAACAACCTTGTTTAACTCCAGTGTCAGGGGATCCAATGTCATCCTCTGGCATTCACAGCCATTACATGCACATCATACACACATACAGTACAGATAAATTTTGAAAAAAAAAATAAAAGAATCTTCACTATTTAGCAGAAAGATAGCAAATTATCAAATAAAAATACACCACACATATTCAAACACATGCATGAATGTGTCTTGTCCTTGCAGCTTTCCTTTATTAAGGTTCGGATGTGAATGTTGCAGTAATCAGTGTACACTATGGAAATGCATCCATATTCTAAGAATGAAAGATTAAGTATGAAATAAAAAAAACTGAACAAGAATGGGATCACAAATGAGCTTTCGAATCACAGGTACTCTGAAAACGCTGGTGCCCAATTTTTAAATGAAAAAGAAAGCAACAAAAAGGACTTGTAATATTTTCTTAATTAAATGCAGTTGAGAATCATGTATGACTATAAAGAATGTGGAACATTTCCAACTTATGTCAGAACAAAAATAAAATATTGCTAGCTAAACATAAAACACCCCTCCAATGACAGAACAGCTGGCATTAAACTTCTAAAGCCACACTGAACTTACACAGCACCAGCCCTCCAGCATACAAGGCACTATGTAAGTCATGGTAGCCTCTGATTTATTTATCTATTTTTACAATTATAATTTTTAAAGTGGTATATGAATCAATAATTAAGTTAGATCTAATTATAATTTTCAATTGGGGTCTTTCTAAGAATAATTATTAGGTAATTTATCTCAATTCCTATTTTAGTAATTTACATTTACTTTTGAGGATTACTCAAGTGAATGCATGTTGCAAAGTTTATTTGCTTGTTTGCAGGTTTTTATATTTTTAACAACAATTCATTGAAGAACATCTAAGTTTTTTTCAGTTTGGAAATAATGGAAAATAAACTCATATGGACAGTTAGGTATAGGTTTTGTATTATTATACCTATGGGATAAATGTCTACTTTAGGTACGAAGTTTAACTTTTTTGATTAGCTCAAATCCTAAAGCTTTTCTCCTACAGTTTTCTAACATTTTCATGGTTTTACAGTTTGGATTTAATTTGTTGGGTTAATTTTTGTATAAGATGTTTCAACTTAAAACTTATTGTCCTGTTTATAATGCCCATGTTGTTCTACAGGTAATTTGATGGGTAAACTCTTTCCATTCATTTAATTATCTTTGCTCCTTTGACAACCATTATCTCAGCATATTTATGTGAGCCTAATTCTCCAATATCTATTCTGTCTTTTCTTCTGTATTCTGTCCCTCCCCTAAAACCATAACCTTAATTACTGTAGTGTACGGTGGACCTCAGAATCAAGTCAGACTATGCCTTCTCTCTATTTTCATTATAATAGTTTAAGCTCTTCTGTTTTGTTTTGGTTTTTTGCTAAACTTTCACAATTTTATAGTAATCTATATCTCCCAAAATCTTTCCAGGAATGTGATGGTATATGCGGGAAATATTTATACTTATTTAGATACTACTAACATTTTTACTATGTTGAATTTTCCAAATTTTAACCCCATCGTGACCACAATGAAGTCACATTCTACTTTTTCACATATTTTATTGTACAATTTCAGAGTTTTTATTATTGTGACACATTTAATGAATTCTTATTACATTTCAGACATTATTGTTATGAGATTTTTCATTTGCTTTTTAAAAATATTTTATAACTTTTTATGTGTATGAGTGTATTGCCTGCATGTGTTTAAGTACACCTGGGTTATGCAATGCCCTTAAAGTCAAAAGAAGTTGTTGGATTGCCCAGGAATTGGAATTATGGATGATTATTAGCTATTTAACATAATCTTGATGAGATTTCTTAAGTTGATTTTGGCTTCTCTAATGAGATGAGAAAATTTATATGAGACTATATAAATATAAACAGTCAATAGCTGTTATGTAGCAGAACAAAAATTTCAAGAAGTATTACTTAAACTTGAAAGCTCTCTCTCTCTCTCTCTCTCTCTCTCTCTCTCTCTCTCTCTCTCTCTCTCCACCCCCAACTTGGAATTTTACCTGGGTATGGTTTCATTGCAGAACAATATGCTTCTCTTTGTTGGAGTTAATCTCATTAACAGTTACAGACTCTATTTTAGCCCACTTCTAGAAGTATAGTTTAATATCAGATACTGAACTTCCAAAAGTGCAAGGGTCTGCTAGTTGGCTATTCCCCATCTCCTTGATCCTTTCTTTCTCAAGACAATGTATTTTTTGTTTCTCATGGTTGAGCTTAGGGAAAAAGTATCCTGTCTTACTAATATTCCAGATTATGTTGGTTATTTGAGTAATTAGACCTTCTGTAAACAGTATCATCAACTTTTCGAAGTGAAGCTGTCCTAGTTTTCTTTCTGTTGCTGTAATAAAACAATGACCAACCCCAACTTGGTGAGGAAAGTGTATCTTTTGCTTACACTTCCCTATGGTCTTCTGGCATGACCAGTTAATGTGCTTTGAACTTTCTGCAGTTGAACTGCACAAGACCCTCCTAGATTGGGCCAGGTGTGAGGACTCTTTAGTTATTATCCCTTTCTGGAGGACTATGAGCAGTTAATAGGTGGCAGAGGAAGAGGCATCTTTTTCTTCAATGGTGTAACTCTGAAAAGTTTTGTAAAAAAAATCACACTCATGTCCATGCAAGCAATCATAATTAAACCCAGTGACTCTAAAAAGCAAGACAAAAGAAAGCAACAACAAAATAAGAACAAAATAAATCAAAGTAGAAGGTGGCTTGATTAGAAGAGTTTTCAGTTGTAGAGTTCCAGGGGAAGAGAAAGTGATTAGTGTTAAAATGACTAAGCTTTCAGTAAGTGCAAGCATGAAATTATTAAAGAATAAAAACAAAACAAAAAGGCCAAGTTAACTTTAATAAAGATTCTATCCATATTTGGGGGCTGTTTAATGAAGAGAAATACTATTTAATCACAGTGTTATAAACTAATATTTAGAAATGAAAAGATAGATTTAAACTATGCAAAAGTGAATGCTTTGAGTCATCTTTGTGGTAATAGGTTTTGTTTCACATATCATTGAACTTGGCATATGGGGCTCCCTGGAATCCTGTTCAAACTGTTATCTAAGTTTCTTTTTATCTACCTCAGTGCCAGACCACAGTTGGGCACCATCAGTACTTATTCCACGGATGATAACTTGCTACTTTACTTAAGAGATTTTTATAAAACTTCAGTTTTACATTTTTGTTATAATAATTTGTAAAAAATATTCCTCCCACTTTAGTCATTTAAAAAAATGAAACCCCACTCACTTGACCTGTGCAGTTTAAAAATTATAATTTCTTCTTATAGATTGTATTATTGGACTTTTGTTGACAGAAGATTAGAGTTTTTATGCTTGGTGAATTTCAGTTTGAATGCATTTAATTACAAGAAAATTACTTTTAGTTCATCCCAAGACTAAGTATGCTTGGAAAACCAGGGAACGTGATGGAGGAGAAAGTAAAATGCAAACTGTCACAGAGTAGCACCTTGGGGAAATCACGGAGAGATGAAATTAGAAACTGCTCAAGTCAATGCAAACACCATGAGTTTCTTGCTCTTCTCCTTGATTTGGGAGGCAGCTACCAAACTAAATTAGGAAAAATAGAATTTCCGTATGGCTTTCTAAAATCAGAAAGGGAGGCAAGAATTCATAAACTATTTTGTATTCCTCTGCCTTAGTATGGAATCCCCTTCTATTAAAGACATCATTAATACACTTCACATCAAAATGTGTTATTTTATTTAGCAATGAGTAATGATTGCAATAGTGGGTAAAAAGAAGCCCAAAGTAGACAGAATAGTGTAGAGGATGGAAAGATATTTTATAAATACTGAGAAAGTAACATGGGAAGAGGCCCCAGTGGAGTGGGGATTAATTTTGCAATAGTGGCTGGGGACACTTTCATGAAAGGAAATTTGAGCAGAGCATAGAAGGGTTGATGCAAACCATCCAGAATGATGCGTATGTAGCAGACCTGCATGAAGCAAGAATCGGTCTAGCATATGTGTCTCTGTATATGCATCAGATACTACTGCCTGACTTAGGTACTGGGAATTGCATCCAAGTTCTCTGAAAAATTAGCAAAAGTGCTAAAACACTAGCCAACTTTCCTGTTAATGGTTCAGGATATTTTTTAGATTATTTCAGGATAGTCATATTAGTGTGCTATTGCTTTAATTGTTTAATTGTTAAATGATATTCATGCATGCTATATTTATTTTTACTTGTTAAATTCATGGATATTTATGATATATATCAATCTGGATTCAACCAAGATACAGTTTTCACATAGCTATTTTAATAGGAAAAGTCAAGGGACATCTGGCTACACAAATTGGCTTGATAGGCCTTAATGTATATGACAGAATGCATGAAATCTGGTGAGGAGGATATGGGGGGCAGATATGGGAATATATATATATATATATATATATTATGTAAAATGCACAAAACTCAATAGAAAAATATACTAAAAACAAGAACTCAGAAGCCATATGTGGGTCAGTTGTTATGCCAATCCCATTGTCCTGAGTTTGATTCCAGATCCTCAGATGGTGGAAGGAGAGAACTAATTCTAAACAAGTTGCCTTTTAACCTACACATGTATGTATGGTGTGGCACATATTGGCAACTGCATGCATGCACATGCACACATTTTAAATAAACAATTTTTTAATTATTTAAATGTAATTAAAATATTTTTTAAAAATACAGAGTTTGGAGGTCAAATACTTAAAGAAGAGATTTTGAATGACTATAGGTAGCATAGATTATGAGGGAAAACGGAACATTAACCCAAGAGTGATAGTGAGTAGTCAAAGGGGAAGAATGGGTACAGTTCACTGAATGAGAAGACATTGAACTGCTGATAGAACCTGCTAAACTAAGCCAATGGAATGCTGAGAGATTGTCTAGGAGAATATTGCCATTAGAACTTGCTGCAAGTCTGTTCAATGTAGAGGATGCTCATTGATATTGTTTTATAAAACTACCAAGAGAACATTGGAAGATCATTGTTGCTTTTGTTAAATAAACAATTGTTGCTGCAGGTGCTATTAACAGTAAGGGCTTGGCCCAGGGAAAACTGGACTGGACATGTTCTCAGACATGGGAAAAGGTACATTTAAGGAGTTTAGTATTAATGCGCAGTAGACCAAGAAGAGCAAGCAGCCACTATGGCCTTATATGTTCTCCCTCATCTTCTGTTACTAAATCAGAACATTAGAGTTTGATTCAGAATAGATTCACTCAATGGGCTCTACCCCATTTTTACAGAACAGTAATGGAAATTATATGTGTAGTTGAGAGATAAGACATGATTAAACTGAACAGGTTCTCAAAGTTTTGATTATTCAGAATCAAACTGCTATTCATATTTTAATACCAGCTTTTGTGGAGACACATATTTTTATATTTCATGGGTAAATACATGAAATTATAACTAAATTAAACCAAGTATTGGCATATCTCTATTAGAAACTGATAAAAATCTTTCCCAATGCTTGAATATGTCTGCCTTTTAAAAAAGTTTCACCCTGGGTACAAATTCTTAAATAAATAGGACCTAACATGTATGACAGAATACAGGAGATCCAACAAAATAGAACTGCAGTCCTATTACATTATTCCTAGCTGCGGTATTCAGGTGGCTCGGGCCTGCTTTGAACACTCCAATTTTTTCAAAGTATATGGAAAATAGCATACAGTTTGTTTTCAAAAGATACAGTTTTAATATAGGTGCAATGTATCAAGCTGGTGTAACTTAGCCTCTCTGGGTACTTAATGACCATACTTAATACGCATACCAATTTGGCTGAGGGACCTACGAGATAACTTTGTTCCTTGCCCTCAGAGGTCAACCAAGACTTAGGGGACTATACATGGGGACATCTCTTGAAATGTCCTGCAAATGTGGGTCACCATTCTTCCAGTTCAGGGAGGTCTTGGAGATCCACTAATGGGACTTCAGCCAGTCTCCAGTCTATAAAGAGGAAAGTCTGCTCATGCTTCAGAAAAGGAAGCATGGTCTAGCAAGACCTGATTCTGTCCTCGAGTGGATGGAAATGGTAAATGAAAAACTGAAAGAATCCAGGGGCTCCCACCCTCCTCCCTGCAAAAAAAATACCCCGAGAGACCCCTGAAGACCAGATCCTCAAATGACCTCAAGAAAACAAAAACCTTGGTTAATCTGGGCTAACTGTATGGCCTTTAGCACCCAAAAGGAAAGCAAAACCAGAAATAAATAATCAATAAGACCAGGGAACTTGTACTTCAGACATAAAACTTGTGATCTTAGTAAAAAGACAAAAAGAAAAAAGAGAGAGCACTGTTGTTTGGCCTGTCTTCAATTCTTACTGGCAAGTGCATTTACTCTGTGGCTGCCACTGCTTTTGTCACTCTTCAAATCCGTGAGACCCAGCTTTTTAACCCTCCAATATGGACTGAAGACTCATGTCTCTCCAAGAATCCTCCAAACCTTCAATGCCAGTTGGGGACTACTAAGATACCCAGCTTGTGGACTGAGTAGTTAAGGGGATTTCAGCCTCATCAGAGTATAGACTGCCATCATTGGATTACTCAGGCTGTATCATGGAGGCCAGTGCAGGGGGATCAAGAGTGAACGTGTGGTTAATGGACCTCATTTGGAGGAACATGGGAGAGAAAGACCCCGGTGTGGACCACAAGGGCAGGATTGATGATTGTTTGGGCTTGCCAAGGAGAAACCTCTGAGCACTTCCTTAAGGAAAACATGACGTCTTTTAGCAAAACAAACAAATAAAAAATCCTCCAATTAAGGTGATATGGGTATATATGTATGTATATATTTATGTATATATGTGTATATATATCTTATATATATCTATATATATATATAATAATCTAATTTTTAGGGACTTTGTTAGGGACTTATATTTACAAGCCTATGTCTTGGCTTTTCATTTTCTTACATCATCTTTTGGTTAGCATACCTCTTAATTTTAATAAACTATGCCTTGTTGATTTTTAAGGTATTCATCTAGTTTCATTGTATATTATCTAAGAAATGTTTAGTATCAAAAGAACGTGAACATTTTCCTCTAGGGAGCATTTAGATGTGAGATTCATTTCAGTTAATTAAAAAAAGTAATCTCCCTTTTCTCTCATCTCTGAATAAGTTTTATAAAGGCAAAACATGCAGTTTCATACATGCCTGGGACTCAAGGGTAGATTCTATGTTACAAGTCTTGCCGATCACCCTTCCCAGCCTCCTTCCTTCACTCTTCCTGCTTTATATAATCATGCATTAGGTATCTCTTAGAGTAAACACTTATGGAAAAAGAAAAGGGGAGGACTTTAATAGTACTACAGGAAAGACTATGGTTGTCCTCACAAAAATAAATAACATAACTTTTCAAGTTTAAAGTACATGAAATACCACCATATAAAAATCATTTTATCATTATACATGCTTTTCTTATTCATTTTGTTGTTAATGTAACTGAAAATCAGGCTATTGGTAGTAAATAGCACATAATAAACATTTTTAATCACTGAGAAACAGAGTTTATGTAATCTATATTCTATCTTGTCTATTTAGTTTAGAACTATTCAAAAATATCTAAATCTTTCTAACAATAACTTCAAGAATAGGCTATGTAGATATTTCTAACAATGTGTTTTTTAGTTTATTATATTTGAGGCTTATTAACTAGCTCATTCTCATGTGTACCCTTTTTGAATTTTTGATTGGCCTAAGGGGAAAGTATAAAAGTGAATAATAATTCGCTCAGAATTTGAAAGTGCCTTTTTAGATCAAAGCTTATGCTAGACATTGCAGACACCACAAGATCCATCTCCAATGAACTTGCACTATTACACCATGCTTTCAAGAGAAACGATGTCTTAGAGTAGTTACTATTTGGTTAAGGAGAATACAAAAAAACATATTTGAGACAACAGAACATCCATGAATGCAAAAGTCTGTGTTCCTTGGTTATCTGTAGTCATTTTTTAACTTAAGAATTTAAGGAATAAAGCACTTCTTACTAAAATTTTTTTTTGTCTTTTCGAGACAGGGTCTCCTTTATTTTTCTATGTGTATGAATGTACTGTCTGCACGTAGGTTGGTGCACGGGTGTTGTGCAATGCCACGGAGGTCAGAAGAGGGTGTCAGATTTCCCTGGAACTGGAGTTAAAGATGGTTGTCAACCGCCATGTGGGTGCTGGGGATCGAACCTGGGTCCTCTGCAAGAGCAGTTGGCACTCTTAACCACTAGGCCATCTCTCTAGCTCCCTTCTTACTAAAGTTTTAAAGGGCATTCAAATCAGCAGATCCTAGGAGGAGCAGTGAACATCTCTAGCAATTTACCAGGTGAGAACTATACCTGAGGTGTTATAATTTATTTAAGAACAGCAAAATTATCTAATCACAAAATTAAATGTATACAATACAACAACATTCTTCATATTTACATGGCAGACTTTGAGATTACATTTGCAATTTTAAGATTTCAAGTTTTAAACAGCCTGTTTCAATGTTGTTGATTACTGAAAATGAAACAAAATAAAACAAAAGGTAAGCATACCTGGATGATCACTTTATAATCAAGCATTTTCAGCTGTCAGGGCTCACATTTCTTAGAACCCTAGGGATTTTTATCTAAGGCCTTGATCTTTCTAATAGCCTTCCTGTCTCAGCTCTGTCCACATCAATCTATTGTCACCAGGAGAAATCTGAAGTCACCTCAAGAATTATAATTCAGAGCATGCCATTTCTCAGCTCAAAACTCTCCAAGGTCTGCCCATTTCATTGTAACCCACACCATACCAATTATCTAGTTCCATTTATTTCTTCCTTTATCTTCTGCTTTCCTGGGTCCAGTTCTTCTAGAGTCCCTGCTGTAACTCAATAATTGTCAGGCACAGGGTCCCTTCATCCTCTGTACTTTATTTTTCCTCAGTGGCCTTTTCTTAATTGCTTTGGATTCTGCCATATAGACCATTTTTTCACTCACTGTCCTATTCAAAGGTCAAAGCCCTCCCTATTAACATCCCCTGTACTCCATCACTCTTATTTTGCTAATTTCCATTATTTACTTTGTGTCCAATATTTGTTATTCCAATAGACAATAAGCAGTGGGAAAACATGGTTTATTTTTACTTTATTCACTCCTTTCCCAGAAATTGTAGGACACTTACTAATATGTTTAGGTCTTTAAAAGTATCGGGCTGGTGAGCTTATGAAATCACTTATCCCTAAGTTTGAATAATTGAGTTTGATACCCTGGGACTCACAGAGTGGAAGGATAAAATCAAGTCCTGCTAGTTGTCCTCTGTCCTACAGAGAGAGAAAGAGAGAGAGAGAGAGAGAGAGAGAGAGAGAGAGTAAATTTAAAAATTATATATATATATATAGGTTTATAGATCAATATATTATGTAAACAAATAAGAAACTGTTCTAAGACCAAAAAAAATCTGTCTCCTATCTGCCCATGTAACTCTGTGTCTCTGTGACTATCTTTGTCTCTCTCTCTCTCTCTCTCTCTCTCTCTCTCTCTCTCTCTCTCTGGCTTAAATCCAAATAAAGCCTCACTTTCATATATATTATTGAATTTTTGTGTATTTCATACACAACATCTAGTCCTATTTACACATCCTCCTATAGCCCTGCCTGCCCTCACTGGATTTCATGTATTCTATCATTTAACGTCCATGGAGTCAAGTTGGTGCATCCTCATATCTCTCAATGCAAATCCATCCACAGGGGTCTAGATAACCTATATAGAGTCAGTCCCTCAAAGAAGAGGAGCTCCTCCTCACCCAGTAGTAATCAGCTTATGCTCAATAGCTTTTCCTCTGAGGTTGGGGCCCTTTGCCCTTTTCCAGTGTTATACTGGGCTTTTGTCTGTTTGTGTTTGAATGGATCACATAATGCTGTCTCATAAGACCAAGGTCCAAGACTCTTTGGGATCTTTAGAAAACCTACCTTAAGTTTCCCTTTTTCTCTTTTCTGTTTCTTTGCCATTTCTTTCCTCTTCTGTGTGTGTACATGCATTTCTTTTTAAATTTTTTTTTAATTTTACTTATTTATTTATTTATTTATTTATTTATTTATTTATTTATTTATTTATGTGTATGAATGTATTGTCTGCATGTAGGTTTGTGCACCCGTGTCGTGCAATGCCGCGGAGGTCAGAAGAGGGTCTCAGATTCCCCTGGAACTGGAATTCGCCTGGAATTGGAGTTTCTCAGCCGCCATGTGGGTGCTGGCGATCAAACCCGGGTCCTCTGCAAGAGGAGTTGGCGCTCTTAACCACTAGGCCATCTCTCCAGCCCATACATGCATTTCTTTAAAGAGAGAAGTTACTGTTTTAATTCCTTGGAGTAAGCCAAGCCAGAAAGCACCAGATCCTATTGAATTCTTAGACTAATCTGCACCAGATAATTCATATTTTCATGTAGAGAGAAAAACTTTGTTTTTATCTATTTCTACAGTCCAGTGGATCAAGGCAGTGATTAGCTGGAGAAGAATTGTTTCTAGCTGGAATCTTGTTCCAGGAGGTAACATTATTAGGACACTCTCATTTTCCTTAAGTCAGCAATGAATTTTTAACAGTTTCCAATATGATTTGATATGATGAGCTCTGATTATTTTCCAAGATGAGCCACATTTCTAGCCCTTGCCATCTGCTCAACCGATTGTTAGCAAGTAAAATAACGTTGTGAAGATGAAGATTAATACTGATTAATTAACATTTAGGCAAGTACTCTGAGACCCTATGTCTTTCTTGCTATTCTTAGATTTAAAGGATCAGCCTTTTGTGTATAGGTGTCATCAATCTTTGCCACCCCAAAAAGGCCTAAGAAAGCTGTGATGGAAAGGTTAATTTAAGGTTAACATTCCTACCAGATTTAATGAAAGAATCTAGGAAATAATTTAGTTTCAGATGGGTCTATAATTAGGATAAAATCTACTTATTTTATAATGAATAGCTATTGTTTCCTTCATCTTTTCCTTTAACAGAACAATAATTATGTAATAAAACTTAAAATGCAAATAAAACATTCTGATATTTAAAAGTTGTATATATTTGTATATTATTTTATGTATTTGCTTATTGTCTAGAAATAATAAATGAAGTAATCACAAATACTCACAACATTGCTCAATGCTCTTTTTGAGAAAAGCCAGGGAATTTCTATGAGTTCTAATTTTGGAAAACAGGTCATGCCACTGATATTACTTATTTACATTTGTCCCAGTGTGCAGAATGCCTTAGCACATACTCAATACTTCCCACCTTGAGAAGTAATTAGTTACTTCAAGTTGCTCTGTTAAATTCTTGACAGAAGAACAGCAAAGGGCAAGGGTTTCTGATTATTTTGGTTCATGGTTTCAGAAGGCTGCCAGTGCTTTGTGGAGGAAATGCACTGTTGGAGCATCGTCCACAGTAGGTGCACAAAGGGCTGACTGATCCAGGTGCAGGTACAACATTTGCAGGGTACCCTCAGTAACCTAGTCTTTCAATCAGGCCCCATTGTAAAGACTCCACAGCCTTCAAAGTGGCACAGGAATTTAGGGAACAATCCTTCAAAGGCAAGCTTATGGAAGAAATTTCAAATTCATTAGTAAAGGGGTAAAATTTTCCTTGCCCTCCTGTAACAATCCCTAACCTACTGCAAATATGGGTTCTAGTGTGTGTGTGTGTGTGTGTGTGTGTGTGTGTGTGTGTGTGGTGTGTGTGTGTGTGTGTGTGTGTGTGTGCATTTATACCAAAATTTTAGAAACCAGGTTTCTTGGAAGATGACTCAATTCATACGTGCTCAGCATGTACCACTCAGATAATTGGAACTCAAAGATATAGAGCTTGGTGGAACAATGCAACTCTAATCCCAGCACTGGGAGTCAGACACAAGTATTCTTTGGGCCTACTGGCCATAAAATCTAGTTCATGATCTCCGAGGTGAGCTACAGCCCTTATCTAAAAAGCATAAGATGGAGATTGTTGGAGAAAGATGACTTGTTGAACTGTTGAATTGTAGCCTCCAGCTATACACATGTCCATGTGCCCACAGACAAAATGCATATATGCACATACTCTCACAGATACACATAGATATTTTTTTTAATTTAGGAACCAGGTTTCTTATTTAGAATTCTAAAAATGTTTTTAATATTTTATTGTGGTTTTGTGCATTTCAAACAGCATTTCTCAGTCCAATTTCATTCCTCATTCGCCATTCCATGCCCCCCACCCCACCCAAGCTCATGCATTCTGCCATATGTCTTGCATCTTTTATTCTGTCTTTTTAAAGTTTTTTTTTTTTGGAGAGGTTTATTGTTTTGGACAGAAGTTTACTGTTTGAGTCAGTTCCTTGTTCTAGTCCTTTTGTTGTTGTTCCTCCAATTTGTATTGCTTCAAAATATGCATCTATATTTATGTCACACATATTCCATAATTATGACATCTGAAAATAAACTGTATGTTAATTCCAAACTATATTTAGGAATTCACATTTTTCTCTTTTAATTTTACATTACTCTAAAATATGCATGCATACCCTCCACCCATATACCAAAATCGCAATGTCTAAAAATAAGTGGTAGGTTAAATCTAGAGCTCATTAAGGGATTCATATTATAAGACCACAGTTGCTTTCAGATAAAAAGAAGTATAACATTAACATTGCTCAGTTTGCTTTACAACTAGGGATTTGGTGCTAACATTCACAAATGAGGAATAGCACATTTTCTCTATCTACTGGATGGTTGAGGGGCACTTAGGTTGGTCCCAGCTCTTCACTATTGTGAAGAGAAATGCAATAAACATGGATGTGCATGTATCTCTGCATTAGGATGAGTCTTGTAACTATATACCCAGAAGTGGTATGACTGGGTCAGATGGTAGGTTAATTTTGAGACGTTTAAGGGTTCTCCACATTGCTTTTCCTATGCCTGTGTCTTGTAGGTTACTGTCAATGTTTCCTTCTATAATTTTTAGTTTTGGGTTTCACATTGAGGTCTTTGATCCATTTGGAGTTTATTTTATACATGGTGAGAGATAGGGGCTTAATTTTATTCTTCTACAAGTGGTGATCCTGTTTTGTCAACACCATTGCTAAAGATGTTGTCTTTCCACCATTGAGTCTTCTTGGCCCCTTTGTCAAATATGAGGTGGCTGAAATTGTATATGCTCAAGTCTGGATCTTCAATTTTGTTACATTGATCTATTTTGTACTTTAGGATGTTTTTTCCATTTAGAATGATGTTGGCTGTGGGTTTGTTCTATATGACTTTGATTATGATGAGGAATAGTCCAATAATAATGATATAAACAATAGCCCATGTGCTAATGTTTATACCATTATTATTTTTAAATTTTACTTTTTACTCATATCACTTAAATGAAGTATCTATGATTTTTCTTAATTAAAAGCATGGGTTTTTTTTATCTAAGTTATGAAATCCCATAGAACTTATAAGCAAATTGTTATCATTATCACCTAATCAGTTTCTACATTTGCTTATTGAGACTTTAGTGAGTATCAACCATAAAAATTATAATAATAACCATACCAAGGATACTGGATGCCTACTGACCTTGAATGTTTGTGCTAAGCTTTTAACTTGAAATGTAAGTGTATCAAAACAAAATACATGATAGTAGATATACTTTCTTGTCTACTACTCATTAATCAAATTTCAATCACTGTGTAAATACAGATACTCTTAATCTGTTATTCAGGTCTAGGTTACTATGTTGTTGCATGATATAAAAGATTGATGTATTCATCTTTGTATTAGTCACTTTTCTGTTGCTGTGATAAAACACCATGACCAAAAGAACTTTTAAAAGGAAGAGTTTATTTGAGCTTAGGATTGACGGTTCCAGGGAATTAGAGTCCATTGTGGTGGGAGGCATGGCAGCTGGATCTGGAGCAGCAAGCCGAGTGTCACATCTCCCAAAGAGCACAGGAAGCAGAGAGAGAGCAACTGTAGACCACGAGGCTTGTTAAACTCACTAAGCCTGCCCCCAATAACGTACTTCCTCTAGCATGGCCACACCTTCTAAGACCTCCAAAAACAGTGCCATCAACTGGAGACAAATGCCTGAATACTTACAGCCTATGGGGGACACTCATTCAAACCACCACAATCTTGTTAGGGGATAAACATTTATAACATTTAATTCTACACTGGAATAGATTTTGTGAACATGATCTATCTGGTGGGACCTGTTATATTCTAATTTTTGGGAAAATGCTGAACAATATATGTCATAAACCACCCCTTCAAGGAAGAAAGGTATAGTTGAGTCACTGTGGGAGTCAAAGAGTGCCTGAAGTGCCAGGCTAAAGAGAAATGGCGCTTGGTCTGTAGCCAAAAGGTGGTGGCTGAAGAATACAGTGCACATACTTCAGTAAAGGCATGGTAGATAGGGAATGGTATCTATGGACGCATATGCTACAGAGTATGTTACATAAGGAATGGTATCTATGGATGCATAATTTATCTGTTGATTGGCCCACTACTATGATATAATCTGTCTGCTTACTGGCCCACTACTGTTATAAATGTTCTTGGTTTCTAGGCTGTTGTTGTTAGTAATTGTTAGTAGCTTTAGAAGCATTAGTAGTAGTAGAAGTTAAAAGGAAATGGTACCATTAAAAGAATCTACAACGAACAAGTTAAATATGTGATTAATTCCCAGTCTCTGAGGATTCATGCCACTGAATGGCTCAAGTCACCATTCATCTGTTAGTAATATTTCTCATCTTTTAAAAAATTTTAATTTATTTTCGTATGTGTATGAATGTACTGTCTGCATGCAGGTTTGTGCACCATGTCGTGCAATGCCGTGGAGGTCAGAAGAGGGTGTCAGATTCTCCTGGAACTGGACTTACAGACGGTTTTCAACCGCCATGTGGGTGCTGGGGATCGAAACCAGATCCTCTGCAAGAGCAGTTGGCACTCTTAACCGCTAGGCCATTCTCTACCAGCTAGCACATTTTATCTGTCCTATAAGGTAATATGGTGCCCTGAATGAGATATGTCTCCTATCATGTCAAACATCTGAACACTTGGTCTTCTTTTGTAGGCCCTGTTTGACGAAGTCATGGAATCTTTAGGAAATATAACCTCCCTGGAAGAAATATGTCACTGTGTATAGAATTTGAGAGTTTCTAGCCTTACCACTCTTCTAATTTGTTCTCTCTGTTTCCTTTTCAGTATTGAAGATAGGCTCTCTCTGTTTTGCGTTCCTGGTGTCGCACCTGCTCTTCCCTCCAATGCCTCCTTGCCATGTTTGATTCCTAGCCCTCTGGAAATATATAACTCACAATCCAGTTTATTCTGTAAATTTCCCTTAGTCGTGATTTTTTATCACAGGAAAATAAATGTAACTAATACAGAAGTTGTTTTAAGAGAGTTGGTTACTGCTGTGTAAAGCCTGATCATGTTTTTCAGGAGAAATGTAGAAGAGTTTATAACTTTGGACAAAGGAAAGCAGTTGAGTATTGTAACCAGAAGGTAGAGGGTCAGTCTAATGATAGTCTGAGGAATAGTAGTGTTGAGAGTAATGAGGAACATAGACTTTTAGCTGATCAGGTTTCAGACAGAACAATATAAGCAAATGGGCTAGAGGCCATTTATAACATTCTGAGAAGTATTCTGGATGCTTTCTGTTGCTGTCCTAAAAAAATGCATCTGAGGCTAATAATGGCCTAATTTCTTTGGAGGAGTAAATATCAACAGAATGTAGCATTGAATCTGTGTGTTGGCCATTACTTATATTTCATGTAGATTTACAATGAAAAAGGAGGAAGTAGAAAAGAAAAATACAAATGTGAGATTTGGAGATAAAAATAGAACTAGGAAGTTAAAAGTTGCAGTGATGACATGGGTTAAAAGAGAGGCTCTAATTGTTAATGATTGTTAACACCATCAATGAAAGGTGTCCTCCTTTACACTGGAATAATTGAAAGGTACTGTCAGAGCAAGTCCTCAACCAGATAAGCTTACCATTAGTGAAAGAAAAAGCACTAAGGATTTTCTGGTCCTAGAAAACAACATACAAATGCTTCTACCAAGCTGTATGAGATCCAAGGGGGTGCCAAGGTATGTCCCAAGCTATCAGTAGAATATAGTAGTGTTATTAATATGGAACTGTCCTTGGAGGCATGAAAGATACAAGAGTGCACCTGTTGTGGAATCTTCCTCTGATGTCTCAGAGAGCCCTTGAGACCAAACACCATGTCCTGGAGACACTAGGAGAAGGTTTTAAGAGGCCAGGAATATAGTCCATTTCAGTCCAGAGTCTGTGAAAATGAATCCAGGATTGAGGTGGAGTTGCCAAGATATTGAAAATGCCAGAGCTGTGAGTCATCTATGAAATGGAGTAACATAAAGAAACTAGAACCAGCACAAGAAAGAGATGTGTATTGCAAGCAGGAAAATTATAGGAGTTGAGCCATCTAAGCCCTTCAGAATTAAAATCCTAGATACTTAACATGAAGCTATTGGAGTTGATATTTGTGCTGCATGGCATCAGTTTTGTTTGGTATTGCATTTCCCCACTATGCCTCCAGTCTTCTGTTTTGGAATATGAATTTTTATGCTTTGCCATTGTATGTTGGAAGTGTGTGATTTCCTGTTTGACTTTATGGAGAATTACAGTTAAGAAACTGCCTGAATCTCAGATGAGACAGGACCTTCAAACAGTGTTGATATTGTTAAAGAATCCTAGCACTCGGGAGGCAGAGGCAGGCATATCTTTGTGAGTTCAAGGCCAGCCTGGTCTACAGAGTGAGTTCAGGACAGCTGGAGCTACAGGGAGACCCTGTCTCAAAAAGTACAAAAAAAAAAAAAAAAAAAAAGAATATGGTGCCTTTTTATTTATTTATTTATTATTGTAATTTGATTTATATGATTTATTACATATATTAACTTACATATACATGTGTATGTATGCATATTTTTTTTAATTTATTTTAATTGACTGCTTTGTTTTTCATACATCCATAGGCCATTCAGTTCAGGTATTTTCCCCTTCCTGCCCCCAGCCCCCAACCCCAACCCCACCAAATCCAGATCACGCATTCTGCCATAACTGTCCTGCATCTTTCTCTGTTTTTCTTTTCCATTTTTTAGCAATAGGTGATAATTTATGAGTACAAGCATCCTTCATGTAAAACCAATTTGCAAGTAGTTGTGCCCAAACCCACACAGCCCCTTGGTCCCACCATCCAGCAGGGGGGGCTTGTATGTTCAATCATGTTGATCAAATGAGTGTCCAGGCTATATTGCTGTAGGTTCACCTTTCACCCCAATCACAGCCCTTACATTCTACCACGTCCCCTCTTCCGCAGATTTTTCCCTAGGCTTAGACAAGGGGCACAGGTGGATGGGAAACAAAACAGTCTACTTTCTCTGGAGCTGTTGTCTTGGACTCTGGTCACTTCTGGCTGTTTTCTTTCATGGGCTGACAGTTTGTCCAGGAATAACCTTTTGATCCGATTAATGAAGCACAAGCAATTAGATATATAGGTATTTAGACAGTATTAATTGTTAACATAGGTTACTTTGGTATAGACACAGATGTTTGGATGGTATGTTAATCCATGAATTACATTTTTTCCTGTTGAATATGACAGGGTCTTACTGTGGCTTATAACATCTCCTGACCATTAGAGGGTGCAAGCTTGTGGCATCAGCCTTGGGTTATTCCTCCAAGGAGAGAGCCAATAGCCAATTAGATTTGGGATATACAGGTATATGGCTGCCTCTGCTGCACAGTATTTCCAGGAAGGTAAGTGTAGCTGGTGCTGATGGAGGAGTCTTGCTTGACTCAAGGAGACCCATATTTGCTTTATTGGTATAGTGGCCTTTGGTAACACTGTCTGGTATTCCAGAGACCATCTGTACACCTGCATGTGTGGTCTCAATACATCTTTCCCAGGTTAACCTCAGGTCTTTGACAGCAGGCCTTATTGCCTCTCTTCTTGCAGGTATCCCAATTTAGAGGCAAGGAGCCTTTACCTTTTGTGGGGGCTTGGATCCCCTGGCTAACATCTCCTTGGTAGAATAATCCATTGCTGATGTCAGAGCTCCTGCATTAATATATCTTGCTAAGTGCATAGCTTAAGGAGACTTTAGTATTATCTTTGGTTCTCAATAGAGAATAATCCTTTTCACAGTTCCTATGTCTATTAGTCAATTCAAGAAGGCAGTTTTACCGGTTTTATAAGAGATTACCTCTATAATAGTTGTCTCCAATTTACAGTTGGAGAACGACATCATCATCATATTTCTCCTTATAAAGCTGGAACACATGCATTGTGCACAAGAAGTATTTGGTCATTATCTTGGGGGCCAAGAATAGAATATGCTGACTTGACTGAGTAATGCTTCCAGTGGCTCAAGTATTTAAACACTTGGTCCTCAGCTGGAGAAACTGTTTGGGGAGGCCATGGAACTTTTGGAGGTAAACCCTTCCTGGAGGAATTATGTCATTGGGGTGGAATTTTAGATTTCATAGCCTCCCCACCTTCAGTTGTTTTCTTTTCCTTTGTTTCATGTTTGCCATTGAAAATGTAGTCTGCATGGGGGCTGGAGCGATGGCCTAGCGGTTAAGAGCACCAACTGCTCTTGCAGAGGACCCGGGTTCGATCCCCAGTACCCGCATGGCGGCTGAGAACTGTCTTTGACTCCAGTCCCAGGGGAATCCGACGCCCTCTTCTGACCTCTGCAGCATTGCACGACACGGGTGCACCAACCTACATGCAGATAGTACATTCATACACATAAAAAATAAATTAAAAAAATCATTTTTTAAAAGAAAATGTAGTCTGCAAAGTTTGGCTGCTGCTTGCTTCCACACCTCTTCTCCATAAATACAAAGTATACTTTCTTCTGTAATTTGCCTTTGTCATGTTGTTTGCACATGGATAAGGAAAAGTAACTAGTACAGATGAGATGTGATATTCATAATGAGGAGAAGCTTAAATTGGAGAAAACAATGTTGTGTTAGGAGAAAGAATGCATAAAAATTATGACACACTATTGAGTAAAATGTTATCAACATTAATGAAAATATGCTACTGGACATCACTGTGCATCAGAAACATTTTGACATTGCAGATACAGAGAGAGAGAGAGAGAGAGAGAGAGAGAGAGAGAGAGAGAGAAAGAGAGAGAGAGAGAGTGCAGAAGATGCCTCAAATCCTTCTTGCATATAAAGAAAAGATTATGCACAGGGTACCACGAATGACACATATAGAATCATTGTTTGGTGAATAAACATTGGCAATTTTCCCTTCTCGAGATTGCCAAAGTCCTGAGCTACAAACTAAGGGATTATATTTGGCATCAAATAATAGATTCAAACTCAGAGAAATGTTTTTACTATAAAAATATACGGTGGTGCTAAAAGCAATGGATGATCATCTAAAATGGAATAAAATAAGATAACAACACAAAATACTATGGTAATTTTATTCATTTCTTTCTCTCCAGTTTACTCCTTTTTATCAGAAGTCCATTTCCTAAAGATCAAAAAGGAAAATGGAAAATCCATACATTTTGAAGTTCAATTTTAGGTGGAAATTATTTCTAGATTCCCTATCATTGTAATTCTTAATAAAATATCTGTGTTTTATAAGCTACATGTTAAGGGAAATGGTTAATCAACTTAGTGGATAATATTTAAAATTTATTCAACTAAAACATAAAAATAATAACCTAACATTTTAAACGCATGTTAAAAACTTTCATCTATGGTTGTAGTGGTATCTATAAATTAATTTAATAACACAATATGCCATCATTTTTCTGATACCTTTGGTAAAATATAAAGCATGACATAATTTTTTGTCTAAGTATTTGCATTTAGTACAGCAACTAGTAGTAGGAACTGAGAAAAGGCATAGGCAGTTGTTCCCGATTTATTTGTCAGATAAACCCCCTTGTAAACAAACACTATTCATTGAAATATTTGAACATAGACTAATAATACAGGATAGTATTTCATTAGTAAACAAAGACCTACAGATATTGGAAAGAGTTCTAGTTATTGTGTGCACAAAAGATCCAGGTTTGCCTTAGCTTACTAGACACCATATTCACATTTCTGTTGTCTGTCTTACTTCGTCTCCACAGATTGTACCTTGATAATCATTCCACTCAAAATGCTTTCTTCTTGGTCCTTGAACATAGCAAAGTAGCTGAAAACACAGAATTTGAAAATGTGATTCTGTTTGCATGAAATGATTTTTCCCTCAGAAAGAACATGGCTCAGTAATTTCTAATATCAATGGATATCTATCTATCTATCTATCTATCTATCTATCATCTATCTATCATCTGTCTATCATCTATTTAACTATGTATCATCTATCTATCATCTCTCTATTGTCTGTCCACACCTATGTGCCTATCATCTACTTATCTATCATCTATCTATACCTAGCTATCTCTTTATCATAAACACCAAAATAAACATTAAACTTTGCCCTATTATTCTATTTTTCAATTCACCGATAAATCAGCACTCTGTGTGTATGTGTGTGTGCATGTGTGTGTGTGTGTGCCTTTGCATGTTTCCATATGTAAATGTGGGCATATGCTTGCCACTGGCATACGTGGAGGTGAGAAGATGAATCCTCATCTTCTTTGTTTGAGATAGGGCTATTGTGCCTGTTATTGTGTCTGTTGTCTGTGTGCAGGATAGCAAGCCCATAAAAATCTGGAAGTTCTATTGTCTCCAAGTCCCATCTTGTAGGCAAGCTGGGGCTGCACATATTTGCTACTGCTTCTGGCTGTATAGGGATCTGGGGATCTAAACTAGGATTTTCAGAATGAAGAGCAAGAGCCTAACTAACAGCCATTTCTCCTGCTATTAATTCATCTTTTGTACACTTCTATCTTTAAATATGTTTACATTTTCTGAAAAACTAATCAATACACATATATATATGCATATATTAAAATGTATGTATTCTCTGCGATTAGAAGGAAAAAGACTTGTAATTTTTTGATACAGGGTCTCACTAAGTACCCTCGATGCCCTAGAACTCACTATGTAGACCAGTGGGCTCAAATTCACAGAGATAACCCTGCCTCTGTCCTCTGAGTATTGATATTTAAGTATTGTGCTATTATGCCTGGCCCAGAAGCAATTTTTGTCGATATATATATGATATTATATATACACATATATGTGTATATATTATATATATATATAATATATATCCAGTTTCAGATATATATATCTATATCTATATATAGATATATATAGATATAGATATATATATCTGAAACTGGATTTTCATGCACAGCAAATATTTGGTATTAGCTTAGAGTACAAAAACATTTACAAAATTAGTCCAGAATAGTATCAAGTATCCCACATAAAACTCGAGTATTTTGTATTCAGTGGCATCTTTATGTGAACAGTTTTATTGTCTTCTATGCTTTTAATCATTCTTGTAGATGACTGAAGTTTTGAATATGATTCAAGTTTTTAAAGATTTACATCATAAAACCTATGTTTACAGCTCTTAACATGCCTGAGTTTCTGAGTGGTTCCTAAGCAAGGCATGCTTATTAAATGAATCTCAGTACTTCTCTATCACAGAAGTCGAATTACAGATGTGATATCTGAGTGTTATGGTTTGTTTGTTAAAGGCCCCCACAAATCCTCATCTGTTGAAGGCTTGGTCACTGGTCTGTGGTGCTTTGGGCATGTGGGAGCTTTTTAGGAGGGGGAGTCTAGTGGTGTAGAGACAGTCAAGTCATGAAAGTTGCATCCCCCACAGAGAAACTCTCCTTCTTTTGCGTCTCAGGTGTCATGAGGTGAGCAGCTTTGATCCATCATGCATTTTCAGTAACAATGTTCTTGTCTTGTTACCGGTGTCTGAAGATATGGAGACAATTATCTGTCAACTGAATGAAAACACTTGATCCAAAGTTAAATCTTTCTTCCATATAAGTTCATCTATATAAGGCATTTTTTTCTGACTAAAGGGGATCATGGGACAAGCTGAGAACCATGGAGCAAAGAAGATGCTAATATTGGTGAAGTACGGAGAGTGTTTTTAAAATAAATATACTGATTGTGTTGAGACTAGTTAACTATAGTTATCTTTTATAGTAGTCCCTGAATATGAGTGAAAAAAATATTTAATATAGCCAATGCTGATGTTTTCCATTAATATGAGTTCTCATTGTCTCTGAAAGCAGAGGTTAGAACCTACCCCTTAATTCTCTATATAACAAAGGAAGACCTGAATGGTATAAAACAGCTGGCAGCTCAAAATATAAATACTGTAATACAGAAGAAACATAGGTTATTTATAAATAAGAGATAACTTGAATACAGTTGAGGGAAATAGGATATTTTCTATGAATATTTTTCATTTATATTTCCTGTTTTTATTGTATTTCCAGTTATACTAATTCTTTGAGAATATCATACCATGTATTTGATCATAATCACTCCACACTGCTCCCCCAACTCTTGCCAGATTCATTGCTATCTCCTTATCCCCCAACTGCATGCCCATCTTTTTAGATTCTTATTCATTTTTTTTGTATTTCTTTTTTTTTAATTTTTTTATTAATTTTATTTATTTCTGTATGTGTATGAATGTACTGTCTGCATGCAAGTCTGTGCACCCGTGTCGTGCAACGCCGCGGAGTTCAGAAGAGGGTCTCGGATTCCCCTGGAACTGGAGTTCTCCTGGAATTGGAGCTTCAGACGGTTCTCAGCCGCCATGTGGGTGCTGGGGATCGAACCCGGGTCCTCTGTAAGAGCGGTCGGCACTCTTAACCACTAGGCCATCTCTCCAGCCCTTTTTTGTATTTCATATAGATCATCTAAAGAAACCTTAATCATCTTTATACCCTCTTACTGTCACAAAATCATAACCTCACCACTGGAATTCATACACCCTGGCATTTGTGTTAAGGCCTATTGTATCACGTTGGTGTCCCCTGATGTTCTGTAGTGCAGGTCTTCTACTAAAATCTAGTTTGCTTATCTACACTCCCTTGCTTTAAGAAGACCAACTCTTCCTCACCCAGCCACAAACAGTTGCCAATATTTCATCTAAGTTTGGAGTCTGCCGTTGCTTTCCAAAGTTCTATGCTGGGTTTTTCTCTGCTTGAGTTTGCATGAGTCTTGTACATGCTGACACCATTGCTGTAGGCTCATATAAGCAGGGTCCCAGAAGATTGTAGGAATCTATTTCCATATGCTCATGCACCTCTTTCCTGGTTCTTACAATATTTCTATCTCCTCTTCTTCAATGTTTCCTCTTTACTCCTTGTTCTATATTCCATTAGCATTACCTGTTAAGGTTGAATTGTAGATGTGAGATTTAGACTTGGGCACTTCATAAACAATGTCTGCAGTGTCTGTGCATAACCAGTTCTGGTACTGTACAATACACTGTATCTGGTGCAAAAGAAGCTTCTTTTAGTGGTGGTGACTGAGATATTGATCTGTAAATATATTGTACACGGTAAGAAATTGCATTAGTCTAGGGATGTGAAAGGTTTTTTATCCCCCTCTAAGATCTATAGACCTTTTCAGACCTGTGTGTTTGGATAGGTGTATAGTGCCACACATGAATTTCCTCCCATTGAGTGGGCTTTTAGTCTAGTTAGGTATCTGTTGATTACATCAAGATAAAAGTGGCACTACTACACCAATGTCATATGCTGTGCTGGTCATTGATGTGGTCATTTGGTCTTGAAGCTGGTGTTGGATCTTCTATTCATGTTCTCCCTTAGCACCTGTCTTCAGCAATAAGGTCTTAGCTTCAAGTTCTGGGAAGCAATCAAGGGCTATGGCAATAGACTATGTAATTTGAGGAGACTCTTGGGCTACTCTGGACAACAACTTAAAGGAAGGTTTCTCCTGTCTAGTACTTGTTCTTGTTATGTAGCCTTCAGCTGTGCATATGGACTCATATAGATGTACTGTAAGTGTAATTTGTCATTAGGTTTTGAACTAATATGATAAATTTTGTTTTTATACACTAATCTCTCTCTCTCTCTCTCTCTCTCTCTCTCTCTCTCTCTCTCTCTCTCCCTGTCTAACCCTTCCTCCATGGCTTCTTCACTTAAATTATCTCCACTTTCACGATTTCTCCCAGTCTCCTATGCTCTCACATCTGTTGAACTTCTTCTTTCCCTTTATCCTCAAAGTTCCTTGTATAACCTTCCCTCCCTCACTCCATTTAATTAAATACCTCCAATTTATCCATTTCTCCCTTAGTAACACCTGTCTCCTATTATTTCCTCTCAGGTGCTTTCTGTCCCTTTACCTCTCTGGTTCCTTTCTATTATCCTGGTTCCTGAAGTTACATCAGGCTATATACTCACATATAAGGATTTGGTGCTAGAAGTGGAGACACATTTTAACCATATGAAGTGTTTGGAAATGAAGAAAGAGATGAATAGAAGTTCCAATTAGTATTCACGAATTTTAAAACGTTCGTTAGGCTCAGAATATTCATGAAGTGTATAGAAAATAGCAGAATGAAGAAAATCTGTTTAGTTAACTGCATGATACTTGAGAAACAAAGCTGGAATAATATTTTACAGAATAATAATATCTTAAAGGGCGTTGAGATAAGAAAAGCTTTTGAGCACTGGAGACATGGCCTAGCAGTTAAGAGCGCCGACTGCTCTTGCAGAGGACCTGGGTTCGATCCCCAGCACCCACATGGCAGCCAAGAACCGTCTGAAACTCCAATTCCAGAACTCCAGTTCCAGGGGAATCCGACACCATCTTCTGACCTCTGCGGCATTGCACGACACAGGTGCACAAACCTGCATGCAGACAGTACATTCCTACACATACAGAAATAAATAAATTTTTAAAAATTAATGAATAAAACTGAAGAGCTCATTCTGAAAAATTAAATCAGGGTTTGTAGGAGAAGATAGACCAACACCAAAGTACATTTGGGAACACAAGTGTGAATCTATAAGCTCTCTAGCTATCATTAATTTTTCTATCTACCTACCTAGTAACTAAGAAACTAAACAATTACTTATATACATGAAAATAGGATGGGGTGTAGTTTAGGGGAGCGCACATGGCAAGGTATCAAAATGTCATAAAAATAAGTTGTATGAAGTTTGAAAATGAATAATAATGTGTGGAAGAGACTGGAATTACAAGCTAAAGGCGAAGACTCTAATCACTGATATTATTATAGACATCAATACTGGGGCTCATGAGCCTAGAAGTATAAAATGGAAACAAAAATGAGTGAATGACTTAATAACAAGATCACATAAAGCCAAACTTAAGTTGTGAGAAAGAATTATATATCCACTTTTCCTCAGATAAAGACCCAAACATTACCAGCCATTCTATGAGGGGAATAATGAGGGAACTCACTAACCTATTTTATATGCTTACATGCATATATTTGATAGTGTATCTACATCCAAAGGCCATATTGTTAGTTGATCCTTCCCTTATTACATCCTCAGACCTACCCGTCCATCCCTCTTGTCATTTAATACTTCCTGTATCATTCATTATTCCCCTCTTATCATTGTATTCTCTTTCCCCTCCCTTGAAGATGCCCTCATATGCCCAAGTTCCCTAATCTCTGCACTTATTCCAATATATATNTATATATAATCTCCAAAAATTTAAAGGTATCATCCATGTATAAAATAGTAATGTTTTGTGGGGAACTCCCCAAGGTTTCTGGGGCCCATTTAATCCCAGGACAATCCATGTGGGAAACACGTGCAGGAAAGCACACCACGTGCACCCATGTTAAGGTCCAAATGCAGAGAGAGAGATTTTATTGCAAAATGTCTGGTTATATAGCAAGCATGACTCAAATATCAAAGCCAAATCCTTTCATCACTATATCCCACCCCATGGGTGTGGCCAGGGAGTCCCATTGGTTTAGAATGCTACCCATCTTAACTAAATTTTCCCACAATGTTTGTCTTTGGGGTCTGGCATAACATAATTTATTTCCCATTCCATCTATATACCTTTGAATTTCATAATGTCATTTGTTCTTTTACTTTTTTAAAACAAGGTCTTTCTTACTGTAGCCCCAGCTGGCCTAGGGCTTGCTATAGAGACCAGGCTAGCCTCAATCACAGAGATCTTCCTTCCTCTGCCTCATGGTATAAAAATCATGTGCCACTATATCTGATCTTGTCATTTTTTTCTTAATTGCTGAATAATAACCTATTGGATAAGTGTAGTGCATTTTTCTTACCCATTTATCACTTGATGACCATTTATACTGTTTCAATATCTGTGAGTAGAGCAATAGATATGGAAGAGCCTCGTGTGGAATTTCAGGTGTATATGTTAGATCTATATCTTACTTTTTTATGGAACTTCCACACTGATTTCCACAATGGCTACCTCAGTTGGTACTCCTATCATAGTGAATAACATTTTTCTCAATACAAACAAGTGCTGGAGGGATCTCCAGCATTTATCATACTTGTTTGTGGAACTTAGCCCTTCCCACTGGGTTAAGATCAGATATCAGAGTAGTTTTAATTTGTGTCTCCCTGATGGCTAAAGATGTTGAACACTTTAAATAATATTTCTCAGCCATTTGTATTTCTTCCTTTGAGTATTCTCTCTTTACAACTATGTAAAAGTGTTTTTCTGTTTGTTTCTTTTGATGTTTGGTTTCTTTAATTCTTTGTATATTCTAGATATTAGCCCTCAGTGAGATGTATAGCTATTTAGATAATTTGCAACTCTGTAGGTTGTTTACTTACATGAATAATTGTGTCTTTTGATGTTCGAAAGCATTTTAGATTCCTACTATGCTTTTCCAATTGTTGTTCTTTATGCATATGTTGTAAAAGTCTGGATCTTGGAGTCCTTTTCTGTTCCCATAAATTATACTGTTTTTACCTCAATTTCACCTTTATCAAATTCAAGAAATCAGGACTTTTTTTAAATTAATTAATTAATTTATTTTTTAAGGGATTCTACAATACAATGACACAGTTGTTTGCAGATAGCATTGATGTCACTCATTATGTCATACAATCAGGTAATTGGTGCATTTTGCAAGTATCTATGTCCAAATTTTGAACAACCCAATGTTCCCATAGACCAGTTGGAGAAGCTTGTATGCACAGACATGTTGATCAATCATGAGTCCAGACTATATTCCTGTAGTCTCATGATTCACCCCTATCTCTCCACATCCCTTACAATCTACCACGCCTCCTCTTCCGCAGTTTGTTCCCTGGGTCTTATGTTGAGTTCCTTGATAAGAACCAGCTCTGGTCAGAGCAGTGAGATGAACTAATCTACGGAATAACAATATGTAATTATGGGTCTGCTTAATATTATATCTATTTAGCAGAGAAAATGTAATTGGGTTCTCCCTGTGATTCTCCCTATGGTCTGAGACCTGTCTGGTCACAGATTCTTGGCCTTGACATCAGTGCTAGATATGGTTGTCCCGTTAATATTTGTGTCAATATTTCACTAAGCAGATTGTTATGGTAGTTCACAGGGTTCACAGCTGCGTAAAGCTAATGATTCCATTTCTCTGCCAGTAACATACTTAGTACCTTCTTATAGTATGAATAATAGTCAGGCGTGATATAGCTTCAAAGTCAGAACCAGCTTGATTTTTCTTTGTTTTGTCACTCAGGTAAGCCGTTTCTTCAGTAATAGGGTCTTATCATCTAGTTCCAGTAGAGCAACAAGGGCAATGGCAATATCCAACATTGTTTGAGGATCTATGGGCTTTTTCTGGTCAACAACAGTAAAAGATGGGGTTCACTCATTTCTGGTAGCCAGTGATGTTTATTAGGTCCATTCAACCTCTGTATATAAGGTATATATTGGTATCTATCTATCATCTAATCTATCTTCATTTTAACTCATTTTCATATTGTTTATGGATATATTGAAAAAAATCTCCTACAGGAGGATTCCATATGCTTTTTACAAAAGGCCTTTATTGTTGGTTATCCCTCCTCCAACTCCTTCTTCTACTGTACCCTTCCCTTCGCCATTGCAATAAATATGCTGTACCCATGATTCCATTTTCCCATTTATGTCACAGCATTAAATATGTTTGTGCATGTTATTATGTTTTCCCACTTGAGTCACTATATTCATACACGATTTCAATCTGTCTTAGCCACCTTTATACCTGCTTCTCCCTAAGCAACCTCCTGTAGCCCCTCCCACCCCCAATGTTCACACATGCCACGAGAAAACTCCCAGAAATTATTAACACTTTCATTATAGTGTCAGGTTAAAAAATTATCTACAAAAATCGGGCTGGAGAGATGGCCTAGTGGTTAAGAGCACCGACCGCTCTTACAGAGGACCCAGGTTCGATCCCCAGCACCCACATGGCAGCTGAGAACCATCTGAAACTCCGATTCCAGAAGAACTCCAGTTCCAGGGGAATCCAACACCCTCTTCTGACCTCCGCGGCATTGCACGACACGGGTGCACAGACCTACATGCAGTCAGTACATTCATACACATACAGAAATAAATTTAAAAAATAAAAAAAGTTTTTAAAAATTATCTACAAAAATCAATAGCCTTTCTATATGCCAATTACAAACAATTGGACAAGGAGTACATGGAAACCCTACCACTCACAATAGCCTCAAAAAATTTAAATATCTCAGAATAAACCTGCAAAAAGACATTAAAGATCTCTACAATGAAAATTTTACATCTTTGAAGAAATACATTGAGAGAGACACCAGAAGATGGAAGGACCTCCCATGGTCATAGATTGGAAGAATTAATATAGCGAAAACGACCATCTTACCCAAAGTAATATATAGATTCAATGCAATCCCAATCAAATCCCCATGACATTCTTTACAGAATTAGAAAGTATGACATCCAGGGGATGTTGAGGGAGGGGCTCAAGGGAGAAGTGAATATAATGGCAATTAAGACTGACTGACAATTTATGTATGAAACAGAAAATTCAATAAAACAGTAATGCCACAAATACCTGATATCTCAGACAGTCCATCCCCAGTCCTCCAGGCTGACTGACACACTCAGGTCTGTCAGATCCTACCTTTAGCATTAACGATTTTCTAGCATCATGGTCATCAGACACCTCATGAGGAAGAGGTCCTGCTATTTCTGGTGCCAGTCTTAGCTGTGACAGTCTATAGCATGCTACATTGCCTGTATGAGGTCTGATGTCTCCAGCAATGGCATCTTTTCTTTCAGATTTTCTTCAGATGATTACCCTCCAAGTTCTGATCTGTGACCTCTCATGTCCCCTTTAGATCAGATAGGTTGAGACTCTTGATCCCTAGATAAGTAAATTTATGTCCATGATGTGATGGTTAGTATAATTATCCTCCTGATAGCACAAATGCTGTAGAAAATGAACCTTCCACTCTCAACAATCTTTAGGATCAAAGGATCAAAATCTCAAGAAGGAAAGTGAAGTAAGAAATCATGGAGACCTGAGAATGGAAAGGAACCCCTCACTCCAGAGCCCAGTTTAATTATCTCACCAATAAAGAAGCAAGAATTCAAGCACAACTAATGAGTGCTTAAAGACTTTTTCCCTTCCTTGCTATAAATCTCCAGTAGTCTAGGAATCTCACCAGAAGCCCCATTAGAGAAGGAGATACATTAAATACTTGTGCACCCTTAGTGGCTCCAGGTTTTACCTTAATAGTTTATAAGTACACCGGGAACTTCTGGAGCAACCCGATCTTTTCACTTATAAAGAGAAATGAGGAGACTCAGAGATAGTTTAACAGTTAAGAACACTTCCTGCTCTTTTGGAGGTCCTGAGTTCTGTTCCTGACACCCACACTGAGCAGCTCGTAGCTGTCTGTAATGCTAGAATCTGAGGATCTGCACCCTCTCTGCTTCTGTGGGCACCAGCACTTACCTGCACAGAGCCTCACAAAGTTTCATGACTAACACACCAAGCCGAGAGAGAGAGAGAGAGAGAGAGAGAGAGAGAGAGAGAGAGAATGTTTCTTAGAAACTTTTAGCTTATAACTTGGAGCCCACCAAGATGAATATATATAATATTAACAAATATATACATTAATGTGTATATACCTACTCATGAATATTTGCATTTTCTTTTTTCGTTAAAATGCATTCTTCCAGTTTATTTTTTATTGTTTTTCCTTTTTATAACTATTTCCATACATCATACATCATTTTTCAATTGAATTATGGTCACCTCCCTTTCCATGCCCCCCACCCCACCTGAGAACCTGCACTCTGCCATACATGTCTTGCATCTTTTTCTGAGTCTTTCCAGAGGTTTTATTTTTTTCAACACAGAGGCTTATTGTATTGGGAAAAACTTCACCATTTCAGTCTTTTTTCCCCGTTCTTTTGCTATTGTTGTTCTCTCCAACTTGCATTATATATATATATATATATATATATAATCACCTGGTTGGAGGATTTTCTTTTTTTTGCTAAAATATGTCATTTTGATTTTATTTAAGATATTTTAATAAAGACTTTAAACACAAGGGTTAGGAGAACAAGATGTATTTTTCTTTTTTTATTTTTACTTATTTCCTATGTGTATGAAAGTATCTCGTGTCATGCGTACCGGTTGTGCCCTGTGCAATGCCCACAGAGGTCAGAAGAGGTTTGTTGTATGGATCCCTGAACTGGAGTTAAAGAATGGTTCTCAGCTGCCATGTGGGTGCTGGGGATGGAACCCAGGTCCTCTACAAGAACAGTCCAGCTCGTCCAAAACTTTAGGCCCTTCTCCCAGCCCAAATAGTATTTTCTATGTACATGTCGTTCTCCTAACCCTCGTGATTAAAGTCTTTATAGGCAGGCAGATCATTGTGAGTTCAAGGCCAGCCTGGTCTACAGAGTGAATTCCAGGACAGCTGGGGCTACAGGGAGACCCCGTCTCGAAAAGACTAAAAAAAAAAAAAAAAAAAAATATATATATATATATATATATATTATATATATAAATATATATATATCTTAAATCTCCAACTTCTGCTTCACACTGCTTGGTTTTGAAATACTTTTCTGCATCGTTTTTTTTTTCCTGCCTGAGTCAAAGTTCCCAAAAGATCCGGGTAGCTCCTTGGGTAGCTGAGGGTGACAGTGAAAACATGGAGCTGTGCTTCTGTCCTCTAACTGGGGATAATTTCAGGTATCCTGTAGGGGGTCCTTGAAGTTATCCTTCAAGGATAAGGTGCTATTTTTCAGGCCAGGAGGAGGGCCCTCACCAGAATCCAACCAAAATGAAATTTTTATCTTGTAATTCCATCTTTTGGAATTATGAGAAAACAAGTTCTTATTGCTTAAGCCACCTAATGTCTAGTATTTTTGTTATGACACTCCTATCAGACTAAGCCTCTTTGGTATTTCATTGAACTAAAAGTACCAAACTGAAGGCATCTGTCCAAACTGGCTGAGGCTAAGTTACTTTGACAATATAGATTTGTAACAGTGTATCTAGGAAATAAATATTAAGAATATATATGTTTTAATGACTTCTTAGTAGCTGACATAATTTTAGTCTTTCTGTTCTTCATGCTTATATCCAGAACCACCTGCTGTGCCAGGCTAGGTCTTCCAAGGAAAGCACAAGCTGTGATTAAGCATGTAAGTAACATATTAGAGGAAATGCTTGTTCAGAGTGGAGAGGCAGCCAGCAAGGCTGTTAGAGCCTTTGAAACGTGATGGCAGTGTGATCTTATGTGAAGGAGCCAGGGAAGGAAGAAACACTGGGTTGGAAAGCAGGTGTACTTATGTTGCAATATTAAGATCTGCTCACCTAGTACATTTCAATTACATTTGAGTGTCTTAAAGTATAGTCACCATGATTTATATAACATCTCCAGAATTGCTTTTGTGTTGGAAAGTTGCTGCCCTTTGATCAACATCTCCTTATTTCAAAAGTTTGCAACTTACACAAACTTGAGCAGTCAGTATTGATTGACTGTATGTGAAAATAGCAACAGGGGCTGGAGAGATAGCCTAGCGGTTAAGAACACCGACCGCTCTTACAGAGGACCCGGGTTCGATCCCCAGCACCCACATGGTGGCGGAGAACCGTCTGAAACTCCAATTCCAGGAGAACTCTAGTTCCTGGGGAATCTGACACCCTCTTCTGACCTCTGCGGCATTGCACGACACGGGTGCACAAACTTGCATGCAGACAGTACATTCATACACATACAGAAATAAATAAAATTAATAAAAAAAATTTAAAAAAAAGAAAATAGCAACGCGAAATCACACTACTGCATTAATGAGCATGACTCCTATGCCTATGAACTAGGACAATTCATTATTATTTGCTTCTGAGGGATAAACTACCTCATGCATCTGTATTTATAAATATTTGTAATGTATTTATATATGTGTCTTTTGTATATTCCACTCCCTGCAGAAAGAACGTAAATGAAACAATGGATGGACTAGAAGAAGAAGACTAAAGCCAGAGAGATGGAAAAGCAAGACCACTGGGAGTGCCCTTGAGAAAAGTCCCTGTCTCTCAAGAATGGGCCTGCCATATTATTAGCAGATGGCCGAGAGCAGCCCACAGGCAGCCTGGACTCCATGTACATGGGAAGATGATTTCAACACGCAGCAGTTGTGGCTGGGAATTGCATTCCAAAATTAGGCATGGAACAGGCATTCCCTCATAGATGTCTTCAAGTAGACCACATCAGAACTGAAAAAGGACCTGTGGGCTTGGCTGCAGCACTGCTTGTTTGGGGATGGGGAAAAAAATCCCCACCTACACTCAGAATGGAGGTATATTGTGAGAGTATTGTGGGAGAAACTGAGGTGTTTTCTAAACATGAAAAATAAGCCTTCCATTAATAGCGCACTTATTTGGTTGGGGAGAACTAATATATGAACTAAGCATTCTCACACACATTCTCACACACACACAAAAAAAATCACATGGAGCACAAAAGACCCCTGTTGGGTAAAGCAACTCTGACCACAAAAAAACAATGCAAAGAGTAATATGACTTTACCATATTTCAAACTACGTTACAGAGCTATTGTCAGAAAACAGCATGGTAATGGCACAAAAACAGACCTGTAGATCAAATGAACAAAATTAAAACCCAGACTTGAGTACATAAAATTTCAGCCACCTGATATTTGACAAAGGGGCCAAGAACACTCAATGGAGGAAAGGCAGTATCTTCAACAAATGGTGCTGGCAAAAGTGGATCACCACCTGTAGAAGAATGAACTAAACCCCTACCTTTCACCTTGCAACTCTAAATGGATCAAAGAACTCAATGTTAAACCTGAAACTCTGAAAATATTAGAACAAAACTTTGGCAATAACTTTCAAGGTATGCATGAAGGGCACTCCTTTATTGCAATTGAGTACAAGTCTTCATCTACTTAAACTGACTTCTGCTCCCATCCCTGGACACTTGGTGACATTTGCTATCAAAGGTACTGTTAATATAATTAGTCAAGAAAATATTCTGTACTCCTTTTCTTGTTATCATAAACAAAATCACTAGAACCTTGCACTTAGAACAAAGCTCCATTTACTCTAAAATCAAGGATCAGTTATTTCATATTCAAAACCTTACTTTTAATATCACTTTATTCTTCTTCAAACATGGATATTTTCCACTACTGGCCTAACACTGGGGATATGCCATAATATTTCAGGGTTTTTTTATTACTTATAAGCTTTCATTATTATATCTTCCTCATTTGAGCCTTCACATTTCTCCCATTAATATTTCAAATTTTATAGACCAAATGTGTATTTTTCCATAAAGTCCGAAGAATTATCTCAAGTTCTCAAGCTTCAATACTAGTGTATGTAATCAGAAATTTAGCAAAAAAACCTGCTCATAAGAACATGACTGGAAAGAATGAGACTTTTTGGATATGAATTAACATAATAAAATATATAATTGAGTTATGCTCAAATTATATATATATATATATATATATTATATATTCATTATAGAAGTGGTGGTCAATTACCTTGAACTGCCATAACTGCTCTGTAAACATACTAAGAATAATCAGTGCCCAAATAAAAACTGGATATAGAGAAAGCCAACCAGTAAATACAAACAAAATTCATACAAATGTGATTAGCAAACATTTGTGCCCAATTTTACACAGGTAGTAAATTTGGTTGTTCCCTAAAGTCTCAAGTCCAGCTGGAAAAGCCTGCACATACCATCATGCTAAGCAAATGAAAGTCCCCTCCATATTTCCTATGATCTTACAACTCATCTTTCCCTTTTCAGACCTTATTATCTGGCACTGTACCTCTTCTGTGAGTGGTTCCTGGGACTTGGAGAAGGGGGCAGGAGAGGGTGAAAAATAAAATGACCCATTTTCTTTGAAGTGATACATTAGACCCTTGGATCTATCCAACTTTTCTTCCAACAGGCTAGAAGCTCATCCAGTGTCCCCTTTTTGTAGTTATCGCTCTCCTGCAAACCAAGCCTTCTGGATTAAAGGAAAAAGGGACAAGAGCAGCCAGTGGCTTCTATTGGGAGCTGGCACAGAAACGGAGCATGCCAGCTGCCTGTGAGGACTTCTGCCCCATAGTCTGGTCTGGGCCAGCTATTTGCTTAACACAGACCCTTGGCCTTGGGATGCTGGCCACCACCCCATTGTAGCTGCATTAATTCCATCTGCTGGGGACTAACCACACCCCAAGACAGATTCCTCAGACTGGTGGCTTCCTGCAAGCCTCTGTCCAGCCAAAATCTAGCCAGCAACTTGATACCTTCTTCCCAGGTTGGTAGTCCAAGAGGAGGACGCTATTTCAACCAATGCCCAATAGCTAGCATTCAACACTCAAACACAAGCCTGATGGGCTTAACCTACCCATGACCCATGATCCCTGTAAATAACGGATATGGAAATCATATCCAACTACAACTTTTGGGATCTACCAATATTAGGCTGCCACTATCTGCAGTCTTCATAGGCAAGTGAGGTGTAGCTTATGAGTTTTGCAGTAACTCTGGAGACCATTTCCTTCTGTGATCTGCATAACAGCATAATGAAGCTCAGCTGTCCACTTGCAGTGCAAGGTCTCAACACAATTTTTCCTTTTCATACTAACATCACGTCATCTTCGGTGGTAGGGTCTTGTCATCCCTTTTTTCATGTACCCCAATCTTATAGACAAATAGGTTTTGTTTTGGGGAATTTTAGAGCCTTCCTGGACAACAGGTCCTTGGTAGAGAAGCCCACAATTATCACTAAAAGGTTTTATTTACCCATATGTCTCAACTGACCACAAAGCAAAATTTAAAGGTAGGGCATTAATCCAAAGGGACAAGCACAAATGTCCATGTTACCACACTTTCTGGATGTTTAGATAAGTCAGCTCCCCTGCTGCTGGGCCTGATCCATACCTTGAGTGTTCTTGCTGGAATCCATAAAGGAGCTCCATCTGTGGGAAGACAGAAACAAACATTTTTCCAATAGTACTGAGTTTGGATTTTTTTTTTATTGTCCCAACTTTGTACCCCACCATAGTACCCATGACATCAATTATGGCTTTTTAGAAGGCTCTGATGTTTATGGATTAGATTTGTAAATTCTGATTTCAAAACTGAATAATTGATAGAAAGCTTACATTAGAGTGTGTTTTGCATCACCACGAGACATATTTCCCTCACAAATTTTTATTTTTTTGTTTATTTATTGATTGATTGATTGATTTTTGTACCATGAACAGAACTATCTATCTTGTTTCCCAGACTCCTATATCTTGATTTATATATATTTTTAAAGGTATGAGTTGTATTACATACCCATTGACAGGAACCAAGTTGTAAAGGTCCAATAAGCCCATCCAAACTGTCTTATTAAGACAAAAGAAAAGAAAACAAAATAAACAAACAAACAAAAAACTTGACTCATATTGGACTGTATAGTGTTGGTTTAAGGAGGTAAAAAGCCTGGGCTTTCTTGAGCCAAATTATCTTTCTTTTTTTTTCTTTTTTTTTTTTTTTTTCAGTTCTTAGCCTCAGCCTTTAATGGCTGCGGTATCCCCACAGCCTGAGCCAAATTATCTTTATAGGCAAAGGAAATGTCACAGGTAATGTTTATACAACACAGTAAAACATGTAGAACAGATATGTACAATTGATTCTAAAGCTGTCACCAGGAATTTAGTACAAGTTAGGGATAGATCGAATATTAATAACAATTTGTATCCCAATTAGCTTAAGGGTGTTACTATTTTTATATTGAAAATATTTAGACAATTTTACTTAATACAAGGATTTTTTTTAACTAAACTTTTAGATACCATGTAATATGTACATAAAGCTTGGGCAAATACTGATCATTTTTAAACAAACCTTAACCAGATTGCATTTTTTAATTACTTGGCTGAACTATGATCTTAGACAAATTAAGTTTATATATTTGGCTCCATTCTTTATCTATCATAACAAACCCCTTTATAACTTTGTTGCTAATATATGCTGTCTCATTATTTTATATAAATCCTTATTAAAGTATTTCTATATATGACGATGGAACAGTTAGTATAAACACATCATTCTGAAGTACAAACTTTAAGATGTCTTAGCAAGTTTTGGAGCAGTTCTCCTTAAATATTAAAAGATGTTTTACTTAGGCTTGGAAGAACAAAACTCTGCTTACTCCAAACATGTTTTATCTATGGTTAAATTTCTTACACATAAAACACATTTAAATATAGATACAAATCACATCCTAGAATAGAATTAATTATTTCTTAATATTAACTTATATCCTTAAAGGCTAACAATTCTATTGTAATTTAATAGCTTTAGTTTACACAAAAACCTATTAGAGGTTACTTAAAATTGTTTCCTTAGGTGTTGAAGGAGTATAACCAATAGGTGGCAGTATATATTCAGTAAAAATTTAATTGATATTATACATTTGAAATTTCATTAGTTACCTTTAATATAGACAAATAAAATATAGATAAACAAAGATGACCTTTGTTGAAATTAGTTTATTCCTTAGTTGCTTGATTATATTAACAGACCTGAGTCTGAGGTAGGAAGGCATACTCCATTCCAGAGTCACACTTCTAGTGACTCCAAACAGTATGTGATCATACCCTAATAATTTTATGAGACCAATTAAAATTAATAATACCAAAAGTATGAAGCGAATAGCTTTTATGAGCTGGATTTATCCATAGTTGGTTATAGCTCACTCTTTAATAGACAGATATCTATAAAGTCATAAGAGATTAAAATATGAACATGCATGCACACACATACACAGGACGTGTGAAAAGGAAATTGTATTATTACCTAACAGTCATAGAGAAACAGGAAACTGTTTCCCAAAATCTCCATTCACTTGGAACTAATAGCTAGCAAGAGGCAGTTTACATGAGACAGGGTTTCTCTGTAGCTGCTGTTTTGGAAACCCATAGTCAGGCCAGGCTGGCCTCAAACTCTCACAGAAATCTGCCTCCCTCTTCCTCTGAAGCACTGGAATTAAAAACATGTGATACTGGAGCTGGAGAGATGGCCTAGCGGTTAAGAGCTCTGACTACTCTTGCAGAGGACCCGGGTTTGATCCCCAGCACCCACATGGTGGCTGAGAACCATCTTTAACCCCCATTCCAGGGGAGTCTGAAACCCTTTTTTGACCTCTGTGGCACTGCACAACATGGGTGCACAAACCTACATGCAGACAGTAATTCATACACATAAAATAAATAAATAAATAAATAAATAAATAAATAAATAAATATTAAAAGAAATGTGATACCAAGTAAGTTTTAAAAGACTGTTCAAAGTAGATGCAAACATGAGGTTTAGGATGAATTGTTACTGGTGGGCTAGTGTGCTGGAAAGCACATGCAGCGATCATGCCCTGGAAGTCTACAAGTCAAAAAGATTTCCTTTTATACAGGTTTCCCTCAAACAAGTTTTGGAATACACTAAGGTTAACTCCTGAGCAAAGCCTTTAAGTTGAGGCAAATTTAAAAGATCAGAATAAATTTTGAGGTGTAGGGTTTTTTTTTTAACTAGGCACACATATATATTTACTTTAAAAATGTTTAGGTTACCCAGGTTTATAAACAAAGATATTTATATTTTGATTATGCATGCCAAAATAGAACTTAACCCAGTAGATAATGGCCATAAATTAAAGTAACACATAAGACAATATAATTAAGTGATATCTCTCCTCATGGAAGTATACTGAATTTCTGTATCTGGAAACATATAAGAACATGATATATTAAGGAAATTTTTTAAACACATGAATTAGAATTTAAAGGATAAAGGGAACTTGGAACTGATAAACCTTATGTAAAATATACTACATAGAAGATGCCAAAATTTCAAATAATTCCTTAAAAATAGGCAAAGATTATTTGAACAGAGTTGAAATCTAAAGACAGTTACCTGTGAGAGCCACAAGAAGCTGAAGTGTAACCATAAACATGTTGAAACAATGCTAAAACTTTCTAAAATGAAAACCAAGACAAATTGCAAGATGGTTGGAACATATGATTGAATGTTTTTGGTTGTATTAAGTTATCTAGAAATAAATAAAAGTTTATGATACAATTTTTAACTTTTATCTTAGGAGGAGAATAATTGTCTCTTAAAATTTGGCATCTTGATCTTGTTGCTGCAGTATCAGCTGTGAAAAGTCCTTAACTTGTATTAAAAAGCCTGGGCCTCCCAGCCAATGGGCACTGAACTCAGGTCAAGGCACAGCATGGATTGGGGTCTTTGGGGGTGAGAAAGAGAAGGGGGCCACATCACAGGCTGGACTCCAGCCCAGCTTGTCTTCAGGCCCCAAGAGGATGCTGCCTTTCCAGGGCTTTTCTCCCTTGGCGTCTACCCAGCTCTTCCACTTTGGGAAGAGTGTCTCCTGGGGAGACAAGCAGGACAGTCTCTTCAGCCCCAACCTGGGCCTGCCTCTGCAAGGTCAGGCCTTCTCCACCTTCAGGGAGACCCAGCCCGGCCACAGCCCTGTGTTTGGAAGCCCACACTTACTCATGAAGGACAGTGGGCAGTGGCAGAGCTGGAAGTCTCAGGAGAGTCTCACACAGCACCACCAGAGGAGCTCTGGCTCTGAAGACAACATCCTAGACTTAAGATACCAGCACAGGGATGATCAGGATCAGGAAGCCTTGGGCAGTGATGCCAGTGAATTCAGTGACACCTCCATAGAAGATGGGGGCAGCCACACAGTGAAGAGGAAGGTCCTCAAGTTGTGATGGGAGTCCTGGCTCTGCTGAGTCTGTGGGAAGCAGTGTCTCTGTGTCTGTGTCTATGGAGTCCTGGTGGTTACAGGGAGAAAAGTGGGTCCCTTCTACGTAGCCGTGCATGTATATATGTACACTAACCTCAAATGACGTTTTTATTTAACAGATGTGTTCTGGTAAATATGTTTTTTGTAGCTTTTTTGTAAGTTATTTAAAGTGCTGTAAGAAGAAAAAAAAACAAAACAAAACAAACAAACAAAAAAAAAAACCTGGGCCTCAGCCTTCTAGAGCTGTGTTGCTCCTTAATTTGCATCTGAAAAGGACAGGGAAGCCATGGCTCTAGGGCATAGCCAAAATCACTGCTTCTAGTAGCAAAGCAGAAAGTTTAAAATCTGTGATTTATTTCTGAGAGTTGTAGAAAGAAGTCTCTTTAACTGGCAGTTTCAATACAGTATTTCAGGTACAATTCTCTTTGGAAATTAGGGAAAATGGAAAAGGAGAAATTTTTTTCCGTTTGAAATTTAGAAGAATCCCAGTTCTTAGCCTAAAGAGGAAAGGGTTGGAAACCTGGACACCCTGGGGAGGAGGCAGCATTAAAAAAGAGCCTGGGCTCCAATAGTCAGCTGCCCAGGACAGTTTTAAGCAGGATGGGGCAGGGAAGGCCTGAGAGTTTTTTAAGCCTTTTTTTCTCCTTTTTTAATCAGAGGAGGGAGGTAGGGAGGTGACTCAGGACTGGAAACACAGGGTGTGAAAGCAGGGCCTGGGGGACATGGGCAAAAATGGGGTCTAGGCAAAAATGTGGGGCCTGGGAAATGGAGTGGGTGAGCCCCAGGTGAAAACACTGGGCAGGACCTGGGCAAACAGAAAGGGTGGGGCTCTGGCAAAAATGTGGGGCAGACCCAGGCCAATGGAGGGAGCTGGAGGTCTAATAGTGCTGAAAGCCTTGAGTTTGCATTAAAGAAAAAGGAAGTCAGGGGTTAATAACTGCTCATGGCAAAGAATTTTAAAACCCATTGTAAGAGAGGCCCACACTGACCCCATTTTGAGTATAGCCACCATTTTAATCAATTACTGGAACCTGCCCAATTCAGGGAAAAGGTCCTGTTGATTGCTCAAAGACAGTTGCTCAAGGCCTCAAGAACAGCTAACTTAAACATGTTAAAGATAACTGTTGGTATGTGAGGACATGGACTGACCCAACATTTCCTCATTCCAGTTGCAGGATTGTGTCTAAAGATACCTGTTGGTATGTGGGGTGCTGTTGGGCTGACCTAACCATGAGCCGTAAGCCTGTTACTATCCAATAAGTCTGGAAGTTACCCAAACCCCGCTAAAATTCCCCTAGACCCTGTATAAAAGGCTTGCGAGCCAAGTTATCAGGGTCGGAGCCTTTTCCCTCCCACCCCAGTATACTGGTTTACTTTTTTTCCCCCCGAAATAAAGTCTGGGTTTTCCATCCTTTGGTGTGTCTGGTGTGGATTCTCAAAACCTAACACTATGAGCCTCAGAGTCAGTAAAAATTATAGAGTCAAAAAAAAAAATATGTAGAATACTAGTTCTGGATGGGAATTGTCCCAGGAGAATTCCAAACCCCAGTGTTTGAGGTGTCAACCTTAGTATAGCTAGAATAACAGTCTCAGACCCAAGGAAATCCCCTCTGGTGCCTAGGACAAGGAGTGGGGGCCATTTGGCATCACTGTTGGTACCGGTGCCACAGAAGAACAGAAGGCTAGCAGACGGCCGTACTTCCAGCATTTGGGACCACCTCCTGAGGGCCTCAAGGCAGAAAGGAGGGCAGGTCCCTTTGTCAATACTGCTGCATGAAAGGGTCTTGATGTGGGGACCACTTCCCAGGGTCACATATGCTGGAAGAAAATAGTTGTCAAGAAGAAAAGAAGAATTGTAGCAGAGAACCTGAGAGCACCTTGGATGGCAGTCTCCCAAATTTGCTCAGTCTGAAGAAAGCGCTCCCTAGAAAGTAATTTTCTTATTTTTTTCAGGGGTTCAGACTCACCAGAGCACTTCAATCGCTCCACTCTTGGGCACACCATATATGGGAGTTACTAATCCCATGGAAACAGGGTTTGGAGAGGGCTCGTGATCACTTCAGTAACAGTCCAGAGACACACCAGAGACTGCAAATCTAAGTGCAATTCCTCTTTATTCAATACAATATGCCATGTGTATAGTCAATGTGACGTCAACTCCTGGCAGCCAATCCCAGACCCTTTAAATAGCAAGTTATTCCCATGAAGCCCATTAAGGAAGGGATGTGCAGGTGAGTAGCCCAGCTCACAGCAGCAGGCACTTGCTTGCCTACACATGCATAATGCAGCTGGAACCCAAAGCTGACACTCCACACCCTGAATTTTTAGCTACACACACACACACACACACACACACACACACACACACACACTTGTCCAAATTTTTCAAGCGAACATAAGCTAGAGCTAGATCTTCTACTTGGGAATTTTGTAGCTTTAATGAAGGTGCCAATTAGGTGACTATGACAATGAATAGATTATATAGGTGTGTCTTACATAATAAATTGTTCCTTCAAAAAGACAGGGTGCTGTTCTCCAGGTGGTGGAGAAACCAAAAATTTCAAGTCAGAGAATACAAGGCAACACTTTTCCTAAAGGGAAAGAAAATACGCTGTTACATTTCTGTTAAAATTGTGTTTAACCAAAATTTATTTTCACTTTTGTTAAGCTTTAATGAAAAAATAGAGCCAAGTAGTTCCTGCTAACCAAATGAAGTAAAAAGTTGTCGCTAGAATCCATGCTTGTATATACATTTCATGATGTAAGGGAGCTATGAGGGAGTGCTTCAAATGGAGAGGAGGTGTGGAAATCGACAGGCATTTCATCTCTTTTGAAACATTTGCTCAGTAATTTTGAGGATTTGATTATAAAATTTTGGTGCTGTTATTCTGAAGGAAATCAATGGCTTAGAACCCTAGGTCGCATTTTAAAGAACACTAGGTTTTCGGAATACTGTCTTTGAATGTCCAAATTTGGGCAGGAGGAAGACCATTATTGGTTTGTTTGTTTGCTTGTTTGATTTCTGAAACAAGATCTCCCTTTAGCCCCCAGCTGGCCTGGAAATCACTCTGTAGACCAGAGTGGCCATGATCTTACAGAGCTCCACATTTCTCTAACTTCCAAGTTCTGGGATTAAAAGTGTTTTATAAGACATTTAAGGGATTGTAATTAACTACAAACATGCATAATTATTTTTGAAACAGAAAAAAAAAAAAAAAAAAAAACAACCCTGTATTTATATTTGGGGCATTTGTTGTGCAAGCATGATTATCTGAGTTCACATCTCTAGCATGCATTTAAGAAAAAGGCCAGCACTGATCACACATTTGTCTGTGATCACAGCATGGCAGCAAGCCTATGAGGAGCAGAGACAGTAGATATGTGGTGTAGACAAACCCCCAGGCCTGCTGGGGAATTTCGTGGTTCGAAGGTGCACAAAAGGGGTTGAGAGGCTCAGAGTCAAGACACAGACCCTGGGAATCAGGTGAATGTAGGCAGAGGGCAAGCTGCCAGGGATTCCTTTCTTGGGGGCAAGGTTATGGTTTATGTACTGTTCACATTCTGCTCTCCTCTTAGTGCAGTCATCGTGTCTCCTTTTGATTGGCCCAGGTCTGCACCTAAGCTGCTTGTATGTTCTCGCTGGCCTAGGGCAGGTTAGGTTGATGAGGGACAAGCTCTGCGCAGGTACGCTGTGTAATTTTCAGCATACTGGCTACTACATGTGGGGCATATTGGCTGCCACCAGCCTAATCCAAAATCAAGTGAAACATGCTGCCTCAAAGAATATGACAGAGAGCAATAGTGCAGGTCACTTGACAAATTCCTCAGGCCTCTATGCATGTGTACTGGTGTGCACAGCAACACACATATATGTAATAATATCACACACACACACACACACACACACACACACACAAAGAGCAAGAGAGGGAGAGAAAGTAAAAGGAAGATGCATAAAGTTTAATTATTTTAATTATTATGATCTATGCTTATTCTATATTGTTAGTGATATAATTATAGTCTAAGAGTTAACATACTGAGAATCATTTCACAGGAAGAGTAGCCCATAAGCTTATAATGATTTTTTAAATTACTAAATTATATGTCTCTTTTTTCAGAATGAGCAATAGTTGTTTGTAAAATAATTGATTAGTTGCTGATGTTTTCTGATAATAGCTCTGAAAATTGGGTAGGTTAACTGCTGACAGATGATAGTAATTCAGAATGATGCCACCCTGGTTAAATACTTGACCTACTCAGTGATTAAAAGGAAAAAGGAAGTGAGAGAATCGACTATGTACTGTTTGGGAATAAAATCCTCTTACAGTACTGAAATATATTAACATATAGTGATTATGACTGAAACAGATTTAAGTGAGCAAAAATGTACTTGATATCAAAGGAATAATAGAAGATGCCTCACTTTTGCAAAATTAAATTTAGGAGAAGAATCATGGGAAAATAGTTAATTTTTAAACAATGAAATCAAGTATATTTCAATCAATAGCTTATTTTTTTAATGGATGCAAATTAAATATGCATCTACCTATAGGTTTAAAAATAACACAACACAAGGCTAAAGAGATGGCTTAGTGGTTAAGAGCACTAGTGGCTCTTGCAGAAGACCCAGGTTCAAATCCCAGCACATACATGTCAACTAATTCCAGTTTCAGGAGACCTGATGCCCACTTCTGTCCTTCACATGAATTGTATGACACTGGTGCACCTACATACATGCAGGCATTAATACACAAAATAAAATTAAAAGTATTTAAAAATAAAATAGAACAAAAAAAACAGAGGTTTTCATATGAACTTAAGGCAGCTAAACTTAGAAATGAAGTGTTGTGTCTGGACTATGGTAACCTTAGGTTGTTCAAAATTTGGACATAGATACTTGCAAAATGGTTTTACATGAATGTTACTTACATTCATTGCTTATGCTTAATAATTTGGCTCACTTCAAAAAATTATGCACCAATTACCTAATTGTATGGCAAACTGAGTAACATCAATGTTATCTGAAAACAACTGTGTTACTATATTGTAGAATCCCTTAAAAAATAAACAAATAAAAAAGGGTAAAAAATGAAATGAAGTGTTGTGAATTTACAAATAATTTTGTCATTACTTAGAAGAAAAATGAAAAGCATTATTTATTTGTCTCCATATATTTAACAACAAAATAAAATATAAAGTAAAATTATCAGCATACCAAAGGAAATTAATAGAAACAATTGCATATTTATTGACACTTTCCTATACCATCTATCACACATATTCTCATATATACTCATATTATGTAGATGTGTATATATTTTAAATTTTTTTATTATTTATTTATTTATTTATTTATTTATTTATTTATTTTTGTATGTGTATGAATGTACTGTCTGCATGCAGGTCTGTGCACCCATGTCGTGCAATGCCGCGGAGGTCAGAAGAGGTCTCGGATTCCCCTGGAACTGGAGTTCTCCTGGAATTGGAGTTAGAGACGGTTCTTAGCTGCCATGTGGGTGCTGGGGATCGAACCCGGGTCCTCTGCAAGAGCGTCGGTGCTCTTAACCGCTAGGCTATCTCTCCAGCCCCGATGTGTATATATTTTAAATAACTTGTTCTATGGATAGAACTAGGAAATGTAATACTAAGTGAAATAACATAAAGAAGTCATGCTTGTTTTCTCTCATTTGTGGATTTAGATAAGTCTTAGATCCCAGAAAAACAAAACACAACAAAACAAAACAAATTCGTGCCAGTGCAGAGGGGCTCAGTCTGAAGTTCTGCATCTGCAAAGAAGCCTCTAAAAGTAAGGCTCAGGGAACATAGAGGCAGATCTGGAGGCAGGAAGAATATTAATGCTTTTCTCAGCTCTCACCAGTGAAACATTCTCATGCAGCAGGTGGTAAATAACACAGAAAGTCACAATTGGTCACTCTGCAGATGGTGAAACTGCAGGGTGATTATTCCTGAATAGAACACCTATATCAAACCTCTGCTACCCAATGCCCAGGGACCACTGCAGAACAGAGAGTAAAAATATTGCAAGAGCCAGAGATGGTGGATGACCACAAGTAAACACAGTTTTCCAGACAGCTGGCAAGTTACTCTTATAAATTCAAAGCAATGGTGACAGTACGCATAAGACCCCCATAAGCTCAAGCCAGAAAAATCCCAGCACAGAAATGTGGAAGTGAATAAGAAGCACTAACCTTAGCTGAGGAAGTTTTGGCAACGGATAACTGCTGGAAGAGGGGAGAGTAGTTTTCTATAAGGGTGTGATGCTAAGTAGATTAGTCATGCTCCAGTGGATTGAGACACTCTAAAGGATATTTGGGGACACAAACTTGACTTGATAACCCTTAATATATATGACAGAGTACTTGAAACCTGGTGGAGGATTTCTGAGCTGTGAGAGGCATGCAGCTATGTTACAAATATGAACAAAATGCATTGTGTGAAATTTCTAAAAATTTAGTAAAGAAATACAATGACGTGATGTAGAATTTTACATGTAAGAAGCATCAACACACATTTTTAGAATAAATACATCAATGTAATGGATATAATATCTCCTTTTTCTTTTGGTCTTTTCGAGACAGGGTCTCCCTGTAGCCTCAGCTGTCCTGGAATTCACTCTAGACCAGGCTGGCCTTGAACTCACAAAGATCCGCAGGCCTCTGCCTCCCAAGTGCTAAGATTAAAGGCATACACCACCATGCCTGGCTAATATTTCCTTTTAACCAAATCCCAGTAGAGAAAAGCTGTCCTTAAATCTAGTTCAGGGTCTAATGGGAACTGAGTGTGGACCTTCCCTTTTCAAATTTGTTAGTTTATTAAAATCTGAAAAATAGCCAAAGAGTAATTTTAAGAAGTTTTCTGGGGCTAGAGAGATGTCTCAGTGGTTAGGAGTACTGATTGCTCTTGCAGAGGACCCAGGTTCAAGTCCCAGCACCCACATGGTGGTTAACAACAGTCTGTAACTCCAGTTCCAGGGGATCCAATACCTGCTTCTGACCCTCATGACAATTGCATGACACGTGTGCAATGACATACATGCAGGCAATACATTCATACACATGAAATTAAGATAAAACATTCAAAAAAAGTTTTGCTCTGATTTGTGTCCCCAAATGTCCTACAGTGTATTCGTCCACTGGGTCCACCAAGAGTCCCATCCTTGTAAGACCCTCTTTCCTCCTCCAGCAGACATCAATTTCTGAAAGCTTTTAGTTTGGATTCAAAAAGTAAATAAATTAAACTGGGTGGTAGCCAGATGGGGGAAGAGCAGATAGGGGAGAGTATCCAAATGCCATTAAAATATATTGTAAGACAATCACAAAACATTCAACTTAAAAGTACAAAAAATATAAAATGAAAGTCAGCATTATAAAAGTAAAATTATGGTTTTGTTCTCAATTCAATAACTGATTTTATTTTTATTTTTTAATATATTTTATTATTATTAAACTTTTTCATACATCATATATCATTTTTCAACCCAATTTAGACTAATTTCCCTTTCCATGCCCCCTGCCCCACTAGAGTTTGTGCATTTTGCCATATGTATATATATGTATATATATATGTATATATATACATATATATATATATACACATATGTCTCACCTATACTAAAATTATTTTGTTTGAAAACAAACAATGTTATTTCCAAATCATATTTCAAGATTCACATTTTCCACTTTGATTTTATATTACTCTCAAATATGCATACATACCCTCCACCCATAGAGCAAAATTCAAAAGTCTGAAAATAAATGGTAGGTTAATTCTAGAACCTGTTAAGGGATTCACAATATAAGAGCACAGTTGTGAAAACTGTGATCATGAGGAATATAACATTAACGTTGCTCAGTTTGCCATGCAACTAGGTAATTGGCGCCAGCATCCACAGATGAGGGATACCATTCATCGTTTGTTTTTCTGGGACTGTGTTACTTCACTTCATAATATCTTCTAGTTCCATCCATTTGCCTGCAAATTTCATGATGTCATCTTTCTTTACCACTGATGCATAGAACTCCATTATATAGATGTACCACATTTTCTCTACCCATTCTTCAGTTGAGGAGCACTTGGGTTGGTTCCAGCTCTTCACTGTGCTCTACGTGGTCTGAATAACTGATTTTAGTAGAAGTGTACCACCAAGTGAGTGATGGTGATATAACTCAGCTTAGCATACATAGGGCCCTGGATTCCACTCCAGACACAAAACTAAGAGTACAATTCACAGTCATTACAAGATTTAGTCTCTGTACTCTTACCAGGGAGGTGGCCAATGTAGGGATCCAAATTAAAACAGAAAAATAAAAATAAAATATGCTCTGTTGATATGAGGTTCTTTTCATTATAGATCTCCATTTCCAAAAAAGTAGTAGTTTCTTTTCCTGTGCTGTGATAAAGTATCCTGGAAAATGCAACTAAAAAGAGAAAGGATTTATTCAGGTTATATTTCTGGATGAATCATAGCAGGGAAATCAAGGCATAGGATAATCCCTCATATGTGTGTTCGACGATTATCTCCTAATTGATTCCAGATGCCATTAAGTGGACAGTTCTTCATCACAATATTTATACTCATGTGATGATTCCTATATATGTTCATATATGAATTATGTATAAAAGTAAATGTTTCTAAGAACGGAACAAGAAAATATAGCTTAGTTGACCAATACCAATCACATTCTGTAAAAATCACATCTTTTCATTACTTTTTTACTGCCTCTGTGATGAAATGCCATGACCAAGGAGCCTACAGAAAGAGAGAGAGTTTATTTTGCATTTGGTTCCCGAAGGTGGGAGTCCATTCTGGTGGTGAAGTAGGAAAGTGGGGGTGTCTGGAGCAGAAACCTGAGCACATAAAATTTCAAGCCCGCTGAGGAAACAAAGAGTGACAGACTGGAACTGGGCAAGCTAGATACTCTCAAAGCCATACCAGCTCCAGCCTGGCCACATCTTCTAGAGGTCCCATTAACCTCTCCGAACAGTGACAACAACACCTGAGAGCCAATTGTCCCAAAACTTGAATCCTATGGTAAGATTATTATTCGAACAATCACATTCCTTTCCTTGCCCCCCCATAGGCTCCTGGCCATATCATAATACGACATGCATTTGGTCCAATCTTAAAAGTCCCCAGAGTCCTTAACAGTCTCAACACAATTCAAAAGTGCAAAGTCTCTCTTGAAGCTCAGTGCATTCTCTTAATTAACCCTCTGTATATTCAAAAATTAAATAACATAGTTCCAACATACAAATCTTCACCATACACATTCCCATTCCAAAAGAGAGGATAGGAAGCAGAATGAGGAATCAGTGGACCAAAGGCAGTTGGAAAACTGCAGGGCAGACACTAAATCCTGTTAGATGCCTGAGACTTCACTTCCAAAGGGCTTTGATTGTTCAACCCCTCAATTTTTTTTTTTTTTTTTTTTTTTTAGTCTTTTCGAGACAGGGTCTCCCTGTAGCCCCAGCTGTCCTGGAACTCACTCTGTAGACCAGGCTGGCCTTGAACTCACAAAGATCCGCCTGCCTCTGCCTTCTAAGTGTTAGGATTAAAGGCATGCGCCACCGCGCCTGGCTCAACCCCTCAAATTTGCTTCCAGCAACACTCATAATTGTTCATATATGAATTTGCTAAAAAAAATTGTTTCTCAAAAAGAATTTAACTAAACACAACTTACTTGCACATTAACAATCACATTTCGTAAAAATATATTTTTCATTATGCTTTCTTGTTCTGTACATATTTTCTAAGACTAAAATAAACATCAGTTGGAAATATTTAATTTTGTCATGCTTTCTTTTTAAAAACTCATTAGTTTTATTAATTCTACAAACTCATTGTGAAATTTTCATATATGTTTATAATCTGCTTGGATAATAAGCAGCTCCACATGGCCTCTCATCTCTCCTTCCACCCCTTACTGTTTTCTCAATTAGTTATAACATTCTGAAACATTATTTTCTCTACAAAAAGGACAATGATTTTATGTATTTACAGAAGAATGTTTTTATCTATTATTTTGGTGACACTTTCCATCTAAAGTACAAATATGACATACATTATTTCCTCAATATACACTTAATTAGAGTGTAAACTATTTTGTTTTTTCTGTAATAATACTGCAATAAATATTGTTATGTGTAACATAGTTGTTGAATAAAATTTTATCGCCATAAATGGAATAGTAATGTTTTATGTACTTATATAATAAGTTTTTTCAGCTGGATGTGGTGGCTCACACCTTTAATCCCAGCACTCTGGAGGCAGAGCAGGCAGATTTCTGTGAGTTCAAGGCCAGCCTGCTCTACAGAGCAAGCTCCAGGCCAGGTAGGACTAAAGGAAGACTCTGGGTCAAAAACAAAGTCAACAACAACAGAAGTTTTGCCAAGTTTCTAATTACTCACATTATGTTTTATTATTCCATTGTTTCTTTATATGCTACCAAATATAGCTCCAGTTTGAGCAAAGGTAATGTTTCACTGAAAAAAATTAATAAAGTTGTACTTTCATATAATGGCAAGTTTTTATATAGAATTTATATTTATTTATTTATTTGTTTGTTTATTTATTATTTGGTCTTTTTATTTAGCTTTTGTATATTTCATACAATGGTTTTTAATCAAATTTAGACCCCCTTCCCCATCAATATTCCCAACACCCCACTGGACCTCATGTATTTTGCTACACATGTTAAATCCTATCCAGTCAAGCATTTGCACACAGTTGTCCTTTAGTGAAAATTCATCTACTGGAGTCCAGTCAGTCCATCTAGAGATCTTAAGTAAGGCATATTCTCCCTCACCCAGTAGTAATCAGTCTCCAGTAGTTCTCAGCCTAGGGCCAGCCCAGCACTCATTTCTCTCTGCTCTGGGCCCTTGGCTGGTTGAGTTGGCATGGGTTCTGTGCTCAATGCTACCATTGCCATAACTTCACCTGTGCAAGCTTCCAGTGGCCTAAAAGCCTCTGTTTCCCTATGTTCATGGAACAACCCTGGATCTTACAATCTTTCCACTCCACCTTCCAGAATGGTCCATAAGCCACGGGTGGGTGAAGTTTAACATTGGAGTCCTATCCAAGGACACATACTCTGTAATCTCTCATTCTTAAAACGATGTAGCTAGTTGTGGCCTTCTGTGTGTATCACACTCTGTTGTATAAGGAAGTTTCACTGGTATAAGTTGAGAGAACATTAGGTGTAGAGATGTGTCTCCTAGGACTATGCATCTCTCAGTTGCATATGCTCTGTGTCTGACCAGCTGTGGAATTTCTCCCTCTATTGCAAAATGAATCTTCATTGATGAGTGGTGCATGGAATGCTTGTCTTTAAATAAGGATCCTTATTTAGAGTATAGTAAGAAATTTCATTTGTCTAGAGACCTGACAGAGATAGGAGAAATGCACATACAGTATCTAAACAGTGGGCACTGAGGACTGTTTGGCAATGAATTCAGTGTCAGATAGAAGAGATCTCCTTTTCATTTCTTGGTGAGAATGGTCCAAGAGACCTTGAAAATTATTGCCAAAGCTCTTGGTTATCTCCCTGGTCTTGGAGAAGTGGAGCAGGAACTGAACTGGAAGCCTTCTACCTGAAATTTAGTTCTCATAATGCTAAAGGATAATATAAAAAATTGCTAAAGGAGAAAATCAATCCCTGGTTCAAACCAGCCCTAAAGCCTAACAACCATAATGACTGGGGCAGCAAACTGCCTCTACTGGTGCAGTAGTGAAACAGTGATCTGGGGGTAATCAATAGCTATCCAATTGAAATTAAAGGCATCTCAACAGGAGAGAACTCATGAGTAGTCTTGTAATTAAGCCAAGGACATAGATCCTAAAGAAAACAGCAACTCTCTCATATCTCTAGACAAATAAAATAACTGCAACTTTTGCAAATCTTATTCTCAATGTTCGGGAATAAGTTAACACAAAGAGTAGCTTCCTTTCCATTTTCCATATATTTAACCAATTTTCTTATCCAGCATATTTGACTAGAAGTCATCTGTTCACTTTTAAGGGATATTAACAAGGCTGACACAAATGAGATTCTCTCCCATCTAGTGCAGAGTTTTCAATGCAGAGAAATATGTACATAGAAAATCATTTGAGGTTCTTGTTTAAAATAAGATTTCCTGAAATTATCCATACAAACTCCCTCTCAGTCAGAGTGATTTGTAAAGCAGAAATCTTTGATATACACCTTCAGTGATTCTGGTATGGATATGCTGAACCACATAATTCAAAAACCAGTACCAGTCTTGAAGATTATTGTGTTCCATGGAAAACAGCCTGAGTTTTATTTACCACATAGATACTACATGTCTTTTGATTCTGTCCAATAATTTCTCATAAGCAAAATTACATTAAATAGCATCAAAAAGAGTAGTCTTAGATTCTGTAGGATACTGTATTTATTGGTAACATAACCAGACTCAGAATTTTACTCTGTATCCTTAATATATCTCCCTGACTCTAGTTCTCCTATTTGAAACAGATTGGTGTAAAAGACAACAAAACCATAAATAATGCTTAGGCAATGTGAAAAACCACAGGGAAATGTACTAATTCAAAAGATTACTGAAACACACACACACACACACACACACACACACACACACACACATAAAGCTATATAATAAGGAATGAGTTCCAGAGAGAAGAAACCTCCCTTCCAGTTGTTGGTCAGGGTATCAGGGTAGTCTAAGTTGCCTCCCAGAATTTGAAGTTAGTACCCTATTGTTGAAGGCAGAATATATTTCTGTCACGAGATGTGAAGCAATAAAACTGAAACTGACCTGGAAGCCTCCTCCCTGAAGACTAACTCTCACAATTTCAGAGGATACTATGCAAACTGCTAAGAGAGAAAATCAATCAGTGGTCCCACCCCAGCTGAAAAACCTAATAACCACATCAATGACTTTCACAGAGAAATATATTAGTGCCATAATGTCAAATTTTATTTGGGGGTCAATCAACAACTATCTATATGGACCTAAAGTCTGCCCAGTAGGAAAGAACTCACGTACAGTACTGTAAACAGAGTCAAATACTCATGGCTGGAGGGGTCATAGATCCTAGAGAAAAGCTTGTGTCTGTCACATCCCTAGGCAAACATGATTTCTTACTATATGCTAAATATGTATCTTTACATTTACAGACAACTGTATTTCTTACAATTCACAAAAGAAGCTTCATTTGGCATTAGCTGGAGCATATTATAGAGCTCCACAATTGGTCAAACACTGAAAATATATTTCTGTGAGCTGCCCTGCCCTAACTGACACATCTACAATGAAATTCTGATACTGACTGTTCAGGGAACACAGTCGTACAGGGATCAGAGTGAGTATTAAGGCCTCTCTCAAGTCTTACCAGAGAAGCTTCCTTATGTAACACATAGTGATGTACACAGAAAGCCACATCTAGGCCAAAATAAAGAGAATATGAAACTGCAAAGTGCGCATGCATAAATAGGATTCACATATGTCACCCAGGGCACAGGGACCATTGTAAAGAGGGGGAAGAAAACAGTAGGAGCTGCAGTTTTCTAAGTGTCTGGGAACTTGCCCATATAACCTTACTGCACTAGTGTCAGCATGCACAAGACCCAGGCAAACTCAAGCAGACAAAAACACAGCACAGAAGTTTGCCCATTTGCAAGATGGTCTAACCTTTGCTGAGAAACTATTGGCAACCTATCACAGCTGGAAGAGAGAGAGCTGTTCTTTAACGAAGTGACTCTAAATAGGTAGAACTGCCCCTGGTAGGGACATCTGGGGACATACACTTGACTGAATAGGCTGTAACAAATATGATATAATTCCTGAAACCCAACAAGGGGTCTATGGGAATATGGAGATGGGTGAATGGTTCCATATATAATCAAGATGCATTGTCTGAAAAGCACAAAATCCCAATATAAAAATTTTAAAATAGAATAAAAATCGATCATTTACATAGCATCTGAATCACCTCTACTATCTGGAATACAGGAGCTCTAATATAAAATAGGATTCTCTGGGCAAAATTATGCATGTTATTCTAGCCATACTTACCTGCTGGTAAAATTAAGATCACATCAGTTTTATAATTCCTCTAAATGTATTTAAGCCTTCTTACACACATTTACTTGTCTTCGACAATATTTCTCTAAGTTTTCAAGGTAATCTCACTTGTCTTCTTCAACATATTACCATTAATTTCCATGTGGGATTTGCTTTTCAGACTATTAGAGCAAGTCATAGTATTCTGCCGCAGCCATTGCTAATGGTGCCAGAGGGATACTTCAGGGTTTGTTAATGCTCTACATTAAGATTTTTCTCTCTGGGTGCTGGAGAAATGGCTTAGCAGTTAAGAGCACCAACTGCTCTTGCAGAGGACCTGGGTTCAATCCCCAGTACCCACATGGCGGCATGACACGGGTATGCAAACCTACATGCAGACAGTACATTCATACGCATAAAAAATAAAATTTAAAAAAGAAGCAGTAAGAAAAAAAATTTTAAAAGTTCTCTCTCTCTCTCTCTCTCTCTCTCTCTCTCTCTCTCTCTCTTTTCTCTCTGAATAAGAGCAATAAACAACTAACATGGGAGATAAGCCCACCTCCAAGAGTAAAAGTTTGGAGAATTTATTTTATATTCTGGTTTCATTGGTTTACGCTTGCTTCAAGGCAATATACACAATGTATCACGGGGAAGAGTACATGCTGTAGCATATTGTCCACCTCATGGTGGTTAATAAGCAAAGAGAGCAGGGTCCCCAAACCTTCTTTCAGGTCAAGACTCTCATGACTTAAACTCCTGCTAGGTGCATCTCACAAAGGTTTCATCATGTCCTACACATGCTGTGGTCATTTGAATGAGAAATTTTTTCCCATAAGTTCCAAGTATTTCAGCACATGTTCACCAAATGGTGGTCCTGTTTATGGAGGTTTGGTAAGTGTCATCTTGCTGGAGAAAGCACATAACTTGGAGTTGGGCTAGCCCTGTAGATATTTTATTTTCATGCTCCTTCCTGTGCATGCTCCATGATGTGAATAGTTTGCTTTCATTTCCAGCCACCTCTGCTTTCATGCATTCACTCCATGTTTGATTCTTAGACCTCTGGAACAAAAAGCCTTATAAACTCCACCATCTGTAAGTTGTCATGGTCATAGTGTTTTATGACAGAAAGAGAAAAATAACTAACTCATGTGTCAGGTAGGGCCAAGGCTTTAACTCTTTAGTCTTTGGAGAACATTCTAGATACAATCAACAGCAGTGTATTTTATTTTTACAAATTATTCTCCTCTTTGACTGCTGGAACCGGTTAGAATTTCTTTTTTTTTTTTTTTTTTTTTTTTAGTGTGCTCATAATCCAAGATTCCTTAGGAATATTCTTTTCTATGCAAATCAGCAATTCCTATCCAAAACATATATGTATGCACTGATATGTTTAAACCCATAGAGACATATTTGCACAAGTTATGCTCTCCTGCTGCAATTTCATTGCTTGATATCTTACCTGTGTTCTAGAAATGTCAAACTCATCTAGCCAGAGGCACCTACTATTTCCTCCAAGTCTAAGATTGTGGTTAGTTCTCTAAGACCTCCATAAATTAAGATTGTGTTGCCATTTTCAAAACATACATATTGTTCCTCCTCACCCTCATTGAAATTACTAGTTTTCTTTTAGTACCAAATTAAAATTACATATTCCCACAAAGTATCCTTAGTTTCCTCTATATTTAGTGCACATACTTAGACTAGTGAAGTTATGTCCTGAAATCCATCTCTCTTTCTTTTCATTGGTCATATGCTGAACCTGATGAAAAGCAGAATCTCATCTCAGAGAAGTTGTTTGTTGCATTTTAAACTTATAATAAGGGGTATGCTGTCTTACCTATGTTAGGTATTCTTGTAGACTGGTGATAGCTTATAGAATTCTACTTATGTTCCTATAATGTCTCCTGTTAAGCATTATGAGGGTGTGTACCTCCCCAAACAGTACCACCAACTGGGGATAAAATGTTTGAATACTTGAAGCCTATGGTCAACATTATGCAAGTTTGGGATGGACCCTGGCCTATTTCAACACAGCTTTTCTCTGGAGTACAAAACCCATTCAGTATTTTCCTTTCAAAAGTTGGAGGCTTAGTTGGGTGTGTTCTTGCCCTGGAGGTACTCTTTCTATTTTTTTCTTTTAAATCTTTAGGCCTCTCCTTAATCACTTTATTCTCTTTACTAAATGGATCCTCTCCTTCAGCAGGTGCCTTAGCTCCAACATTGGTCATCTTAGTGCACTTTTCCAATCCAAATTGTACATTATAGATTTTTTTCTGCCCCCATTTGCTCTTTTTTTACTGTAGATCTATATAATATTAACCATTAATAGCCATGCCACCATTTCTACATTAGGCTGTCTTGAAATATCCTCTGCCAAAGACATTAGTTCATTGCTTTTCAATTTAGCCTCAGGCAAGCATGTGGGCTGTGGACAAATTCCAGCCAGACTCTTTGCCTAAATATCCCAGCTGCTGCTTAAGTACTTGTTTTCCTCTGGAACTACATTTTTCTCAGTACTGCTTTCTTCAAGGCTTCTACTACAATGGCCCATTAAGCTCTCCTTAAAGCAGTCAACAATTTTTCTACCTCACTCCTGGTACCAAATTCTATTCTCATTTCTTTTCAGTTGCTTTAACAAAACACTCTGACCAATTCCATCTTTGGGAGGAAAGGGTTTATTTGGCTCAAATCTCCTGGGTCACAGCTCATCACTGAGGGAGCACAACATAGGAACTCAGGGCAGGAACCTGGAGGCAGAAGTTGAAGCACAGGTCATGCAGAAATGCTGCTTACTGGCTTCCTCCCTGGCCCATGCTCAACCTTCGTTCATATACAGTAAAGAACCTCCTACCCAGGGGTGACACCACCCACAGTGGGCTGGACCTGCCCACATCAGTCAACACTCAATAAAATACTCCACAGACATGGCCATAGGCCAGTCCAACGGAGCCAATTCCCCAGTTGAGGTTCCTTCAATCCAGGTGTGTTAAGTTGACACTGAAGCTACCTGGTGCAGAAGGTATGATAAAGCAATATATATTTTTTCAAAGAATATTGTATCATTTTTGAGAAAATAACAGAATTAAGTAATAAAGATTATGTAGTAAACAGATTTTGTTTTCAATTTAGAAACAATCTGAGGTACTTGTTTTTTGGGGGGAGGGGAAGCTATATATGACACCAAAGATGTCTAATAGTCTTAGTTGCCTACAAGTGTTGCTTAAACAATAATTAAAGATCTATTAATTTTGATGATTTATCAAAGAAAATTCTTTGTAAGATTTCCCATATGAAGAATTATCCACAATACCTATACTTTCAGCTTCAAACGAGCGAGTTTATTAAGTATTCAGTGAGCAGATATAAAAGAATAAATCAGCAAGCTGCAGGAAAATCAGATACTTAGATTACCCAACCTCAACTGACTGGGGAATGCTGCTGAACCATAACAGTAAGATGGAGACTTTGATTGACAGAGAGGGTACCAGAAAGAACTTCCTGGGTGAGACTTCCCATTACCAAACTTCCCACCAAAGTCATTTGATTTTTACTATATAAAGAGAGGCTGTGTCTTTTGCTTTGGGAAGGTGCCTGGAATGACTTATCTTCCAACTATATTCAAGGAAAAAGTGCTTTTATTCAGGTGACTTACTAACTTCAAGGACATGGAACTCTCACTCAGAATGTTTTATTGTTCTTTCTCATTCTTACAAGAGTAGAGTCAGCCCTTCCCTGGATAAGAAATCTTGGAGAATACATTTAGAAAATTGTGCTTGGATCTGAAGTAAGGAAGGGGCACTGCTTCCAGAGCCAACTTCTCAGTGAGATTAAGAACCACGTTGCAGTTTACTACTATAATGTATACTAATTACCCAGCAAAATTCTCTAACTAGCTAAAATAATATTTGTTGGAAGAATGGTCAAGCTGAGTATAGATTTGCTGATTCTGGACATAAGTTTTCTCTTTGGCATTGACAAATTTCCCATGATTTCTCCATCAGAAAAGTTTTTTTTAATAGTTATTTTAGCCAAGGTATTTTTATTTGCCAAATTTCTTTTTTGTAAATGTCATCCTGCTTATGGAAACTTCACTGGCTTTATGAATAGACTAGGCTACCTCCAGGATCAATCCCTTCTTTCCCTAATTGAAACTAGCCAAGTGAGTGACTATCAAGATTGCCATGAAAATGCTATTATTTTGATTGTGGCAAGACAGTTTGTGCAGCCAGACTTTGTCATCCCAAATACAGATTTGTTTATGGCCAAAAAGAACTAAACTGTGTTTCCCTTTCAAATACCTGGCAGGCAGTGATTGGTGAACTTACTGCCATTCTTTCACACATAGCCTGACACCAAATAACCTTCAAAATACTTTGTAAAATGGTGTTAAAAGGTATATTAATTTAATGAACATTTACACACTTTGTGCCATGTAATCTGCCTAATATTATTATGCAAATAGGCTTCTATTGTCTCTTCTCTACAGAGGTACTGATTAAAGATCATTAGAAATCAGTACTCTCAAACACATCTATGCTCATACAAAGTTTCTACAAACAGAATACAAGTGAGATGTTTTATGAAGAGTGGGTGTTCTCTTTGGAAGATATTCCAACTCCCACAAACTCTCAACAGATTTGACCTAATATGTTTTCAGTTTTCTTCTTTGACCTCTTACTGGAATTCTGCATTTCAAAAGTTTCTGGCACTATGTATAACAGATCCTTAAGAAAGCTTGAGGGGCTGGAGAAATGGCCTAGAGGTTAAGAGCTCCAACTGCTCTTGCAGAGGACCCGAGTTTGATCCCCAGCACCCACATGGCGGCTGAGAAACATCTTTAACTCCAGTTCCAGGGGAATCCGATACCCTCTTCTGACCTCCACTGCATTGCATGACACTGGTGCACAAACTTACATGCAGAGAGTACATTCATAAACATAAAAAATAAATAAAATTAAAAAAAAGAATTAAAAAGAAAACTTGAATCCACACCTTGAGAAGATTTCATTAGTAATTTTGTCTGATGTAGTCTTTTTTTTATTGATGCTTTGTGTATTTCATACATCATTTTCCAATTCAGTTCACGCATATATCCCCTTCCCTTCCCCCCACCCCACCCTTACCCATCCCAGATCATGCATTCTGCCATAACTTTTCTGCATCCTTCTCTGTTTTTTCTTTGTTTTGTTTTGTTTTCTTTTTTTTAATTTTTTTAAATTTTATTTCTGTATATGAATGTTCTGTCTGCATGCAAGCTTGTGCACCTGTGTCATCCCACAATGCCGCGGAGGCCAGAAGAGGGTGTCAGATTCCCCTGGAACTGGAGTTCTCCTGGAATTGGAGTTTCAGACAGGTCTCGGCTGCCATGTGGATGCTGGGGATTGAACCCGGGTCCTCTGTAAGAGTGGTCGGTGCTCTTTACTGCTAGGCCATCTCTCCAGCCCTGTTTTCATTTTTTTTAACAATAAGTGATAATCTGTGAGTACAAGCATCCTTCATGTAAAACCAATTTGCGAGCAGTTGTGCCCAAACCCACACAGCTCATGGGTCCCACCATCCAGCAGGGGGGGCTTGTATGTTCAATCAAGTTGATCAAATGAGTGTCCAGTCTATATTGTTGTAGTTTCACCATTCACCCCAATCACAGCCCTTACATTCTACCATGCCCCCTCTTCTGCAGATTGTTCCCTAGGCTTAGAAAAGGGGCACAAGTGGATGAGAAGCAAAACACTCTACTTTCTCTGGAGCTGATGTCTTGGTCTCTAGTCAGTTCTGGCTGTTTTCTTTCATGGGCTGACAGCTTGTCCCAGGCATAACCTTTCGATCCTACTAATAAAGCACATGCAATTAGATACATAGGTATTTAAACAGTATAATATATAGCCTTTCGATCCTACTAATGAAGCACACACAATTAGATATGTAGGTATTTAAACAGTACTAATTGTTATGGTAGGTTACTTTGGTATAGACAAAGATGTTTGGATGGTATGTTAATCCATGAATTACATTTTCTTCTGTTAAGTATGACAGGGTCTTCGTGTGGCTTATAACATCTCCTAACCATTAGAGGATGTAAGCATGTGGCATCAGCCATGGGTTATTCCTCCAAGGAGAGAGCTATTAGCCAATTAGATTTGGGATATACAGACATATGGCTGCCACTGCTGCACAGTATTTCCAGGCAGATGAGGTGTAGCTGGTGCTGAGGGAGGAGTCTTGCTTGACTCAAGGAGAACTATATTTGCTTTATTGGTTAGTGGTCTTTGGTAACACTCTCTGGCATTCCAGAGACCATCTGTATACTTGCAAGTGTGGTCTCCATACATCTTTCCCATGTTTATATCAGGTCTTCAACAGCAGGGCCTTATTGCCTTTCTTCCTGCAGATATCCCAGTTTGGAGGCAAGGAGCCTTTACCTTTTGTGGGGGCTTGCATGCTCTGGCCAGCATCTCCTTGTTAGAATAATCCATTGTTGATGTCAGAGCTCCTGTATTAATATATTTTGCTTAAGTGCATAGCTTAAGGAGACTTTAGCATTATATTTGGTTCTGAATAGAGAATAATCCTTTTCACAGTTTCTATGTCCATTAGTCAATTAAAGAAGGCAGTTTTACCGATTTTACAAGAGAATACCTCTATAGCTGGCTCCAATCTACAGCTGGAGAATGACCTCCTCATCATCATATTTCTCCTTATTCTATGGGGGGGGAGTTAAGAAAGTCTCTCGTATTAAAACCTTTGCGGCACCTAGAAGGTAAGTTTCGTTAGGATTCATGGGTGAACTTGATGAAATCTGTGCTTTGATTCCACCCTATAGGTATATATAATACAACTGCTTTTTTGAGACTCATGGGTCGAAAATAAAAACCTAAAGTAAAAAAGGGGGATATAGATAGATATGAAAACTTTTTGCCAAAATGCTTGCAATCCAAATCTTAAAACTAACTACGGGAAAGGATTTGTATGTTCCAACAGGCCAGAGTATCACCAACTTAATGGCTGAGAAAGAAAATGCAGCTTTGCAGTGAGTAGGATGTACCAGAAAGTGCCAGCAGAAGTATTGACTCCTCTGGGCATTGAAGGGAAGAAATGCCTCAGATTGCTGCAGACATCAGGCCCTCTCTGGATCCTACTAGTAACAACGATTTCTGATGTAGTCTTTTGTAATCACAGTTCACTGTTAAAAAGTATGTTCACTCATACATATTTTCCTCTGAAAGTATTTATCTTTGTATTCTTATTTTTAAAATATATCTTATTAAAAGAATAGCAGGCATGCATTTGTGTAGTACATTATGCCTTTTGGGAACAGTAGAGTGTTGTAGGACAAACACTTTATTAGGGACCAGAAATTTATGTTTATTTCCATTTTTCATTAGTCTGCTATATTGATATCCATGCTTTTCCTTATTTTGGACTTTTATCAGCTGGTCTCTGTGAAATTAGTGGGACAGAGCTTGGAAAAGCAATATGAGAAGTCAAAATAAAATCATTTGTTATTTATATTCTGTAACTTAAAGTATCATGCCTTCCAGAACATATATAAAACTTTGTCTCCAAGCATCTATGATTTTTGGCAGTTTGATTGTCCTCCCTTATTTCATTGTCTAAAAATATAATCTGGAAATTAGTAGATATAAAGTTTTTTCTACAGTTATTAATAGCTCTGAAAATATTTAATAATTTCTTCATTCAGATTACCTCATCATTATTTAATTTATGAAGATATGACTTTTATAGCTTTTGTCCTCATTCTTCCTAATTAAAATGTAAATTCTATTAAGGACAACTACCACATTTTTCAACAAGCACAAAATGGATGAGTTTAGCGTATTAAAAATATTTTAGTAGAAATCAAGTGTAACACTATCATTGGACAGAAACCACCAATGAATTTTTTTGAACTAAGTTTCTTTTTCAAAATAACGAAATTTATTTTGACTCTCTATCATTATACTTTAGGCTTGAAATAGGAAATAAGAATAGTACTAATCTTCTATTTTTATTAAACACATATTATTAGACCTCCTCCTGAAATTGAAAGTAGTGGTTTTGTAAATCTAAAGTATAACCACTTATTTTCACAGTAGGCAGGAATTGTGTGCAAGTTATATTCATAGTACCAGCTTGACTCAAAGCTGTACCAAATTAAAAAAAATACATTGTTGAATTATGGGCCTCCTCTCTTGACAGCAGGTTCTAACTGGCAACTTTTCCACCAAATATCCTACTGAATACCTTCCTGGGAAAGCTGGGGTTTTATCTATCCCAGTATATAATCTTCTTATACATTAAATTTTAATAAATTTTGAATCAATTTAACTTATACATGAATGTACATTTTTTGTTGTTGTTGTTGTTGTTGTTGCATTTTTGAGACAGTGTCTCCCTGTAGACCCAGTTGACCTTAAATCTGATATGTACACCAACCTGTTATTCTCACAGAAATCTACTTTGCTCTGCCTCTAGAGTGCTAGAGTTCAAGGTATGTGTCAGCAGGCACAGCAGAATCTACCTATTAAAAATAGGACCAGATAGGCTTACTGTAATATAACTTACTGGTTCATCTTTTCACCATTTTATTTTTTAACTCCATTTTTCAAATTGTGTTTAGGGGGGAGTTGTTGAGAGATTTATTGTGATTTGTAGTGGAACAAGATGACTTAAGACCATCATAATTCAACTGATTTGTTGCAACATAATTTGATAAGGGTTACAGATTAAAATGGTATTCCTTGGTAGTTTGAGCGCACTCCAAGGACCTTCCAAACCCCAGAGTATTTGATCAACAGAAATTTTACTTGAGGGAAAAAGAAAAAAAAATAATTGGGTGGCAAGGGGATGGGCATGGATCTGGGAAGAGTTTGGGGAGGGGAAATATGATCAAAATACATTGTATGCTATTTCTGATTGCTTGTTATTGGTATGTGGAAAGGCTAATGATTTTTGTAAGTTGATTTTGAAACTTGCCATTTTAATGAAATTATTAATCATTTCTAGTACTTTTCTGGTAACATTTCTATGATGTCTTATTTATAATAACATCTATTATAAATAATGATAATTTACCTATTCTTTTCAATTAGTAAGGACTCCTTTAATTTTATTCTCTTGTGTTATTGCACTTGCAAGAACATCAAGCACTGTGTTGAAAAGGAGGGGAGATAATAGACAGCCTTGTCTGGTTTCTGGAAAATGGAACAAAATTTGCACACAGGATTTGGAGCAGTGAAGCTGGTAGTGACCTAGAATCTATGCAAGCTGGTGAGGGAGAAAATCAATCATTGTAAAACTCAGTCATAAAGCTAAATAACCATAGTGACTAGCACTGCACACTACCTCTATTACTGCAGTACTGGCACTGTTATCTGGGGAGTAACCAATAGCTATCTAATTGGATTCAAAGCCCTCTCAATCGGAGTGAACTTGTGGGTTGACTCTGAAATTATAGCCAAATTTACATGATAGAGAGATCATAGATCCTAGAGAAAATGATTTCTGTCATATCACTTGACAAATTAAATTTCTTACCATATTCTAAATATGTATACTCATATTTACAGACATTTATACTGTACGCTACTCATCAAAGTAGCTTCCTTTTGCAAAAGATGGAGGCTACTGCAGAGTACCACAACTGGTCACACACATAGAATTTGTGTCTGAGCGATGCAACACCCCTAGGTGACATATGTGCAGTGGAATCTATACACAGCAGGCCTATGGAACATAGTAGAACGAGGGGTGGAAAGAATATTAGTGCATCTCTCCACCCTCAACAGTGAAGCTTCCTTATACAACAGTGTGATACACACGGAAGGCCACAACTGGCTAAGATTTAGAGACAAAAACATAGGGCTCTTATATTAAAACATAGGGCTCTTATATTAAAACTCATTCACCTATAGCTTAGGGGCCACTAAGGAAGAGAGGGTGAAAAAATCGTAAGAGCTATGTCTAGTCCATGAAGATAGGGAAACAGAGGCTTGCAGGCCATTGGTAGCTTGCTCATGTGAACTTATGGCAATAATGTCATAGAGTACAAGACCCATGCCAACTCTATCAAACAAGGACCCAGAGTGGAGCTAGCAAAATGTGCAATAGGCCTGTCTTAGCTTGAGAACAGTTGGAAAATACTGCTGGATGAACTAGACCTTCCTTAAGATCTCTAAATAGGCTGAATAAACTCCAGTGGAGAATTTGCACTGAAAGATATCTGGGTACAAATGCTTTACGGACTAGGACTTAACATGTATGGCAGATCAGATAAGACCAAGTGGGAGAGTGTGTATGGGGGAGGGAGTCTGATATTCATTAGGAAATATTATATGGAAAAGCAAAAGCTCAATAAAAATGCTAGAAATTAAGTTTATCAAAGGATTAATAAAAATATTTTAATCAGTATCCAAAAAAAAAACCCTGAGTGGCTGGTAAAATCTAGGTATAATACTGACTGACATTATTGACATTTCTAAGACAGCTCCTAAAATGTGAAAATCTCAGGAATGTTAAGAATTTTATTACCAAACTACTTGTCATCATCTGGAATAACTATCAATTTACCATGTTTTAATCTGTACAAACATATTTTTTTTCCTCAGTGCACTAGGTTTCTCTTTTTTTGATATGGCATAATTCTTTTTTTATTTTTAGGAGTTCATATTTTTCCCTTTAATTTTATACTACTCTAATATATGAATACATACCCTCCATACATATACCACAATTACAAAGTCTGAAAGTAAGTGGTCAGTTAATTCTAGAGCCTGTTAAGGAATTCACATTATAACAGCATAGTTGTCTTCAGATAATAAGAAATATAANGAGAGACCCTGTCTCAAAAAAAAAGACTAAAAAACAAACAAACAAAAAAAAAATAAAAAGACTGAGAGAAAGATGCAGGACACGTATGGCAGAATGCATGAACTGGGAAAAGGTAGGAGGAAGGGAAAGGGAAATATGTCTAAACTGAACTGAAAAATGATGTCCGAACAATAAAAGCATTATGTGTATATATATATACATACATATATATATGTATATGTATATATATATATATATATATATATATAAAACATTAACTTTTCTCAGCTTGCCTTTCAACTATGGATTTGGTGCTAGCTTTATCCACAAATAAGGGATACCATTTGTCGTTTGTTTTTATATTTTTTTATTCAAACTGGTACCTATAGCATTGTCTCTGCCTCCTGACTCATATGTTAAAACTGAGAAACTTCATAAATAGATGGAGTGAAGGACTCACTTGAATGTTTGCAGGAATCCAATATCCTTGAAAGAATATAGCACAAAATGGGGCTGGAGAGATGGCCTAGCGGTTAGGAGCACTGACTGTTCTTGCAGAGGACCTGGGTTCCATCCCCAGCACCCACATGTTGGCTGAGAACCATCTTTAAGTCTAGTTCCAGGGGAATCTGACACCCTCTTCTGACCTCTGCGGCATTGCACAACACGGGTGCACAAACCTACATGCAGACAGTACATTCATACACATAAAAAAATTTAAAAAAAGAAAATAGCACAATGATTTTTATGAGCCATTTTCATTATTTTTTGAAATTAACTTAGGTGTTATTTCTTAGGTCTATGTTACTCCATTTATGATTTTTGAAAATGGATTTTCATGAGAGAAATGCAAATTAAAATACTTTGAAGTACCACCTCATCATAGTCACACTAGCTTTATGAAATACAAAAACTTTAATCTTTTTAGTTGTGAGCCTGAACCTTTAACAACTGTGCCAGATTTTCAAGCAATATATATACATAATTTAGTACTATTAAGTTCCTAAAAAAACAAATTAAGAAATGTACAGGTAAATGGATGGAAATGGTAACAATCATCTTGATCGAGACATAGAAAGACAAACATCTCATGTTCTCTCTCATAGCTGGGTGCTTGCATTGAAATCTTAGATATACATGTTTCAATTTGAAAATTCAGCTAGGTAAGGAAACTAATAAATGGGCCATGAAGTACAGGGGTGGGGCTTCTTGGGAAACGTGATATAATGCACTGATATGAAGAGGGAAAGAGAAATAATAAAGTAGAAAGAGTTGAATGGGCTGGGGAATGTGAGTGAAGGGCAGAGGAGGAGTATGGAAAGTTTTTTTTTTTTTTATTCATGCTTTGTGTATTTCATACATCATTTTCCAATTCAGTTCAGGCATATATCCCCTTCCCTTCCCCCCACCCCACCCCTACCCATCCCAGATCATGCATTCTGCCGTAAGTTTTCTGCATCTTTCTCTGCTTTTTTGTTTTGTTTTGTTTTCATTTTTTTTAACAATAAGTGATAATTTGTGAGTACAAGCATCCTTCATGTAAAACCAATTTGCAAGCAGTTGTGCCCAAACCCACACAGCTCATGGGTCCCACCATCCAGCAGGGGGGGCTTGTATGTTCAATCAAGTTGATCAAATGAGTGTCCAGTCTATATTGTTGTAGTTTCACCATTAACCCCAATCGAAGCCCTTACATTCTACCACGCCCCCTCTTCCGCAGATTGTTCCCTAGGCTTAGAAAAGGGGCACAGGTGGATGAGAAGCAAAACACTCTACTTTCTCTGGAGCTGATGTCTTGGTCTCTAGTCAGTTCTGGCTGTTTTCTTTCATGGGCTGCCAGCTTGTCCAGGCATAACCTTTCGATCCTACTAATGAAGCACATGCAATTAGATATTTAGGTATTTAAACAGTATAATATATAGCCTTTCGATCCTACTAATGAAGCACACACAATTAGATATATAGGTATTTAAACAGTACTAATTGTTATGGTAGGTTACTTTGGTATAGACACAGATGTTTGGATGGTATGTTAATTCATGAATTACATTTTCTTCTGTTAAGTATGGCAGGGTCTTCGTGTGGTTTATAACATCTCCTAACCATTAGAGGATGTAAGCTTGTGGCATCAGCCGTGGGTTATTCCTCCAAGGAGAGAGCTAATAGCCAATTAGATTTGGGATATACAGACATATGGCTGCCACTGCTGCACAGTATTTCCAGGCAGATGAGGTGTAGCTGGTGCTGACGGAGGAGTCTTGCTTGACTCAAGGAGACCTATATTTGCTTTATTGGTTTAGTGGTCTTTGGTAACACTCTCTGGCATTCCAGAGACCATCTGTATACTTGCAAGTGCGGTCTCCATACATCTTTCCCATGTTTATATCAGGTCTTCAACAGCAGGGCCTTATCGCCTCTCTTCCTGCAGATATCCCAGTTTGGAGGCAAGGAGCCTTTACCTTTTGTGGGGGCTTGGATCCCCTGGCCAACATCTCCTTGGTAGAATAATCCATTGTTGATGTCAGAGCTCCTGTATTAATATATTTTGCTTAAGTGCATAGCTTAAGGAGACTTTAGCATTATATTTGGTTCTGAATAGAGAATAATCCTTTTCACAGTTTCTATGTCCATTAGTCAATTAAAGAAGGCAGTTTTACTGATTTTACAAGAGAACACCTCTATAACAGCTGGTTCCAATCTACAGCTGGAGAATGACCTCATCATCCTCTTATTTCTCTTTATTCTATGGGGGGCAGTTAAGAAAGTCTCTTGTATTAAAACCTTTGCAGCACCTAGAAGGTAAGCTTCGTTAGGAATCATTAAAAATAGTTGTAACTAGTAGGATCCACAGAGGGGCCTGATGTCTGCAGCAATCTGAGGCATTTCTTCCCTTCATTCCTTCCTTCGCAGAGGAGTCAATCCTTCTGCTGGCACTTTCTGGTACATCCTACTCACTGCAAAACTGCATATTTCTTTCTTAGCCATTAAGTTGGTGATACTCTGACCTGTTAGAACGTACAAATCCTTTCCCATAGTTAGTTTTAAGATTTGGGTTGCAAGGTTTTTTTGACAAAAAGTTTTCACAACAAGAACAACAACAGAAAGATTGCATCAGAAGGCTGACTGAAATGGTGACTCGGGAGTATGGAAAGTTTTAACTACCATTAAAGTCCTTTAAAAAACGCTGTATAGAAACCTACCAGTATAGGAGCTTCATAAAGTATATACATACATATGATAAAAATGGGGTTTAAAGGAATGAGCATATAACAGGGGACAGTGTCCCTACTAGAGACCACAGTCTGACAATATAAAATCCCAATGCCAAGAATGGCTGTTGACCAGGGATCTAATAGACCCTCAAATAATACAGACTGTTGCCCTTGTTCTTTGTTATCTACCAGAACATCCTAGTTAGACTCATTTGCTGAAGAGACTACATACCTGAGCTAAAGAACAAACAAGGAGAAATCAAGATGGTGGTGACTTCCAAGCTTCGCCTCTATTGGTTAGTGTTCATAGGGCTGGAAGGTGTTATGCATTCTACAGCAAAGAAAAATAGTTATTATCCTTAACCACTAGTGAGACTTATGAACTATAGCAACTGGCCTGGCAACTTTTCCTGATTGGTGAAAAACTGGCACAAATGTTATGGGAGTCACCAACCACTTTCTGATTGGATTTAAGATCCATTTCATAAGAGGGACCCCAGAGTTGATGTTGATATCAGGTCTAGGGAAATGAGGCTAAAACGGTCACAGGGTATAGGGGAGAGTCCAAAATTAGCTTTCAGTTAAATAATTGCAGTATTATACTGACTCGTATTGACATATTTTTATACTTATTGATGCATCTTTCTCCTCTTACCAAAGAAGATCCCTTATGTAGCTGATGGTGATTAACAGAGAAAAATCATAACTTGCCTACGTGCAGAGAATAAGAGACTGCAGAGTGACATTTCCTGAATAGGAAACATAAGTCAAACTTTTCACTCCTAAGCTCAGGGATCATAGCTTAAAAGGGCAGGGCATGAAATTATCTTAAGAGCCAAGGGTGGTGGATGGTCAAAAGGCAACAGTTTTCCAGACAGCGGGTCAGTTACTCACAAGAGCTCACAGCAATGGTGATAGCAGGTACAAGTCCCATGAAACATCAAAGTATAAAATACCAATATAGATATTGGGAAGTGGGTGAAAACCTCCAACCCTATCTATGAAAGAACTATTGGGAACTGAAGACTACTGGGAGGGGGAGAGACAACTTCCTTCAAGTGTGTGACTATTAGTAAGTTAACCAGGCTTCAGTGGATGGACTCACACTGAAGAACTGAAGGATATTTGGGTTCACAATTTAGATACTATAGGATGTCCATAGCCTATAACAGAGAAACTGTACATTGTATGCCTGTTTATGCACACAAATTGTGTGTGTGTGTGTGTGTGTGTGTTTATGCTTGTAGATACAGTCTAGAAAGCTATAATGCAAGCCAAGGAAGGGTTAAAATAAGTGATGAGGAAGGATGGGGATTTGAAAAATAGACAGGTGCTACAGGAAAGAGGAAGAGATATCTGGGAGAGGGGAGCTTACAGGGAAGATTAGAGGTAGGAAGGGAGATGGCGAAGGAAAGAGGAAGGGGAAATCCATTGAAACACACTTTGTTCAAAAATAGCATAATGGTACCTAATTCCTTGAATGTTAATTTAAAAATACTTTAAAGTGATTTATTAATAAATACTAACAATATTCTCATTGTGTATTTTACTTCTCAGTATTAAAGAAAAATGTTTAATATATATGATAAATATGCTAAGCTAATATAATCAATAAATAAAATAAATAATTATTAAAGAAGATGTATATTAAAGATACTAAAAATTTCCTTGAAAAATAAGGGACTATAATGCCAGGTGTGGTGGCACACACCTTTAATCCCAGCACTCGGGAGGCAGAGGCAGGCTGATCTCTGTGAGTTCAAGGCCAGTCTGGTCTACAGAGCGAGCTCCAGGCCAGCTGTGACTAAAGGGAGACCCTGTCTCAAAAATACCAAAAAAAGGGGATTATAAAACCTTTAGCTCACAAAGAATTTCATTATAGGGATTTGTTATGAAACCTTTGCTATGACGTAATCTCAGATATGTTCATGTGAAAGAATGCAGTGAGGTTGATGGCTTTTGCTTCAGAATATTCATTCAAGTAATTTCTAGTGATTAACAAATACTCCATAAAATATCTTGTATGTAGAGAATGAATACTCAATAGTTCTTGAGACCATAATAAATAAGTTATGCTTGATGGGCCATAAGGTCTCTGGCATATATATTAGAGTCTCTCAAAGAACCAGAAACAGAAAATTACTATAGATTTGTCAGTACAATTTTATTTAGAAATCATGATGGCTGGCCTGTGGGCTTTACTTTGCTAATCCATGTGCTAAAGAGGATGTGGTTGAGGGTTCATTACTTCTTAATTAACTGAGGGGGTTTATACAGATAATCTAGCCTATTATTTTCTAAATTCTTAGAAGTCTTGACTGTTCACATTTTGTCAATTCAAAAGTGGTTTTTGGTGTTAAGTTAGAAGCTTCAATGATTGCTTTAATATACTGCATTTTCTTACTATATTAACTCAAAATATTTTCTTTTATTTACTCTTTAAAATGGGATCAACTCCCCATCTATTAATGTAACCGACCCTAAGATATTTAGGATATAATTAAAAAGTTACTGGAGTGCTAAAGGAAAGCTCTCATTTTAAATTTACATCAGCAATACTTTTGAACTAGCCTTGTGATCATAAACCTCTTGAGAAAAACCAATGCTTTCAAAGGCCCAAGATAATAAATTTGGGGGGAAATCTTATTAACAAAAATCACTATTATATTCCTTCTCACAGTAACTGAGAACTTTGTTAACTCCTGTAAGTCATCAGTAAAGAAGAAAACTACTTAATAGTCCTAGGGACTCTGAAATTTACTGAGTAGCATTGAGCCCCAACATATGTCATCTATGTCATTAAGCAGAATGAAAGTGCCTTATCCATTAAAAAAAAGATTCCAACATTAACATCCGCTGGAGAAGACATCACTTTTCAGAATGATGAGAGATGGAAGAATAGGATGTGCTTATCTATAAACAGTAGAGAATTGAGCATGCACTATTAAGTGTTATTTTCCAATATAGCTTCTTAAGTTTATCATGAGCCCTTTCTAGTATTTTGTCTCTTTGACTCAGTGGTGATGAGTACAGAAATGTTGTTGCACTTTAATGAGACACAAACAATTACATTTTAGGACATTATTTAAGAGAGGAAGTCATGTATGCACAGGTGGCTGTTGAACCCCATAATTTATATTTCTTCAGTTTAACACATAACCATATTTAAAATATGAAGTTTGAATATTCATCTAATAATTTATTCTTCCTTGACAAATAACTAAATCATTAGCTCTCAAATATTTAGGAATTCATGTCTTACAGTAAATGTAGTAAGAGTTTTGACTGCTTGATACAATGACAGTTAAAGCAATTGACAATCTAATTCAAGGGAAGTCTCTTAACAAGGGAAGTCTCCCTTTCTTAAAAACTTAATAGCGTCCTTGAAGTAGCTACTTTGCAAGATCAATGATCTGTCTCAGGACTGGCCCACTATCTCTGCTTGCATTGCTTGGCACTCTATGGGACCTCCTCTGGTCAATAACTCCAAAAAGGGAGGGAGTCTACTCCTGGAATTGAGGTTTTTATTTGCTACCCTGTGGCATTTTGTAGGATCACTGAATACCCTTTACAGGGTAACTCTGTTTAAACTCTTTTTACATAGTATATGTAGGTATTTTAAGAAGCTTGGGCTGGAGAGATGGCCTAGCGGTTAAGAGCGCCGACCGCTCTTACAGAGGACCCGGGTTCGATCCCCAGCACCCACATGGCGGTCGAGAACCGTCTGAAACTCCAATTCCAGGAGAACTCCAGTTCCAGGGGAGTCCGACACCCTCTTCTGACCTCCGTGGCATTGCACGACACGGGTGCACAAACTTGCATGCAGACAGTACATTCATACACATACAGAAATAAATAAAATTAAAAAAAAAATAAGAAGCTTTGGTGGTGGTAGGTCTGTATATGAAATTTGTAATGTGCCTTTCTTGTTAGTTACTGCTCTCCTTACATTCTCCTTTGCCCACCTACATTTAACACTTGCTATCCTTTCTTTCTTTTTTTTTAATTTTTTTTTTATTTATTTCTGTATGTGTATGAATGTACTGTCTGCATGCAGGTTTGTGCACCAGTGTCGTGCAATGCCGCGGAGGTCAGAGGAGGGTGTCGGATTCCCCTGGAACTGGAGTTCTCCTGGAATTGGAGTTTCAGACGGCTCTCGGCCTCCATGTGGGTGCTGGGGATCGAATCCAGGTCCTCTGTAAGAGCAGTCAGCGCTCTTAACCACTAGGCCATCTCTCCAGCCCCTATCCTTCCTTTCTTAGTCAAGTTTATTTTTTTTTAATTTTTTAATTAATTTTATTTATTTATGTATGTGTATGAATGTACTGTCTGCATGCAAGTTTGCGCACCCGTGTCATGCAATGCCGCGGAGGTCAGAAGAGGGTCTCGGATTCCCCTGGAACTGGAGTTCTCCTGTTTCAGACGGTTCTTGTCCGCCATGTGGGTGCTGGGGATCGAACCTGGGTCCTCTGTAAGAGCGGTTGGCGCTCTTGACCGCTAGGCCATCTCTCCAGCCCGCTTTCTTTCTTAGTCAAGTTCTGACTATAACACTAGTATGTACAATTGAAAAGGAAACAGTTTGTTTCTATATACTTGATAAGAAAAACAAAAAGATAATGTCTTCCAGCTCCATCCATTTACCTGCAAAGTTCATGATGTTGTCCCTCTTTACCGCTGCATAGAACTCCATTATATACATGTACCACATTTTCTTTATCCACTTGTCAGTTGAGGGGCACCTGGGCTGGTTCCAGCTTTTTGCTATTGTGAACAGAGCTGCAATAAACATAGCTGTGCATGTATCTTTGCAGTAAGTTGTATCTTGTGGGTATATACCCAGGAGTGGTATGACTGGGTCAAATGGAAGGCTCATTTTGAGTCTTCTAAGGGTTCTCCACACTGCTTTCCACAGTGGCTGTACAAGTTTACATTCCCACCAGCAATGGATGAGTGTTCCCCTTTCCCCACAACCTCTCCAGCACTTGGTATCATTCGTGTTCCTGATCCTAGCCAGTCTTATTGGAGTAAGGTGATATCTCAAAGTGGTTTTAATTTGCATTTCCTTAATTATCAGAGATGTTTTACAGTTCTTAAGATGTTTTTCGGCCATCTCTAATTCCTCCTCTGTGAAGTCTTCTATTCAGATCTTTGACTTCCCTTTGATTGATTTCATTTGAACTTGTAGGTAAATGGATGGGCTGGAAGACATTAGTTAAGTGAAGTAAACACAGTCCCAGGAAAACAAATGTCAAATCGGTCCCTCATATGTGGATGCTAGTACCAACACCAGTATAATATTTCTCTGGAGAGGGATGCATAGAAAGAGAACAACAGAAAGATGCATAGAAAAGACTGATGGTGAATTGGGAAGGTGGATGGGTGGGAGAGGGACGGGTGATATATTGATTAAGGCCTATTTAATTGACATGAGTTCAAAAGTACCCAGTTTCGCCTAGACACTGTCTACAGGATACATGGTTGTTTAGGACTTAGTAAAAGTAATAGGTATAATAAACATTGGTTGTTACAGGCTCTGTTAAAACGGTAATGCCTCTGAGTAAAGTTAGATTATATCGCTGTTGTCACAGTGTTTTACACAAAATCTGTAGAGCAATAACTTTGGGATTGGCACATACAAATTCTCTATAATTTCTCGTTGTACAGTATCACCTTGTGCGCATTCTTTAAGATGATTTAACGTAAAAAATAGTTTGCTTCCCAAGTTAATCCTATATAGTCACCCAAACCATAACAGGTGAATTGATGAAATCTCGTGCCTTGATTCCACCCTATTGTATGTATATTGTACAACTGTCTTTGAGACTCAGGGTGTTAAAAAAAGGGGGGGGGGGATACAGACAGACATGAAACCTTTTCGTCAAAAACCTTGCAATTCTAAACTTAAAACTTAACTATGGGAAAAGATTTTGTTTGTTTCAACAGACAAAATGTCACCAACGAAGGCTGAGAAAGAAAAGATACAGCTTGCATTCAGTAGATATGATACCAAAAAGTGGCAACTGAAGGTTGATGTTCTGACCATTGAAGCGAAGAAAAGAGATTTGGGGGCAGGCTTATGGAGTGTAAAAAACCTTTTCGGTCCGTCTCTTCATTCTCTCTCTCCTCTCTCCTCTCTGCTCTCTCTCGCTTCTCTCTCTCTCCTCTGCGCCCCGGTGTGACTAAGAGTGACCCTCGCTTGCTGGCTCCAGCCCCGGCACCATGCTTCCCACCACAATGGACTCTATTCCCTGAACCACAATCATAAGCTCAAATAAACACTTTTTTTTTTTTTTTAAAAAAAAAAAAAAGAAGGAAGAAAAAGACTCAGATTGCCATATAACATCGAAAACCTCTTGGGATCCTACATGTAAAACTATTTATAATGGTCCTAATGAAACGTTATAACTTCTACCTCCACAAATAGTTTTGATATGAGAACTTTCTTGCCTTCCCCCCGCCCCCATAGAACAAGGAAAATGACTATGATAGGTCGTTCCAACTGTAAATTGGAGACATTAGAGGTTATCTCTTATAAAACCGTAAAATGCTTCTTTAATTGACTATAGAACATAAGAACTGTGAAAAGGATTATACTATGTTCAGAACCAAATATAATACTAAAATCCTTGGGCTATGCACTGGCAAAGTATATTAATGCAGAGCGCTCTGACACGTCAGCAATGGATTGTTCTACCAGGGGATGTTGGCCAGGGGATCCAAGGCCCCACAAAAGGTAAGGGGTCCTTGCCTCTAAGTGGGATACCTGCAGGAGAGAGACAGATAAGAACCTGCTGCGAAGACCTTGACGTTAACATGGGAGGGATGTATTGGGACCGCACATGCAAGTGTACAGATGGCTCTGGAATGCCAGAGGTGTTACCAAAGGCCACTAAACAATAAAGCAAAATACGTGGTCTCCCTGAGTCAAGCAAGACTCCGTCAGCACCAGCTACAACCACCTGCCTGGAAATACGTGCCGCCAGAGCAGCCATGTGCCTGATGTAGCCCAAATCTAATTGGCTATTGGCTATCTCCTTGGAGGAATAACCACCAGGCTGGACACAAGCTTACATCCTCTACAGGTAGGCGATGTTTAAGCCACAGTAAGACCCTGTTATATTTAACGGGGAAAATGTTATTATGGATTAACATATCATCAAAACATATGTGTCTATCCAAATTAACCTACCTACTATTAGTGCTGCTTAAATACCTATATCTATCTTTGCTTGTGCTTCATTAGTAGGATCGAAAGGTTACTCTGAACAAACTGTCAGCCCATGAAAGGAAACAGCCAGCAATTGGCCAGCGCGAAGTCAACAGCTCCGAGAGAGAGTGGACTGTTTTACTTTTCTTCACCTGTGCCCCTTTTCTACCTAGGGAACAATCTGCGGACCAGGGGCGTGGTTAGACTTGTACAGGTGCGCTTGGGGTGAATGGTGAAACTACAGCGATGTAGTCTGGACACTCATTTGATCAACTTGATTGAACAAACAACCTGTCACCCCCCACTGGATGGTGGGGCTGTGGGGGTTTGGGCACAACAGCCTGCAGATTGGTTTTGCACGAAGGATGCTTGTACTCATGGATTATCACTTATAGCTAAAAAATGAAAAAAAAAAAAAACTGAGAGAAAGATGCAGGACAGTTATGGCAGAATGCATGATCTGGGATGGGGTAGGGGTGGGGGAAAGGGAAAGGGAAATATGCCTGATCTGAATTGGAAAATGATGTATGAAATGCACAAAGCATCAATAAAAATTAAATTAAAAAAAAAGAAAAACAAAAAGAGCATTTTCCTTTCAACAGACACTTCCATGGTGTTATCTAGAAGTTATATCCCATTTCCAACCTTACTTCTTGTCTACATTGCAAGAAATTTGGCTTCCTTCTCTATAGGATGCAGTGCTCAAGTGTCATCAGTGTGAATTCTAATACACGTAACTAATTGTTCTAAACTGATTGGACCTATTAAGAAATAAGTTGCACTTTATCCAAGGCACATGGAAATGGTAATATGGGGAGAGAATAGAAATGCAACTCATGAAGTTGAGGGCTGGTTGAGCCCATAAAGGTTCTACAGTAGCAGTGATTTTAGGAGTCTCCATTTTCACTTTGAATTTCCCATTATTTTGTAAATCAATACCACAATTTAAAATGTTAAGGATGATTTAAATGCAGATGAGTGAACATATAAACAAAGGAAGATATTTATATGTAATGCAGTTATGACAAATATGGCATTTTCATTATTATAAGTGAGTTCAACACACTACAGCTCAGTGTGAAAGGTGACATTTAGGCACATTTAAAAATAGACAACTTTGGGGCTGGAGAGATGGCTCAGCAGTTAGAGAACTGGCTGCTCTTGCAGAGGACCAAGCTTTGAGACCCTGCACCCACATGGCAGCTAACAACTACCTTTAATTCCATTTCCAAAGGATCTAATGTCTTTTTCTGATTTCTGTAGGCATTACAACATGGATGAACCTACATACATGCAAACAATACACTTATACACAAAATAAAATAAAATAAAATAAAATAAAATAAAATAAAATAAAATAAAATAAAATGAATAGACAACTTTGATGAGTAATGACTGGTATACCTATCTGTAAATATAAGGATCCGGTTTCCTGGGAAGTTGTTCATGTGAACCTACAGCAATGGTGACAGCATGTACAAGATCCGTGCAATCTCAGTCAGACAAAATCCAGAATAAAACAGAGGAAATAGCTAGGAGGACCCAGAGGTAGTGCAGGAACTACTATTGGCAACTGATTTCTGATGAGTCAGAGGGAGATGATTTTTTTTTTTTAACCTGAAGAAACTTTATATTCCACTTAACTAGAAAAGTCTAGAGGAAACAAATTAATTTATAGATCTATATGACCTACCAAACTGAAACAAGATGAAATAAATAATTTAAACAGATCTGCAAGATGAAATAAATAATTTAAACAGATCCGTAACCAGCAATGAGATTGGAGCAGTAATGAACAGTCTCCCAAATGAAAAAGCCCGGGATCATTTTAGTTCACTGAAGAATTCTACCAGTCCTTTAAAGAAAAGCTAACACTAACACATTCCAATTTATTCATAAAATATAAACACAGTGCCTCCAAACTCTTTTCGTACAGTATTAACCTGATTTTAAAAAAATGATAAAGACTCAACAACAAAAAGAAAATTATAGAATAATCTCCCTTATGAACATATTCTAACTAAAGTAACTGTAAATCAAATATTCAGGATCACATGAAAAAGATTATTCATCATGATCAAATGTCTTGTTTCCAGTGATGCAGTGGTGAATATATATATATATATATATATATATATATATATTATATATTATATATATATGTAAAAATCATTCATTGCATAAATAGATTAAAAATAGAAATTACATGATCAAGTCATGAGACCTAGAAAAGGCTTTTAACAAAAATCCAACATCCTTTTGTGATCAAATTCTGGGCATGAGTAAGGAAAGAGGGAACATATCATATCATTGTAAAGGGAAATGTATATCCACATCATACTATATAAAGAGAAAAGCTCAAAGCATTTCCACCCAGATCAGGAGCAAGCATGTCCATTTTCAATATGTTGCTTAAACTCTTCAATAGAACAATAGGACTAGCGAAATAAATGAAAGGAATACAGATAAGAAAAGAAGTTTTCAGATGATATTATTCTAAATATGAGACCCTAATGACTACCAAATAACTTTGAGCTGATAAACATTTTAGCCAAAGTGCCAGGATACAAAATTAACACATAAGTATTAGTAACATTCCTTTATAAGAATGACAAGTCTACAGAAAAAGGAAATCAGAGAAAAATTTGTATATCACATTAGCCACAAAAAATAGAATATTTAGGACAAAACCCAACCAAGGAAAACAAAGCAATCCCAGTGGAAATTTTGAGACACTGAAGAAACAATGAAGAATACACTACAGGATGGAAGACATTTGATGCCTTGGACCAGAAAAAAGTAATCTTGAAAATGACCATCCTATCAAAAGCTATCTACAAATTCAACACAATCCCAATCAGAACTCAAGAGCTACTCCTTTTCTTTCTTTCTTTTTTATTGGGCATTTGGACATTTCATACAACAGTTCCTAATCAACTTTAGCTCCCTCCTGCCTCTATCCTCTACCTCCCAGCAGAACTCATCATTACATCATCCAAGTTAAGCCCTATCTAGTAAAGCTTTTCAACCCAGATGTCCTGTGCAAATTCATCCACTAAAGTCTAGTCAACACATCTAGAAATCTTAGGTAAGGCAAACTCTTCCTCAACCACAGTAATCAGTCTCCAGTAGTTCTCACAGCAGGTTCAGTCTCCCACCCATTTCTCTTGCTTCACTCTGAGACCTTGTTTGAGTTGGTATGGGTCCTCTGCCTGATGCTAACATCGTCACAATTTCACATGTGAAAGCTTTTAGTAGTCTGTAAGCCTTTGTTTTCCCTAAGTTCATTCAGCAGTCCTGGTTCTTATAATCTTTCTACCTCTCTCTTCTGCAAAGATCCCTGAGCCATGGGTGGGTGGGGTTTAATATAGGAGTCTTATCCAGGGATATACACTCTGGAGGCTCGCATTCTTTGTAACTTGGCCAGGTGTGGGCTTCTGTTTGCATTGTACTCTATTGTATAAGCAATCTTCACTGGTGAGAATTGACGGATGTGCTCATTGCTCTTGCCCCTCATTGCACTCTGTTACAGGAGTCTTAAATGTAGAGATTCAACTGTAGATGTGCTTCCTAGGATTTTTGTGTCTGACCAGTTGTGGAATTCTGCAGTAGCTTTCATCATCTCTTGCAAAGAGAAGCTTCTTTGATGAGTGATGTACAGTATACTTGTCTATAACTCTAAGATTCTATATTTAGTATATGAAAAAAGAGTGTCATTTGTCTAGAGATTTGACAATGATAGGGTTTTCTCTCTGATCTATGTCTCTCTAGCCCTGTGCATTTGGCTGAGTTTACAGTGGCTCTCATGAGTTCACTCCCATTTAGATAGTTTTAAATCCCATTAGATTGCTGTTGATAATCCTCCAGATAACAGTGCCACTACTGCAGCAGATAGAGATAGTTTACAGTGCAGGTCATTCTCGTTATTGGTCTTCAGGGCTGGGCTGTACCTTATACTGCTTTTCTCCCTCTAGCATTATGAGCACTGCACTTCAGATAGAGAGCTCCCAGGTCAGTTCCTGCTCCATTACCCTAAGTCCTATTTCTGTAGTATTTTCTCTCTTGAGAAGTATTGTCTTATTTTCACTTTCTGGTAGATAATCAAGATGTTGGCAATAGCCTGTGTTATTCTGAGGGTTTCTTGCCTCCAACCAACCACTCAAAGGGAGCTATCTTCAATCTGGTGCCATGTTCCTTGTCATAGTGCAGCAGGCTGCACTACCTGTGCACTCATGTTCATACAGTTTATGTGCGTTTCTTCTGGGGTCTCAGGGGCATCACATTACACTCTGGGTTCCCTAGCCACCCAACATCCAATCATCTCTCTTCTTTCTTCTTCACTTCTACCCTCCCTCCTGCCTCCCCAGCCCCCGTAACCCCATTAGCTCCACTTTCCCCTTCTTCTGAGTTCTCTTGCCCCAACATTAGCCTCTGTATGTCCCTCTCCCCACCAACTCAAAATTTCTACTTCCCTCATCGTCTCCTAGTAACATCTATTCCTTTCTGTCCCCCTCTTTCAGGTTCCTTCTTTTCCTTTATCTCCATGTTTCCTTTCTTGCTTGACATTTCACGTTACATCAGGATATATACTCATTATAGTATGAGAGACAGCATACCTCACTTGGTTTTTCTTTCCCTTTGTGTTACTTCATTTTGTATGACACTCCCTAATTCTATCCATTTACCTGAAAATTTCATAATTACATCCTTCCTTACTGCTGTGTACATTGTGTACACAGACCACATTTTGACTTTCCATGTGTCAGTTGTGGTACATTTAGCTTGTTTCTATTACTTAGCTATTGTGAAGAGAGCAGTAACAAACAAGTATCTTTGGATTATTATGGATCCTTTGGCTATATGCTGAGGAGTGGTGTAACTGGGTCGTATGGTAGGATCACTTTTAGTTTTTGACAGTTCCCCACACTCCCTTCCATAGTGGCTACACCAGCAGGCACTGAGTGCTCCCCTTTCTCCAGCCCCTGGGCAGCATCTGATGCCCTTTGTTCTCTTTTCTCTTGAACTTAGCCAGTCTGACTGGGATAAGACGAAAACTTAAAGTGGTTTTATCTGCATTTCTTAAGTTACTACGAATGTTGAGCAGCTTTTGAGGTGTTTCTTAACCATTTTTATATGTTAATTTGAGAATGTTCTGTTCACATCTATACCTCATCTTTTTAGTGGACCCTTTCTTTTCTTGCTACTTTGTTTTTGTGTTTTTGGTCTTTTTTTAAGGTTGTGACACTAGATAGGCTGAACAGGTTCTAGTGTATTAACTCACCCCAAGGGACATCGGGGGACACTAACTCGACTTGATAAGCCTTAATATATATGATAGAACACATGAAATTTAGTGGGCAGTCTGGGGGGGGTTCTCCAGATAGGGGAGAATGTTTAAATATGATTAAGATTTATTGCATTGAATCCACAGAAATTCAATAAAAATATACAATAAAATCAGGACAATTTAATCCAACCTTTGAGATTAAAAATTAAAAGTGAAATCCTATGAAAATGTAGTCAGAGATTTTTTTCTAGCAGATCCATTGACATCATCTAATAAGGTAGTCATTACATCTTGAAATTGAATGGAAATGCTTTAAGTGACTATGCTGCTACAGAATCAGGAAGAAGAATGTCACACTGAATGCAGTCACGTATGGATTGTCTTATCAAACTTACCTCGCTTTTCAAATTCAGTGAATATAATTTTAATTCAGGTCAGTTTCATAGCTCTGTTTCTAGCAGGTTGATGAAAGTGGGAAAGAAGAGCAGTAAGTAGCATAATACACAATTTTTCCTTTGGGGTAAAAAAACCACTGTACTGCATAAACTGTGTTGCAAAGCAGTTTGAGTTCCAGAGAAGATTATCTGAGTTATAATAATATTCTTCTATTTGAATAAAAGTGCTAGATATAAATATGACTCTATACTTAACAATCGTTAAAAATCACCACTACCAAATTTGTGGTTCTAAATCTTGCACTGCCCAAATTGTCTTGAAAAATAGCTTTAAGGCAATCCTCCGGCATGCCAACTCGACTGATCTAACTAATTCTGTGTAGGTTTTACATTCTCAAGTTCTATTCTCATTTTAAATATTTGTTGATTTTAAAATTAATCCTCAGATATTTCTAGCAAATGCTGAAACAATTGCACAAGCTGATTCATGTTCTTTTTTTTTAATTTTATTTATTTCTATATGTGTATCAATGTACTGTCTGCATGCAGGTCTGTGCACCCGTGTCGTGCAATGCAGCGGAGGTCAGAAGAGCGTCTCAGATTCCCCTGGAGCTGGAGTTCTTCTGGAATTGGAGTTTCAGATGGCTCTCGGCCGCCATGTGGGTGCTGGGGATCGAACCCGAATCCTCTGTAAGAGCGGTCGGCGCTCTTAACCGCTAGGCCATCTCTCCAGCCCCTGATTCATGTTCTATAGTGTCACAGTGCACAATGTGCCAAAATGTTAAAGATGGCTTCACAAAATATAACTTATTTAAGTGGAATTGTTTGTTGAACTCATGAAATAAACATGCACACAATAGTTGATATTTGGCTCAGTAATGCTTCAAGGGAGGGATCAGAGTTTGCATTCCAGTGTTCAGACATCTGAAGTGTTCTTGCTACAAACATACATACACACTTTTTTTAAGATAATGATTTACATTGTCATTGTTTTTTTTTTTTTTTTTTTTTAATTTTTTTGGTCTTTTTGAGACAGGGTCTCCCTGTAGCCCCAGCTGTCCTGGAATTCTCTCTGTAGACCAGGCTGGCCTTGAACTCCCAAAGATCCACCTGCCTCTGCCTCCTAAGTGCTAGGATTAAAGGCGTGGGCCACCACTCCTGGCTTTATTGCTTTTTTTTTTTTACATCTTATATTGCATGAATATTTTGAGAACTATCCAATTCAATTTCTTTTTATCTTTTAGATATCATTACATGTATTAAGAGCAAACATTACTTTTGTCCTTTGTTCCATACATGATTGTGGATTTTGTAGCCATTGTAGAAGGCCGCAGCAGAAAATGAAAGGATATTTTTCTAGGCTCTTGTGCTATGTAAAATTAGAAAGGCGGGGTAAGATCATGTCTGTGCTTCTTGTGCAGTTTCTGTTGTTTGGTATAAGGTAACCTTGGACAGTATTGTTTCTGGGTTTAATGCTGAAATTTCCTAAAGATAAAACCTTCTCAATCATGGCTATGCAATTTGGGAAAGTTGTAACTTGTGTCAGTCTTAGTAAAGTTCTGATGTTAAGTTTGCCACTTACTCTATTTGGATATATTATTTCTTCAGAGTTTGATTAAATGGAAATAAATTATCCCTTAAGAAGAAGTTGTAAAGCCTACCTTTAAGTGAACTCACATTTATCTAAAATAAGGTTGTTCTCAACTACTCTGCTTAAAACAATTCTGTGTCTATGGAAATAGAGAATTCATGTTTTGGCTTTCAATTTTATAGCATTAGAAACAGGTAGTCAGTTTAAACTACTGTGTGTATTAGTCATTTTCCTTGTCTTGTCTAATAATACAGCACCACAGACTGGGTAAGCTTCAAAGATGGGATATTTTTGACTTATAATTCTAGACAAAAGACAAGGGAACACAACTGATGATTGCTTTGCTACAAGAGGCCCAGGAGAGTGCTACAAGGTATCACACGCACAATGCAGAGAACACATGTGATATGTGTGCTCACGTATGTGCCTATGTGTGTGCTTGTTCACGTGTACATGTGTGTGTTTGTGCGTGTTTGTGTGTGTATGTGTGTGTTTGTGTGTGTGTGTGTGTGTGTGTGTGTGTATGTTGTGTGTTCTGGTACCACTTCCTCTTGTCACAAAGCCACCAGTACTCAATTAGGAGATCTCACCCTCATGGACTTTGTAGCCCTACACCATTCCTATCGGTCTCACTTGTAACTTTTCATCCTTACTACCTCACATCCAAGATCAATGTTCCAGATGAATTTTGGAGAGAACAAAACATATTCAAATCATGGCAGTATGTAATAACATGAATTCCATTTTAAAACTTAAATCCTTGTGATTTGTCTAGGGAAATAAAAAAGTACTTACTACTTTCCATTATGTCAAGGATATTTATTTTCAGATGACTGTCTATGAACTCTGTAAGGAATTTCAGCAACATTCAGCAATCTTCTGCCCTAGTTCCCATGGAAAAGACTTAAAGGACTGCAATTCTTCTCTCTAAAACTAACCAAAGAGACTTTCAGGAAAAAAAAGTAGCAGTAATACATGGCACACAGAGTTTCATGCACTTCTAGGCATTCAATCAAACCTTCCCATTACTATTGATGCCTAATACCCAGCGTGACTGATTTTCAGAAGATGCATTTATATATAAAAGTTGGCCCAAATGGTGTTGTCTGCTATATATTATAATAATTTCCTTTGACAATTTGTTTTAATTCTGCTTGTTTTAACTATTGATTCTATAGATGTCGATCATATAACTTATACAGAACTCTTAGAATCTTTTTATAACATTATATTAATGATTAGTCATTCATGTTCAGAAATCACTGGCTTTTTGAAGTTTGTTAAAGAACAAACCATGACCTTGAAGACATATTTCCATTAAGAAGTTCATTATTGAATTACTCACAATGGCAAGGAAGGGAAAAATTCTAAATGTTCAGTAGCAAAAAAAAAAAAAAATAAAAAAAAACAAAAAAGGAAAGAGTTTGTCATACAAAGAATATCCTCATCTCCAAAGAAAGAAATCTCTTCAGATATTGAAATATGGTAATGTCTTTCTATAAATCCGTACATGTGTGCCATTGCCGTGTTCGATCCCCAGCAACACCATGGCGGCTAAGGAAAACCCGTCCGTAACTCCAATTCATGAGAACATCCAGTTCCAGGGGAATCCGAGACCCTCTTCTGACCTCCGCGGCATTGCACGACACGGGTGCACAGACCTGCATGCAGACAGTACATTCATACACATACAAAAAAATAAATAAATAAATAAATAAATAAATAAATTTCAAATTGCATACTTTTCTTTTACCAAAACAAAAATTCTAAAGTTATAATCTGACATAAGAATTTGACACCACTTCTACTGATAAAGATTATTGGAAGTACCCCACATGTTACAAGTCAAGATGAAAAACTTTTCCTAAACTCCATGTTTGAACAAGATTTGTCGGATCAACTGTATGTTTTTTCTTACAAACATATTAAAAAAATGCTAAGAATTGAACTGAATTGGAAAAAATGTATGAAATGCACAAAGCATCAATAAAAATTAATTAAAAAAAAAAGAATTTTCTAATTCTGTGTAAGATAAAAATCATGCAAAGTACTATGTCCCACGGTGCTGTGAGTTCTGCTGAGTAAAGCCATGCTACAGAAATGTCTCGTCCTGCCTTTCAATGTTTGATTCCTGTGAGGCGCTTCTGTGACTTCCTCCAATGGTCAAGAGTAGAACAAGAAAAAGTTCCAAGCTTTACAATAATCAAGGTCTTCATGTAGTTGAGTGTAATATAATACAATAATAGTTTGTGATAGAAGTACTAAAACAGTAATTTCTTCTTTAAATAGTTGGAAGTACTCTCTAAAGTCCATATTCTTCTTACTACCATGGATTTAAAAAGATCTTCTGTTATCAGACAAATGTTAATTGATAGCAGGACAAATCAGTAGTCATGGTGTCTAGGAAAATGAGTCCTGGCATGTTCTGACATGCTTATGCTGATCAGATGGCAGGAACAATGATCTAGAAGCAGAGGTGAAAGAACAGAGTTGTCTTTTGGCACTTTAGATGTAATTATGGTGAGAAGCTTGTCATTCTTTTTAATAATAAAATTGATTTGTTATGAAATTGAACATCAATTAGAGGTTAAGTTGAAACCATCATCCAATTCAATATGCACCTCAACCTACCTGGCAACTTACTCTTCTTACCTGCAAAATCAGACGTCACTGTACTGTTCATTGGTAAGATGATAACTAAAAGGTGCAGAGAATTTTTACCTCGGTTTTACCTAATATCAAACCAAAAAAAGAGGACATGAGATAGGGGATATAGGGAGGCCATTAGGAGTGGATGTGGGAGAAGTTAATGAAGGGACTACATTGTATGCCATTCTAAACTGTGTGTATTAGAATATAAATCATATTTAAATAAGAAAAGTAATAAGAACAACCATTTTTATTGATCACTGAGAGGAATTTTTAAATATCTACCACATGCACATCACTGTTTGAGGATGACAAGATTGGGGGATAGAATTATAAGCTCTAACTCTGGGCTAGAGATGTTTATTATTGATTTATGGCTATAAATCATGTGAGTACTCACAAAAAATATAAGAGCAAAATAAAAATAATACAAAACATATCATGACTAATCAAAGAACAAATTAACATTCTGGTAAAAATTAAATGTTATTATACAAAAATAAACAATTAGGGTTCAACTTATAAACTAAAATTATAAAAAATATTATCTTTACTCTGCCAAAGATCTCATCTTTTAAGCAACTAAAAATGGCCATCATACCGAGTTACTCCTATCAGGCACTTTAGGTGTTATATTTACATCATAATCATACACATCAACTGATTAATCCCATGTTCATGAAATCAATGTCATGGTTATAATGTTACATGTTTTATAAGATACTTTACCATGGAGCTGAAAATTTATTTCAGGGAACAGAGGAATCATATAGGCTGATAAACTTCTGAAAAACAAGGAGTTATTTTTTTTTTATCTTTGCAGAGCTGTTTTATTAAGATAAATCCAGCAAAACTTTGTGCATACACATATAATCAAAACTGCCCTTCTGAAATAAACATTTGTATATCTTTGAAAAATGAAATTACAGCTTTATATTCTTTCCAAGCTACTGATAAAGTTGTACTTGGCAATGGCAATTCTAACTCTTAACAATACGTGAAAATAGCTGACCTTCTTTATAAAATCAACCTTGAGATCCACAGGAAAGTTGTATGAAACTCTTTCTTTTGGAATCCTCTTACCTTGCAAAATTATCATGTATAAGAATAAAATTAAAATTCAAAGATTTTTTACATAACTTACACACAATAAAATTCACAAAGTTGCAAAAGACCTAAAAGAGAAAGAAGGCCCAGGAGAAAATGAAGAAGGAAAGGGGAAAGAAGTTGGAAAAGAAGACAAAGATCAGGAAGAGAAAGAAGACAAGGAAAAAGAGGAAGAAGATGATGAAAAAGAGGGAGAAGATGGAAAAGAGAAAGGAGATGTTAAAAAGGATGATGAAGAAGTGAAAGGTGAACAAGAGGAAGGTGAAAAAGAGGAGGAAGGTGAAAACGAAGATGAAATTACAGTAGGCGGAGAAGACGAAAAGATGGAAGAGGGAAAGGAAGCTGAAGATGAGGAAGAAGGAAAAGAGGAAGATGATGGAAAACAGGAGGAAGAAGGAAAAGAGGAAGATGCAACAGGTGAAGGAAATGAAAAAGATGAAAACAAAGGCGAGCTTGAAGAAGAAGCTGAAAAGAAAGATGTCAAAGAGGAGGCTGTCAGTATTGTTTAAACTGCCCTATATGATGTCATAATTTGGTAACATGTTCCTTCCTGTTGTAATGTTAATAGAGATAAATATTTTTATCAGATATTTTATAAAGTGTTTTTCTTTATTGTCATTTAATCTCAGAAAGTCATCATAGTGATTTTTTAGTTGCAAAGTACCTAACAACACCTTTAAAAATAGTAGTGGAAAAAAAAAAAAAAAAAAAAAAAAAAGAAAAACAAGGAGTTATTATTCTTGTGATCTGTGAGTGGAATGCACGTGGAAACACATACTGATTCACCACATGGAACAATTTCTTTTGCTTTCGAACTGTGTTACAGCTGCCTCCTTGAGAGGCAGTGAATTTTCAATTGCAGGATGAGTAAAGAAATGGAAAGATCTTTCTCCTCAGAATTTCTGGAGAAAATGAAAGCTTCCAATATGGAACTTAGACATTAATCCATCTCTATAAATTATTTCAATGTGAAAATCACTGGATCTAGGACCTGCAGTTCTACTTGTTACTTTTAGATTATAAGGATCAGAAACACATTCAAGTTACCTTGTTTTATTATGTTTATTATATGAACACAGAGACTATCTTAGCAACTGCATGTTCAGATATACCTTTAGAACAGATACTCTCAAATACTTTTAGAACAGAAGTATTCAATGGAGAAAATAATGATTTCTTGTCTACAAATAACTTCATTATTCATCAAGATGTGTTGGTAGCCCAGAAGCAATAATCTTTTTTCTGATGTTGAGGACAAATCTAGGGTCTCATGCATACTAGGTAAGTACTGTACCACTAAGAAACATGCCCAGCCCTAGTCAGTGTTAATGAACATTCAAATACAAATTTCTGGTTCTTCTGATTTAGAGTCCATCTGCTTGCTTGTAGCAGCTTTTATGCAGGCTCATTTGCATTTTCTCACCTACACATTAATATTCTTTGTTCTTACGTTGCTTTTCTTTAAATTTCTCTGTGAGGGAAAGATCTACTTGAGCCATATTTAACAACAAATGTCGTTACCAAGGTTGTGCCTCTAATCTTGCTGACTCTCTCGTATCTATCCTACAACTCTTGTTGGGTAAGTTAAGGATATTTTTAAGGAGTATTACCTACAAAACAGGGTAAGAGAATAGAGTTGTAGGCAAAGGAATTATGTCTCCTTTTCCATAGAGAGATTTGACTGTTCTAAGACAAGGCCCTGGGAATCTCATCTCCTCTACCATTCCAGCATAAAGTAGTGGGCACAAAGAGAAGCATGGTGACAACTGCAGAGTGGCTCACCCTCTCTCTATTCATGAGTGGACAGAAACTGAATAAAGCAAAAGAAACATCTTTATTCATATCACTTCTCTGGGTGTCATAGGAAAAATGTTTATAGTTTCAGTCTAAATCATCCACCAATATTTGACAGTTTTTGCTTCCATCCTGATTTATAAAATGATTGAGTGACCTCAGGCTTTAATGAATTATTCATTTTTAATAAATATGTATTTCTAAACAGATATCTGATATATGCAAGAGTATATGTGTTGCACATTTATATTGTGAAGCTTAATAATAAAACTAGTTTCCATAAACCTATCACCTCTCCTTAAGAACTAAGACAATATCTCATATGAATAATGGATTCTTTAATCAAATCTCTGCTTAGAGAGTCCTAGTGAGAGCTAAGGTGTGACCTGAGCTGGGAACGTGGTCTCTATACAAATATTTGTTAATAATAGTGTGGATGGTCATTTGAAAGACAAAATGATTTTATATCACTTTTTCTTTAATCAATGTCAATAAATACTAATTATGAAGAAAGTAATATATAGATAATTAAGAAAATAAGTTGGAAGTGTATAAAGATTTATCAAATGTCACATATTGTCAATAATAATAATAGTTAATATGTATTTGACTCATTTTATCAGGTCAAATATTCCTCTAAGCAATTCACACATAGAATTTTATGCCAAACTTAAAGCACCCTTCAAATGAATTACTATAATGTCCATTATAAGAGGAAACTAAGGTTTGAGCATATTAATTAATTCATTAAACAAGATTTACTGACACAAGACTGCAGGTCTGTGCTGTTAAAATTTACCAAATTCCATATCCTCCTAGTGATAAGTTCTTTTGATATTTCACGATTTCATGTACATCCTATTGTGATGGTAGCTTGATTTTCTTTTATAGTAATTGCTTGTTCTTCCACCTACATGGTCCCTCTTAATATCCACACAAATTCCAGGACTCTAAAAGTATTAGATTCTACTTTTCAGAAGATGCCATTACTCTGTTCCTGGCGAAGACCATATTCTAAAAATTTTCATATAAAACTGTTTCCATACATTATAATCTTAGGTGTATAACATAGTGGTAAATGAAGGCCATAGATAATTTGGGTTAGATTGTGGAAAAAAAAAAAACTTTTATCCAAATGTGCTGATTATTGAAAACATTATGTAACAACGTACCCTGACAGTTTAAGAATTCTCTCATATTTTTTTCAAGCATATAAACACTGTTACTACAAGATGGAGAAAGGGTCTAGAGAGATGGCTCAGCAGTTAATATTGCCGACTGCTCTTGCAGAGGACCTGGGTTCCAGTCCCAGCACCCACATGGAGGCTAAGAACCATATTTAATCAGGGTCTTACCAGTGTCTTACCAGGATCAGAGTATTAGAAGGCCCAGTCTGTGGACACACACAGAACGGGGTTTGGGGACAAAATCAAACTTTGTAGGTCATGTTCTATGTAAGAGAATTCCTTGGGCTGGGCATGGTGGTGCACGCCTTTAATCCTAGCACTCAGGAGGCAGAGGCAGGCGGATCTTTGTGAGTTCAAGGCCAGCCTGGTTTACAAAGTGAGTTTCAGGACAGCTGGGGCTACAGGGAGACCCTGTCTCCAAAAAGACCAAAAAAAAAAAAAAAAGAGAGAATTCCTTCAATTTTCATTTCTGTTATCCACTAGCATGGTGGATCATGCATATAAAGTCACCAGTCATTTTTGTGTGGGTTTAAGATGATATACAGATGAAGTTCTCATTGTGTTGAGAGGTTTTTAGAGTAGTATGGGATTAAAATGGAAAGATGCAAATCAAGAAATATGATATGGAAATAACATACAGTTTGTTTCCAAAAGATACAATTTGAATATAGGTGCAATGTAATAGGCTGGTGCAACTTAGCCTTTCTGGGTGCTTAACGACCATACTTAACGCCCATACCAATTTGGCTGACGGACCTAAGGGATAACTTTGTTCCTTGCCCTCAGAGGTCAACTAAATCTTTGGGGATTATGCATGCAGGAATCTCTTGAAATGTCCTGCAAATGTGAGTCACCAGTCTCCCTGCTCAGGGAGACCCACTAATGGGACTTCAGCCAGTGTCCAGTCTATAAAGAAGAAAGTCTGCTCATGCTTCAGAAAAGGAAGCCTGGTCTAGCAAGACCTGATTTTGTCCTCAAGTGGATGGAACTGGTAAATGAAAAGCTGAAAGGAGCAAGGGGCTCCCACCCTCCTCCCTCCTCCCCCCCCAAAAAAAAATCCCCAAGAGACCCCTGAGGATTAAATCCTCAACTGACCTTGAGAAAACAAATACCTTGCTTAATCTGGGCTAACTGTGTGGCCTTAAGCATGCAAACGGAAAGTACAACCAGATATAAATAATCAGTAAGACTAGAGAAAGTGTACTGCAGACATAGAACTTGAGATCTTAGTAAAAGGAAAAAAAGAAAAAAAAAAAGAGTATTGTTGTTTGGCCTGTCTTTAATTCTTACTGTCAAGTGCATCAACTCTGTGGCTGCCGCTGCCTTTGGCACTCCTCAAAGACATGAGACACAGCTTTATAACCTTCCAATATGGACTAAAGACTCATGTCTCTCCAAGAATCCTCCAAACTTTCAATGCCAGATGGGGACTACTGAGATACCCAGCTTGTGGACTAAACAGCTAAGGGATGTCAGCCTGGTCAGAATATAAACTGCCATTGTTGGACTAACTGGGCTGTATCATGGAGGCAAGTGCAGGGGGATCAAGACAGGATGCGTGCTTACTGAACTTCATTGGGGGGACCATGGGAGGGAAAGACCCCAATGTGGAGCAAAAGTGCAAGATTGATAGTTGTTTGGGTTTGCCAAGGAGGAGCCTTCGAGCACTTCCTTAAGGAAAACATGACCTCTTTTGGGAAAAATAAAAATCCTCCAGTTCAAGAGATATGTGTATGTATGTATGAATGTATGAATGTATGACTATCTCATATATATATATAATATATTTATATATATATATATACATTATTACTGTAGCAGTACAAGTTGGAGAGAACAACAAACCAAGAATGGAAAAAAACCTCTGGACTCAGATAAAGATACAGGACATGTATGGCAGACTGCAGGGACTCGGGTGGGGTGGGGGGCATGGAAAGGGAAGCGATTCTAGATTCAATTGAGAAATGATGTATGACCTATGGAAAGTTTAATAACAAAATATTTATATAAAAAATAAAAATTAAATTAAATTAAATTAAAAAGATAATAAAAATAAATTCCAAATTAAAAACAAAAAAAGAAAATCCACAGCAACATTTTCTTTCAGTGAACAATATTGGTTTTATCTTAATAATTTTATAATGTATATATGCCAATTTAGACATTAAATATTAAATCTCATAACATAATTTATAATTTAAAAAGTGTGGGCTGGAGAGATGGCTCAATGGTTTAAAGCACTGACAGCTCTTGCAGAGGACCCAGGTTCAATTCCCAGCACCCATATGATGGCTAAGAACTGTCTTTAAGCTGGGTGTGGTGGAGTATGTCTTTAATCCTAGCACTCGGGAGGCAGAAGCAAATGGATCTCTGTGAGTTCCAGGCCAGCCTGGTCTACAGAGTGAGTTCCAGGCCAGCTGGGGCTATAGGGAGACCCTGTCTCAAAAATACACAAAAAAGTGTAAGGTTTCCCAGTCATCCCTGAACTTCTGCTCTTAGTTCTAGAACAATCTTTAAAACTAAATTCTAGAACATAGTTTGTGAAAAAGGGGTACTAAACTCATTTGTCTTGATATTACAGGGAATTTTGAATTTATGTACCACAACTACATTTTCCAATGTTGCCAAAAATCTAAGAAAAAAAAATATAAGCAGAGTTAGTTGTGTTAAAAATTATGTAAATCTGTTAACAAGTAAAGGATTTTTTTTTCCCAAATCTCAGAGACCATTGTGGAAGAGTGGCCAGAAGGATGGTTAAGGGCCAGAGATGGATGAGCAATGGAAACAGAGTTTTCCACAGCAATTGTGACAGCACCATCAAGACTTAGCTCAGCTCAAACCAGACAAAACCGAGCATAAGGGTGGTAAGGTTATTAAGAAGTTCGACCCTTTCTGAGGAACTATTGCTAACTGGCAGAGGCAGGGAGAAGGACGTGACTCTGGTTAATTTAACCATTCTCCAGTGTGTGAACCACAATGAGGAGTATTTGGGGACACAAACTAGAATCTGTAGTCTTTCTCTCTCTCTCTCTCCCTCTCTCTCTCTCTCTCTCTCTCTCTCTCTTTCTCTCTTTCCTCTCTCTCTCTCTCTCTATATATATATATATATATCTATATATATATATATATATATATTATAGTATATATATATATATATATATACTATATAATATATATATATATATTAGAGTATATATATATATATATATATACTCTATAATATATATATATATTAGAGTACGGTCAATCAGGCCAAAGTTAGTAGGAGAGGGTACAGACAAGAAAGGAATCTGAATATGAAAAAAAATTGCATTGTATAAAAATTTTAAAACATCAGTAAAAATCTTTCTAAAAGATTTTAAAGTATCTATCTATCTATCTATCTATCTATCTATCTATCTGTATTATTTTTGTTTTGTTTTGTTTTGAGACAGGGACTCCCTATAACCCCATCAGGCCTGGAACTTACTCTGTAGACCAGGCTGGCCTTGAACTCACAGAGATCTACCTGCCTCTCTATATAAGTTTTACATGTACAGGGAGATACTTGCATTTTATATTTTTAATGTAACAAAGTTTTATATCTACTTAAAATATTGGTAAACAGAAAGAGGTGCAAATTCTTTGATAACATCAAAAGTAGGACCATTTAACATTGTAGCAGAAAAAAATGACTACTGGTAAATGAAGACTTCTGAGAGGAAAATTTCACCTCTGCCTCTTCACACTTTCTTTCCAGTAGACAGTCTTCATATTGTTGATACAACTTTCAAAATTGATTTTGCTGTAGACAATCAGCAAATCCTCTTCTAATGTGCTTTTGGAAATCAAATGAGTTTATGGATCAGTACTATTCTCTGCAGACACATGGGAACTGACTTCAGTAATAACAGTGAAGGTAACAAAATAAGAATTTTGAAACTATGTACAGAAAAGAAAACTTAATGCAAAATGAATTGGGAGCCTTACTTTGAATATGGACCAGGCCCCATAAAAGATTGACTTAATGGAACCACTATATATAAAAATCATTACTGCTTTCTCTTTCTGCAAGATAGATGTAGGCTCAAATTTTCTAAAACTATATCTACTGACCAAAGTGCCCCCAATTGAGAGAAATCACTTTTATCTGTCACAAAACATGCTTCCCTGAACTGGAATATTTTGCAAGTTTTCCTCTTTCTCTTTCTCTTTCTCTTTCTCTTTCTCTCTCTCTCAATATTGCATCAAAATGTCTTTCTATTGCTAAATCTCTTAATTAAAAACCATGCGGTATTTACAGTTCATAAATAGCCAATTAGGCAACAGAAGACACAAAAACATGTAGGCTTCTAGCCACATGGATCTCCATCTTTACAGCTCACAAATCTTGGTATTTCCCACAGCACAAAAAGCAGGAATCGTACAAGAAAATATAACAAGAGCTCAGCTGTCACTCGATGTACAGCTTTTGAGATATATTGAACTGAAAACTGATATTTCAAAGATCTTTTTATTTTTTTAATTTTATTTGTATGTGTATCAGTGTACTAAATGCATGCATTAAGTACACCTGTGTCATGCAATACCCATGGAAGTCAGAAGAGGGTGACAGATCCTCTGGAACGGGAGTTTTTTTTTTTTTTTTTAAATTTTATATATTATTTTATTTATTTATTTATGTGTGTAAATGTATTGTCTGCATGGAGGTTTGTGCACCCGTGTTGTGCAATGCCGCGGAGGTCAGAAGAGGGCGTCGGATTCCCCTGGAACTGGAGTTCTCCTGGAATTGGAGTTTCAGACGGTTCTCGGCCGCCATGTGGGTGCTGGGGATCGAACCTGGGTCTTCTGCAAGAGCGGTCGGCGCTCTTAACTGCTAGGCTATCTCTCCAGCCCTGGAGTTATTATGGATGGCTGTTAGCCACCATGTGTGAGCTGGGAAATGAGCTCTGCAGAACCCACCAGTGTTCTTAACCACTGAACCAACTCTCCAGCTCTGAAAAGCAATATTTTAATGCACATTATTATGAATGTTATCTTGATATTAAAATATATGTTCTGGGCTGGAGAGATAGCCTAGCGGTTAAGAGCGCCGACCGCTCTTACAGAGGACGCCGGTTCGATCCCCAGCACCCACATGGCGGCTAAGAACCGTCTGAAACTCCAATTCCAGGAGAACTCCAGTTCCAGGGGAATCCGATACCCTCTTCTGACCTCCGCGGCGTTGCACGACACGGGTGCACAAACTTGCATGCAGACAGTACGTTCATACACATACAGAAATAAATAAAATTAATAAAAAAAATTAAAAAAAAATAAATAAAATATATGTTCTTTGGATATGAAACACTACACAATATATTACCAAGATCATAGTCACATGTCACTTTATTTTTTTTTTAAATCACATTATTGATTTTTCTATTCTTCCCATGACATCAAATTAATACCCCTATGATTCAGGAGTTCCATATTCATATAACTGAACATATATTTTCTGAAGATATATATATATATATATATATATATATATATATATATTTAAAGCTTCCAGCTCATTTTTCAATCACCTACATTGAGAAGCAAATCTTTCTTTTCATATGGTAGCAGCATCTTTTGGAAATAAGTATTGATGATTGAGTTTTACAAGTTTAAATTTCATTTAAAATAATGTTCTAATTTATCATTATATTCATAAGGGCCAATGGATTATACTATCCTCACAGTCATATGTCTGCTGTCTCTGTGAGCAACTGACTTTAAATTCAAACCAATGAAATTCAATGAAATAAAAACAAATCATCCAAGAGTGTTATTTGATGATTGTAATCTCAGCATTCAAAAACATGAGGCAGGAGGACAGCTACGAATTTGAGGCCTGGTCTACATAGTAGGCTTGAGGCTAGCCTGCCTTAATATAGCAAAAACAATGTAAAACAAAGAAACAAAAATGTTTTAAAGAAAAATGAGAAATGAATTGTGAAGTTAAAGCTTTTTTTCCTAAGCCTCATTATGAAGGAAGTTAAAATATCATATTTAGTGCAGTAAACATTCTTTAAATGCACAACTCAATTCCTTGATTGAGAAAAAAAAGGCACTGTCATTTTTTTCCAATTTTTAAACTCTAAAAATTAATAAATTTATATTTAGTTTTAAAGGTCCCTTATGTGTTTTAAAACTATATTTCTAAAAGAATATTGCCATATACTACATTTCATAAATTCATATTCTATTATAAAAGTTTTGCTCTGCTGCTTTACTTTTCTATAAAATGAGTTTGGAGACAGGAAGCAAGCTTGAATATGGAGAGATATGCTCACTCTGTTAAGACTTTACTTTTGAAATTAACAAGAAAACTCTAAAATTATTTTAATACCAATTAAAAGTTTTAACTCACATTTTAAATATTTTCCAGTTCAGATACTTTTAGTTGTTTGTTTATTTGTTGTTTGTTGGTTTGTTTGAAGCAGGATCTCTCAGTAGCCCATGAGATCTGCCTGCTTCTGTCATCAAGTGCTGGAATTAAAGATAGGCACCAGCACGCCAGGCTCCAGTTTAGGTATCTTTATTTCAAAGTGAAGATAGTCACTTTTCTTCTTGCAAATTGCTGTACAGAATTTGACAAGTTCTTTGTGTTGTTAACACATCTGTGACTCTGAGCTTCATATTGATAAAGGGATATAAGCAGGTAAGTAGAGCAGAAATAACAGTAACAAAAAGAAAAATAAAATAAGCTTACAATGGATGCAAAAAGAGTATATGCCAAGAAACTTTTAGTAACATAGAACATGAAGTAGGCATCTAACTCTGGGTTAAGCTCTTACTGTGACTGACTGCATAGTCTGTGAGAAGATATGATCAACAAATTACACAACAGAAGACTAATGTAAAGATGTTATATTAGGGAGATAGGTAAATGAAGTTACAGAAGTTTTTAAGTCACAATACATTAGGGTACAAAGACAGTAATTCACAGTTAATATGAGCAAGTTCCCAGTGGCCTGAAAGCTTCTGTTTCCATATGTACATGCACCAACCCTGGTTCTTACAATCTTTCCACCTCCTCTTCCCACATCATACACAGTCCTATGCCAACAGAACCATATAAAAATGTAGCATAGACCTGGGGAAATGGTCAGCAGGCTCCAACCAGAGCCAAAGAACTGTTGGCAACCGATTACTGCTGGGTGAGCAAGAACTGATCTTCTTTTGTTGTTGTTGTTGTTGTTGTTGTTGTTTTTGTTTTTTTTTTTTGAGACAGGGTCTCCCTGTAGCCCCAGCTGTCCTGAGAACTGATCTTCTTTAAGGGAGTGACTCTAGATAGGCTAACTAGACTCCAGTGGATAAACTTACACCAAGGGACATCTCGGTACTAAAGCTTGACTGGATAGGACTTAATATATGTGACAGAATCCATGAAATTTAGGGAGGGGCTCCGGGGATCATGGATGGGAGAAGAAGGATTAAATTTGATTAAAAACTATTTTATGAAATGCATAAATTTTTAATGAAAATATTTTAATGCACTGGCCTTCTTTTGTGTTTTAGAAGAGATAACACCAAAGTCCTCAGTGGTGAATGACAACATGAGTGGAAGCAGTTTCTGTCCTTTTTCATACCACTCAACACAGTGCTGCCTACCTTATAAAGTTCTATCAACTCTTTTCTATAGTCCATCAAGATTTCAAACTCCACTATCATTACATTCCTGTCCTCAAATCCCTGCTTTTCTCTTCAATTACTTTCTCAAGTTTCATCTAAAAGGACAACTTCTATCTTCTGTTTCTCTTTTCTCATTTTTAGTATTTGTATTGAGTTTTTGTGTATGTCATACATCTTAATCAAGTACAGACCGCTCTTCTTTTCCCACTTTCCATAGCTCCCCACACCAGATGTTAGGTATTCTGTCTTACATTTTAAGTTCTATCTAGTCAATAAAAACATTTTTAATTTTAATAGACTGTTCCTAGTGACGTTTTGTGCATTTTATAAAACATTTCCTAAATCTACACCCATTCCCCTTCCTTACCTCCCACCCCACCAGAGCTCATGCATTCTGCATACATGTCTTGAATCTTTTTTTGCAGTGTTTTTAAAATTTTTCAATGCATATGCTTACTGTTTTGGACAGAAGTTTACTATTTTAGTCAGATCTTTGACCCAGTCTTTTTTGTTGACGTTGTTCCTTTCAATTTGTATGGCTCAAAAATATGCAATTATATACGCCACACATATACCAAATTTATGACATCTGAAAATTAGCTACAGGTCAATTACAAAATGTATTTAGGGATTCATATTTTGATAGTAGAGTTGTATGCAGGTAATGCAGCAATATTACCTTACATTCCTACATTTTTTTTTTTTTGGTCTTTTCGTGTCCTGGAATTCACTCTGTAGATCAGGCTGGCCTTGAACTCACAATGATCCGCCTGCCTCTGCCTCCCAAGTGCTAGGATTAAAGGCGTGTGCCACCACACCCAGCCATTCCTACATTTTTTAATTATGTAATGTAGGAATAAAAATATATTTTTTGAGACAGGGTCTCCTTATAGTACCAGCTGGCCTGGGACTCACACTGTAGACCAGGCTGGTCTTGAACTCACAGAGATTTGCCTGCCTCTGTCTCCCGAGTGCTGGGATTAAAGGCATGCACCACCGCGCTCGGCTTAAAGACAATTCTTAGCCACCATGTGGGTGCTGGGAATCAAACCTGGGTCCTCTGCAGGAGCAGTCAGAGCTCTTAACTGCTGAGCCATCTCTCCAGCCCTGGAATAAAAATATTTTTAGACAAAATAACAGTATAGCCTTTTTTGGTTAATGTGTTTGTTCTGGAGAATCATTAAACATGCCTTTCACTCTCACGCTGGTCTGGTTTGATAGTAGAAAATCTAAGTTAAAAAAGTAACAAGAGCTGGAGAAATGCCTCCCTGATTCTGTTCCCAGCACCCAAGTAGCAGCTAACAACCATGTTGAGCAACATCCAGTTCCACAGGATACAATACCTTCTTCTGGCATCCACACTTGTTGCATACAGGTAGTTCACATACATATATGCAGGAAAGACACTCATGCAAATAAAATAAATAAATTAAAAACACTAGAACTCGGTATGAGGAAAATACACAACTTACAGAAAGTCATCCTGGCATAACAATGGGTAGTGTCTGAGTTATTGCAGCCAGTCAATGGCAGCAAGTGAAAGGAGGGAGCTAATGAGAAGGGAAAGTGAACAGGCAGAAGAGGTCAGTCTTGCAAGAGCTCTCTGATCTGTAAGGAATTTTTATTATATTCCAAAACAATGAGAAAAGAATGAAATACCTAGACAATGGGCCTACATAATTAGATGTGAACTTTAGTAGGATACATAAACAAATGATAAGTGAAAGTAGGAAATTAGACAGTGCAGTTCTTTTTCAATAATTCATGTAGGAAGTTATAAGGTTTTGCACTAAGGCACTGGCATTTGGAGCTGAAGGGAGCAGACACATTCAAATTATATAAAAGATGCTGAATTAGAGGTAAATAATATCCTTACTCCATATTTTGAAAATGGCTTATAACATCATAAATCTTATTATCTTTCAGATAACAAGACTGACAAAATATTGAAATTTGCATGGTGTGCCTATTCAAAATAATGAAAAGCTAAGTATGCTATGCATTTGCAAAGCAGATAATTGTGGATAATGTATCAATGGGATTTCATTTTAATAATATTTTCTTGTGATAAAATACATAGCACATAGAATTTATGATGTCAACTACCTTTAAGTATATAAATTTGGTGGTAATCATTTATTTATATTATTGTTTACCCATTAACAGGAACTCACTCAAAAATCTTTTGTCACAAGATTAAAGTCTATGCATATTCAACAATAACTTACATGTTTTTCTACTTCCTGTCCCTAACAATACAACTTTACATTCTGCCTGTATCCCTGTATCTAACAACTCTAGAAATCACACATAAGTTGAAAGATATAATATTTGCCTCTTTGTGACAGACTCATTCATAGCTACCTCTGTTCTCTTCTGTTTGGCATTGGCCTGGTATATCTTTGTATGCCTTTCACTTTTAGCTTATTTTTGTTTCTAAATCCACAGTGAGAGTCTTATAGACAGGATATAGTAAGATGTTTAAAGCCCAATTTACTAATCTTTATTTTTTGATTGGAAAATTTAATCAATTTAAACCCAATTACTGGTAAGAGTATGTATGTGCTTAATGGAGTTTATCCCTCATTTCTCGCTTTACTGTGTTTCAACTTTTATTGTAGTGAAGCACTTAATTTTCTTCTTGTTTTATCTGTGTCTATGTACATTCTGAGCTATTTTCTTTTTTATGTTATTATCACGGATGTTGGATTTGAATTTATAACAGTTTAGGCTCAATGTGCAATAAAAATGCCTTCCTATTCAATTGTGTCATGGTTTTCAATTATTTTACCCACAGAAGTATATCTTTATATATTGTATGTCAAAATATACAGATCAATATTTTCATGGATTAATCTCTTAAATTATGTAACAGACAGAATAAAGTTAGACTGCAAATTCATGAAAATGCTAGCTTTTAAACTAATAATAGTTTTACAAATAAATTACTCTCTTAAAATATGACAACAGAGAAAGAGAATAGGCCAAAATAAGATAATACTAAGATTCCTTATATGCCAATATATTCATATTTGTTGATACTGTATTACCTTTCATCCTTTAATCTCAAATTGCAGGTACATTTAACATATTCTAGGAAGGTTTATGAGCAACCTCATCTTTGTATAACTTGTAATGCTTAGTGTCTTCCTTAATTTTGAATGTTGCTTTTTTCAGATATGATGTTGCTGATTGATGTAAGTTGTGTTTTGCTTCCTACTCATGTTGTTATAATACCATCCTGGTGTTGTCTTGGCTACAAATTTTCTTATGAGAAATTGGCTGATAATCTTATTACATGTGACTTCCATGTCACATCTATGACCACAACGTGCCTCTTCCTATTTCTAAGTTTCTTTCTTTGCTTTTACTTCATTCTTCAGTACTTGGGATCAAATCTAGGATCTTATGCTTCCTAAGCAAGTACTCTACTACCAAACTATAGTTCCATTTCTCTCTGCATTTTTATTGTTTGATTGTACTGTGTACTGAGATGGATATCTTTAAGTCATCTTCTAACAGTTCAGTGATTTTCTTGCATATTGGCATGCATATTTGGCAGAAAAACTCTATGATTTTGTGAACATTTTCTGCACTACTTTCTCCTTCCCTTCTTGGCATAGAACTCCCCTACCTAGTGCACTGGATTCAGCATGGTTCTCAAAGATTGTTCACTTTTTTCAGTCTTTTCTTTTCTATTTCCTAGATTCAATTGTTTCAGTTTTTCTATCTCTATTTTCATCAACTTAGGCTTCTGCCTGCCTACATGTACCACTGAACACCTCCAAATCACTATGTAGCTCAGGATAGTCTTCAAGGCATACTATTTATCCAGGCTGGCTTTAACCTGATGACCATCCTCCTGCATCGCCCTCTTATTGGCCTTCAGTACCATGCTTATCCTTTTATTGTTTTAAATACCCTTCACATCTACAGCAGAGTGCAATGCACACAAAAGACTACAACTGGCTAAGCTGTGTAGAGAATAAGATATTGCAGAATGTTTGTCTCTGGATAGGACTCCTATAATACACTCACCCCCGGCTAAGGGACCATTGTGGAAGAGTGAGGTGGAAAGATTGTTAGGGATAGGGTTTGTGCATGAACATAAGGAAACAAGTTTTTAGGCTTTTGGGAACTTGCTCATGCACTTACAACAATGGTAACAATATGTACAATACCCATTCGAACTCAATGGTCAGTTACAACTCTATCTGAGAAACTAGTGGAAACTGATTATTATACGGCAAGGGAGAATAGATCTTCTTTAAGGGAGTGACTTTTGATGGACTGACTAGACTCCAGTGGATGAATGTGCACTGAGTGACATTAACATATAAATGCTGGACTGGATAGGGCTTAACATATGTGGTAGAATACCTGAAACCTCAATAAAAAAATCATAGAATAAAACTCCCTCACAGATATCTTTAATCCATTCAAAACCTTGAGAAAACTATTTTAACATTTTCTTTTTTTTAATTTTTTCTTTTTTTTTTTCTTTTATTTTGTTTTGTTTTGTATGTGTATGATGTACTGTCTGCGTGTAGGTCTGTGCACCCGTGTCGTGCAATGCCGCGGAGGTCAGAAGAGGGTGTCGGATTCCCCTGGAACTGGAGTTCTCCTGGAATTGGAGTTACAGACGGTTCTCAGCCGCCATGTAGGTGCTGGGGATCGAACCCGGGTCCTCTGCAAGAGCAGTCGGTGCTCTTAACCGCTAGGCCATCTCTCCAGCCCCTTAACATTTTCATATAGAAAACCTGGTCATTTTTTTTCTCGAGGATACCTTTGTAATTAGTGAATTAATTTTCCTTTGTATCAGATTTTATATGTTTTTTTTTAATTAAAAATTTAAGTTTTTTTCTTGAACTCTAGATTTGAATATAAAAGTTCTGGAAATTAGCGCCTACTGCTCCCCAACGTTTGTTCATATTTTCCTTGTTGCTACCGGCTGTTTATATGAGAAATCAGTCTACAGAAAATTTTGTGTGGTTTCTGGATGTGTTTAGGATTATTCCTTTTCCCTACTGTACACAGTAATTTCTTTATAAATGCAATTTGTTTTGTGTGTGTGTGTGTGTGTGTGTGTGTGTGTGAGTGAGTGATTTTGATAATTGGATGAGTATGCACTCACGTGTTAGGTGCACTTGCACATGTAGAGGCCACAGAGGGTCTCTCACTGAACCAGGAGCTCACTGCTGCAGCTGGATAGCTGACCACTAAGGATCTAGAATCTGCCTGTTTTTCTTTTTTTTTTTTTTTTAATTTTTTTTAAATTTTATTTATTTCTATATGTGTATGAATGTACTGTCTGCATGCAGGTTTGTGCACCCGTGTCGTGCAATGCCGTGGAGGTCAGAAGAGGGCGTCTGATTCCCCTGGAACTGGAGTTCTCCTGGAATTGGAGTTTTGGACAGTTCTCGGCCGCCATGTGGGTGCTGGGGATCGAACCCGGGTCCTCTGTAAGAGCGGTCGGCGCTCTTAACCGCTAGGCCATCTCTCCAGCCCCGAATCTGCCTGTTTTCATCACCCCCCCTCACACACAGTGAATGTTTTGCAGAAAAGGTCTACCATACCTGGGTTTTATGTGGGTATTTGGCATCTAAACTCTGGGCTTCGTGCTTATGCAGCAAGCACTTACCCACTGACCCTTTACGTGATGTAGTTTGTAATGGCTTGATTCTTAAAATTGTAACAGATATAAACAAAAGTGTGAAATACAAGAAAAAAATAAAAAGAAAATGGCTCTTGTCCTTGAAGTCTTATGAAAATAGCAACAGGAGAAAGGTACAACATGAGAAAATGAGCTTAATTACCTGTGTCTTTGCCACTAAAATCAGGAGCGGGGTTCATAAATCAGAAATAAATGCAACATTTGACAGGAAATTTCTTTCAGCCTGCTCTGGCTACTATAAGGCTTCTTTAGACTTCTCTAGGAACACAGGAACAGTTAGCTGCTTGTCCTGTATCTCTGTGATGATGCACTGATCTGTGAAAGCAACAGGGACAATGATCATGGACTGAGGCCTCAGAGCTCATGAACCAAAATCATATTTTCTTCCTCATAAGCTTATTTTCTCAGCTACTGGTAACAATGCTGAAAAACTAATAGAGTAATGCAAGGTAAATGCTATATAAATAAATAGCATGCTGTTTAACAGGTAATACAATAGACTACATGTTCAGCAGACACAATTTTAAGAATTAATGTATGGGGCCGGAGAGATGGCCTAGTGGTTAAGAGCACTGACCGCTCTTACAGAGGACCCGGGTTCGATCCCCAGAACCCACATGGAGACCGAGAACCATCTGAAACTCCAATTCCAGGATAACTCCAGTTCCAGAGGAATCCGACACCGTCTTCTGACCTCTGCAGCATTCCACGACATGGGTGCACAGACTTGCATGCAGACAGTACATTCATACACATACAGAAATAAATAAAATTAAAAAAAAGAATTAATGTATCATTCTTGCCTTCTTTTTTTTTTTTTTTTTTTTCTAACGTCCTTGCTTTTTCTTTCCTGTATAAGAAATGTCTCTTTATTTTAGTTCATTTAAGCAGGAGCAAAAAGGTGGACAGAGTGACACTGTCTAGGCCTGTCAGGAAATAGACAATTTTCCCACAGGACACCCCAGCTTATCTGCTCTAGAAACGTGATTACAAAATTGGGTTTAGGTTTATTAGTGATTTAACTTGCAAATTGTCTCTTTTCCTCTGTGGGATTCCAGCCCAGCTATTAAAAGTAGAGTTGGGTAATTCCCTCTTGTAATTCTTCTCAAGGTTCAACATTTCATTACACACACCTTTGATTTATTTTTTAACAAAAGAAACTTAGAAAACATTACTGAAATGTTTGGATACATTTTTTTCTTTAATTCCTTGGTCTGATTTAGAGGAAAATAATTTTAAGGATTTTTAATGGATGGGTTTGGAAGCCAGGCATTAATAGGAATAAAAAGCCAGGCGTGGTGGCACATGCCTTTAATCCTAGCACTTGGGAGGCAGAGGCAGGGGGATCTTTGCGAGTTCAAAGCCAGCCTGGTCTACAGAGCGAGTTCCAGGACAGCTGGTGCTACAGGGAGACCCTGTCTCGAAAAGACCAAAAAAAAAAAGGGAATGAAAATTTTCTCACCATTATTAAAGCAAGCCTCCACATCCTGACAACAGCACACCAAAGAATGAATACAAATGTTGCTATAAAAGATATATATATATATATATATATATATATACAGATAGATAGATAGATAGATAGATAGATAGATAGATAGATAGATAGATAGATATGAAAACATAAAACAAGAATGGAATTGTAACTCATGGCATCAAGTCAGTGGCTGCATCTGAATTGGGCCTTGAAACTTATATAGCTGGGACAGAGCACACAAGAAACTCTGGCCAAAGAACTGGACAAGAAGAACAGGATGTATAGTCAAATCATTGGTGTGAGAACCCTGGATCTGACATTCCCATCTCTGACAAAGATACTATAACACGAATCTGATAATAAGTATAAGAACATCAAGTAAATGATAGTAATATCATAAAGTTTACATGAAGCAATAGATTTTAAATTGCTTAGAATAGTTGTACAGTGCTCATTTTTTATGGGAATGATTGTTTTTCTTGAGGTAATTAAGACAACAGTGAAACTTTGCTGTGCCTGAGCCTGATATCGTTGGAAGGGACTCAAATGTAGAAGGATTGAGCAGTTTGCCATTAGGTTGAGGAGAGAAATGACCTAGTCACATTTGTGGTGAAAAGGTTAAAGATGTTTAAAGCATTTTAACTTTCAGTTTTCTTAGTTTAAAAAGCTTTCTGCATCCAGTGATGAAGACATTTGGTGTAATAAAATAGTAAGGCAGGGAGTCAGAAGAGAAGATGGATACTCAGAGAAAAGGCTTAATATCTTCAAACCGTAACATTGCATTAAGCAATCCTCAAACTACTTGTAACCCACTAGCTAAAAAGGAACCAAAAGAACTGGCCACAAAGCTAAGGTGTAAATTTATGCTAGTAAATACAATCAACTGTCATTTTCTGGCCCAAATCTACTAAAATTAACAGGCAAACTTGTGGTCACCAATGCAGTCAGCTGTCTGCTGTTTCAGACACACAGTGACCCCTTTCAGACACTCTCTCCCCCTGTCCATCTTTCTTCCTGCCCTTCTTTCTTATCCCCCCTTTTGTCTCCCATTCTTCTCTCTATACTTTTTTGATTTTCAGTAGCATTTTGTTTTGTTGCTTTTCTTTCTTTTTCTTTCTTTCTTTCTTTCTTTCTTTCTTTCTTTCTTTCTTTCTTTCTTTCTTTCTTTCTTTCTTTTCTGAACTAAATGTTATAGGTTTCTAAGAATCAGCTGTCAATAAGCATTGTTTGTTTTGTTATTTAGTTAACTTTATAAATAGTTTGTATCCACTGATAGATCTATAACTTGATATTGAAGAACACTGAGTTGGGTAGCTTATTGTCAACTTTGTTTGACCTGTGGCCATATCTGTGGGCCATTTTCTTGATCATTAAGTGATGTGAGAGGGCCCAGTCGCCTGTAGATGGTGCTATACCTGGGGAAATTTTTCTGTATTGTATAAGAAAGAAGGCTAAGCATGTCAGCCTCGTCAGAATATAGACTGCCATTGTTGGACTACCTGGGCTGCATCATGAAGGCCAGTGCAGGGGGGTTGAGACAGGAAACATGCTTACTGGACTTCATTTGGGGGACCATGGGAGGGAAAGGCTCCAAAGAGGAGCAAAAGTGCAGGAGTGATAGTTGTTTGGGATTGCCAAGGAGGAACCTTTGAGCACTTCCTTAAGGAAAACATGACATCTTTTTGGAAAAAAAAATCCTCCAATTCAAGTGATATATGTATGTATGTATATATTTATGTATATATAACTATGTATATAGGTATATATACTGTAGCAATACAAGTTGGAGAGAACAACAAAAGAACTGAAAAACAAAACTCCGGAAAGACTCAGAAAAGCATACAGGACATGTATTGTAGAGTGCAGGGACTCAGGGGGAGTGAGGGGCATGGAAAGGGAAACGATTCTAGATTTGATTAAGAAATTATGTATGACCTATGGAAAAGTTTAATAACAATAAAAATTATATAAAAAAGAGTAAATCAGTCAGGATTTAGTTTTATATAAATCATGTTCTGTACGTTTCCAATTGTTAGGTCATCTACACAAATTAATATATTTATGTGAAAAACTATTCTGCTAATATTCTTTATTTAGCAATCTTCTGTTCTAAATATTAATACAATGCCGTCCCACTTTTATATATTTGTGGCATTATACTATCTTAATTTACAGTGATTGCATGCATTTCCATTCATTTCATGCTAAAGTATATAGTTCATTTTATATGTATGAATGTTTTGCCTGTATATATGTAAGTGCACATGCAAAACCTACAGAGCTGGAAGAGGGCATTGGATCCCCTGGAAATGGAGTTGCAGACCAGCGTTAGCCACAACCGTGGGTAGGGGAATCAAACCTGGATCCTCTAGAAGAGCAGCTGGTGTACTTTCGCCAATGAACATATCAATCCCTGAATTCCCTTATGTTTATTCTTTTTATGTTTTGTGTATGAGTGTATTGCCTACATGTATGAAAGTGCCTCTGAGTGAAGTGCCCCAAGAGGACAGAAGAGAGCATCAGATCCCCTGGAACTAGAGTTATAGAGAGTTGTTAGCTGCCATGTGAGTGCTGTGAACCTAAGCTAGGTCTTCTGCAAGAGCAGCCAGTGCTCTTACCAGCTGAGCCATCTCTCCAGCCTCCCTGAAAACACATTTTAATGAACCCTATTTAAAATTTAAGTTTGTTCCAATAAACATTTAAATTTTAACCATTAAGCCATTTACAAATAATCTAATGGCTGATTCTTTTTGGTTTTAAAATAGGATCATAATTTTGGTTTTCCCTCTATTCCCATTATGCTTTTCTCCTTCAATTTGTTGGCTTTTGTAAGATGAATTTAGCATTTTTAGGTTTTACTGTGTCTATTCTATCAGACTAAAAATAAAGTCATTTCTGTTGCTGTAGTGTTTATGTGATATCAATATATCACAATCTACTCACACAAAAATTATGAATCTGGGAAAGATACTGGTAGACATTGAGATGGGAGGAACATAGAAGAGATAGGAGGAGATAGTAAACGGAAGCATTTTATACATGTATAAATTGTTGAAAAGAACATTAAAAAATACAACACAATTGTCTGGGTAGGTGGCTGCATAAGTGTATTTGGACACAGATGATTGAGCTGAGTTAAAATTGTCAGCACTATCATAAAAAGCCAGGTGTGGCTGCATGCATTCCTGTAACCAACATGCTACAGAGAAGGAGGCAGGAGGCTCACTAGGCTTAGCCAGCCACCAGCCTAGCTCTGGGTTCTGTGAGATACTCTGTTTCAGAGGAATAAGGCAGAAAATGATAGAGGAGAGCAGGACATGTTTCCTTCATGACACATCCATGCACACATTTGACAAGTTCATGGAAACCACATTGCTTGGTATAAAAAGTAAATATTTACAACAATAAATTTCATTTCTCATCACTCATATTCTGTGTTTTGACAATGTTCATTTTATTTTCACTTACATAACGAATCTAGAATACCAGTTAATATTTAAAACCATTTTCTGCCATATGTTATCTCTGCCACATTTCAATGTGTTACTACTGTCTTTTGAGACACTATTATACCATTGGTGATTAGGGGTTGGAAATCTTAGATGTTATATTTTAACTATCTGGATTTTTGTTATTTCCCCTTAACAGCTTTTGAATTTTGTACTAATAAGCAATTTACTTAAATTACATAAGATACTAGTGTGGGCAAATAGTGTCAGCAACGGTGCAGCAAACACAAGAACAACCCAGAACACGGCTTACCTTCTGTGGAGACAGATTTTCAAATCACATATTGTCAGGGCTTTTCTCAACTTGTTTATAAGCCTTGGATATTAGAAAGATCATCAAGCAATGTTTGAGCCATTGGAATATCAAATGAATGTCTTGGATACCTGTTGCGTAAGGAGGTGAATATGATCTCCAACTTCAACTCCTAGGATTGCTAGTCTCTGAGTTTCATGCTCATTTTCTTATCTTCACTGACGATAATAAAACTGTGTGTGTGTGTGTCTATTTACAACAAAGATCTCTCTCTCTCTTTCCATATATATACATATATATGTATATATATTTGATGACTTTGTGAATTTTTTGTAGAATATCCCTAGTTGGAAGGCAAGCTGAGCAATGTTGATGTTATATTTCTTTTTATCTGAAAGCAACTATGCTTATAATGTGAATCCTTTAAGGGGCTCTAGAATTAACTTACCACTTATTTTCAGACTTTGTAATTGCCATATATGTATGGAGGGTATGTGTTCATATTTTAGAGGAATATAAAATTAAAGAGAAAAATGTGAATTCCTAAGCATTTTGGAATTCATATACAGTTTATTTTCAGGGATCATAATTTTGTTATATATGTGACGTTTATATAGGCATATTTCAGAGCAATACAAATGGAAGGGAACAACAACAACATAAGGACTGGGTCAAAGAACTGACTGAAGCAGATTTCTTCTGCCCCAAATAATAAACCTCTGCAGAGAAAAACTTTAAAAACAACTGAGAAAAAGATGGCAGATGCATCAACCGGGAGGGGTGGGGGGCATGGAAAGGGGAATGTGTCTAAATTGTCTGAAAAATGATGTATGAAATCTACAAAACATCAATAAACATACTTAAAAGAAAAAACCGAATACAATTAGAAAGAAGAAACTATGACCTTTAGGAAATACTTCCACATTTTGCTTGGAAACAAAGGCGTTTTTAAGAAGAAATGTATCCTACTCAATGCAAACCTGTATCTTTTCTTTCTCAGCCGTTAAGTTGGTGACGTTTTGTCCTGTTGGAACAAACAAATCTTTTCCCATAGTTAGTTTTAAGATTTGAATTGCAGGGGTTTGATGAAAAGGTTTCATGTCTTTCTGTATCCCCCCC
>VZQC01003744.1:3300969-3396007 GCA_009823505.1 Rhizomys pruinosus | reverse complement strand
AAAAAAAAAAAAAAAAAAAAAAAAGAAGAAATGTAACAGGAATATTAACTTCTTTCTTTAAAGTAGCTGAAGCTTAAAATACAAAATATAGGTGGTCAAAAATAAAGAAGAAAGGCTGGGAAATAAAATAAAAGATTATGTAACTGATTTTCAAAATTTTATTATTTTTATTTTAGTGTATAAATATATTACCTGCATGTGTGTAAGTTCACCTGTGTTTTGCAGTGCCCACTGAGCTCAGAAGCGGGTGTCACATCCCCTGGAACTGGAATTACAGATGGTTGTTAGCTGCCATATGGGTGATAGGAATTGAACCTGGCTCCTCTGCAAGAGCAGCCATTGCCCTTAACCATTGAACCATGTCTTCAGCCCTCTGTAACCACTTTTGTAGGCATGGGATATAAAAAATAAAAAAAGCTTTCTTAAAGAACAGCTGAAAAAAAAGAATTTACCATGTAAATAATTTTAAGAATATAGGACAATGACATTAATTATAACTGCAGTATAGGGCAACAACACATTTATATAATTTTAGATCTTTTCTATGGTATCAAACTGAAATCTTATAAATGGTTAATTATAGCTCTCAACATCTCTTGTCTCCCAGTCTAGGTACCTGCTAATATATATTTTGTCTCTATTGTTTTGTTTCCTCTACTTAGTCCATATATGTATAACCATATAATGTGTCTTTTTGTCTGGCTTACTTCTTGGCCTAGCAGTTAAGAGCGCCGACCACTCTTACAGAGGACCCGGGTTCAATCCCCAGCACCCACATGGCGGCCGAGAACCATCTGAAACTCCAATTCCAGGAGAACTCCAGTTCCAGGGGAATCCCACACCCTCTTCTGACCTCCATGGCATTGCACGTCACGGGTGCACAAACTTGCATGCAGACAGTACATTCAAACACATACAGAAATAAATAAAATTAATAATAAAAAATCACAAAAAAACAACTTAATATGTAACATTTCATGTATCCATTCATGTTATATCTTTTGGAAGAAATTCATTGCTATTTTGGATGGACAACATTCAACTGCATGAGTATGCAATATTTGTTCCAAGTATTTATGTTTAATCATTGTTTGGCATTTGTTTCCATTTTGAGACTACTCCAATTCATACCAAAGTGGACATCAATATATATATATATATATATATATATATTATATGTGTGTGTGTGTGTGTGTGTGTGTGTGTGTGGCTGGTAGGTATAAGAGAAACAGACTCATGAGATTCAGGAACCAAACAAACTTTAAAAGTCCAAGAAAACTAGAACTTACCAGATTCAGAAGGTAATTGTTTACCTCTTGTTTACCATCCTCAAGTAAACAAGAGGTAAACAATTGCTGGAGAGAGAGCAAACTCTTTCACCTCAAAAGATATCAACATGTGGTACTGCATGAAAGTTAGGCAGGGAACATCAGGAATCCAGGTTTCAACAAGGAGTGGGATTTTGGGTGATATACCCGCTGAGTCATTCAGGCTCCTGTAAGTAGCCCCTCGCCCATACTGTTGTAAGTATCCCCAAATAAACTCATTGGTTTGTCAAGCTAAAGTTCTGTGGAATCATTACTTTATTTGCCATTGCTGTCCACTGTGGGGGGAGTAGATATTTGTTCATGACTTCCCAGGAAAAGTCACACAGCAGTGGCATTAGCTCTTGTTGCAGGGGGTGTTTTGGTATTATTATTTATTTGTTGCTTGTTTCTTTGGACAGGATCTCAATAACCCCAGCCCACTTGGAAGTCACAATGTGAACCAGGCTGGACTCCATCCCACAGAAATCTACCTGCCTCTGCCTCCCACAGTCTGAGATTAAGGTGCTTCACTACCACCTCTCATACTTAGAGCCCTTTGGGGTAAAAAATCAAATTTGTTTTCTATAAAAAATATACCTTCCCATCAGTAATATACAAGGGTTACAATTATTCCATAACCCCACCACTACTAATTGTTTTCTGTTTTAAAATATTGGTTTATTATTATCATACTAATAATTATAAAATATGAACTAATATATTTCTCCAACCACCAATGGTATTGCATTTTCACATTGGCAATTTATGTATATTCTTGTGAGCAATGTTTGCTTAATCTGTTGCCTAGTTTAAATTGGGCTATTTTTCCCTTGGTAGCAAAGTTGTGCCTATCTTATACATAAGTTATATTTTGAAGCATTTTCAGATATGTGATTTGGAAATAGTTCTTCACATCATGCAGGTCATCTTTTGTGTTGTTCTTGGTATGCTGCGTCATCACTGACATCATCAATCAGCACTAGCAGCTTTCTCGGGTTCTTTGGAATTTTCTGTGTATTTAAAGACAAATCTTCAGTGAATAGAAATGTGTTCATGTCTTCATTTCTTGCATAGGTAGGGTCTTCTGTTTTTTGTCTTATATATTGTACCAGATACAATGTTCAGCACAATGTTAAAAGAGAGGATAGAAGTAGATATCCTTGTCTTCTTCCTTATTATAAACATTCAGTCCTACATCTTAACTATAATGCTACCTATTGGCTTTTAATAATTTAATCATGTAGAGAAAGTTCTCTTCTATTCGTTTTCTGACATTTTTATGATAAAAGAATGTTCATTTTGTTCAATACCCTTTCAGAATTGAGATGAGCCTGTTATTTCTTCCTACATTCAATTAAATAAATGTATTAACTTTTGTTAACTAAATACACTGCCCTAGGTACTTTCTATTGCTGTGATAGAATCACTATCCTAAACCAACTTTGGGAAGAATGATTTATTTTATCTTACATCTCCCAGGTCACAGTTAATCACAGAGGGAAATCAGGGCAAGAACTCAAATTAGGAACCTGTAAGCAGTAACTGAAGTACAGACGTGGAGGAATCTTACTTATTGCTCCTCTGGCCCATTTCCAGCTTTCTTTCTTTTCCTATTTATTTATTTATTTATTTATTTATTTATTTATTTATTTTTGTCTTTTCAAGTCAGGGTCTCCCTGTAGCCCCAGCTGTCCTGGAACTCTCTCTGTAGACCAGGCTGGCCTTGAACTCACAGAGATCCACCTGCCTCTGCCTCCCGAGTGCTAGGATTAAAGTTGTGTGCCACCACCCCCAGCTTGCTTTCTTTAAAAAAAATAATTACTTATTATTTTTTGGTTTATGGGTATGAATGAATTGCTTGAATGTAAGTGCACCCATGTTATGCAAGTCCCACAGAGGTCATAAGCAGGGATCAGATCCACTGGAAATATCGATTATTACCCACCATGTGGATGCGGAGAATTGAATCCAGGTCCTATGAAAGAGCATCCAGGGCTTTTAACCATTAATCCAACTCTCCAGACCTTGAGCCTGCTTTCTTTAACAAACCAGGACCACTTTCCCAGGGAGGGCACCACCCACAACGGGCTGAGCTTTCTCACATTACTCAATAATCAAGAAATGCCACAGGACAATCCAGTATAGGCAACAGTGATTCCTGGTATTGAGAAATGCCAAGTTGACAACTCATGCTATCCAGCACAATTTATTCTTGTTATCTTGACACAAAATACATCACTGTTAAACCACAACTCAAAGGAAATATTTCTTGTCCCCAAGATATGTTAATATTATCACAATATAAACCATAGTGCAACTTTCAACATTCTACAGTCTTTAAAATATTTCCACATTTTAATAATTCAATTTCTCTTCAAAAGTCTTATCCTTTAGGCTCCTGTAAATTTCAAAGTAAGTTAGCTATTTCTTAATTCAATAAGGAAAAACAAGGCACAATTAAGCAAAACCAAATACAGCAGTGTAGACATTTGGGAACCCCTCATCTTCTAGTCTCCGAAGGGCTTGTGCTGCTCCACCTCTCTGGCTCTGCCATCTACAGCTCACATACCTTGTTTCATAGGCTCCACACCATGCTTGCTCGCTGCTGCCTTGGTGATCGTCCCACAGTCTTTCCATCTCTCTGGTATCCTCCTATCTTTCCTGAAAGTGCTGCGGCACCTTCAGCAATGGCTTCTCCTGGCCTCTTAGAGTGCGGAGACTCAAATTCCCTCCATGACCTCTTCAAATCTGTAGCTTTAGTGCCACCAAAACCAGAATCAATAGGAGACTTACATATTACCAGGTTTGGCTGTTGCTTAAGATGGCTCCTTGGCATCCTCTGGAATGCTTCCCAGAAGATTTGCACTCAAAGATGCTGGTCTCTTACTTTACTGATTATTTCTTATCCCCAGAATTTTTAGCCCCAGCTAACTAACACCAACTGCCCAAGAAATCAAATGTTTCACTTTAGTGCTGCTCTCTTGTTAATCATAACTGATTCTTCACCCCAGATGACTAAAAACATTATATAAATAATCTTGATCATATTTAGTCACCCCTCCAATAGCTCCTAGTATTTCATGCATTATGTCATGTATGTTAAGGCCTATCAAGTCAGGTTTCTGTATCCAGATGTCTCTCAGTTTGAGTTTATCCACTGGAGCCTCTTCAGCTTGTCTAGCATCACGCCCCTTAAAGAAAATCAGCTGGGGGTTGGAGAGATGGCCTAGCGGTTAAGAGCACCGACCGCTCTTGCAGAGGACCCGGGTTCGATCCCCAGCACCCACATGGTGGCCGAGAAGCGCCTGAAACTCCAATTCCAGGAGAACTCCAGTTCCAGGGGAATCCGACACCCTCTTCTGACCTCCGAGGCATTGCACATCACGGGTGCACAAACTTGCATGCAGACAATACATTCATACACATATGGAAATAAAAAAATAATAAAATAAAATGTAAGCATTCTGGTTTTTCAAGCCGAAATTTCCAAATGCTTCCATAATCATCGGCAAAATAACATGGTGAGGTAAAACACAGTAATGTCCCATGGTCAAGGAACCAGCTTCTATCCTAGCTTTGTTTCTCTTTCCTCAAACAACTTCCTGAGGAAAGAGTTTATTTGGCTTACGTGTCCTGATCACAGTTCATCATGGAGAAAAGCCAGGACAGGGTTTTCCAGACATACCTGGAAGTATGAACTGGAAGAACACAGTTTACTGGCTTATTCCTCTGGCCTGTGCTCAGGCTGCTTTTTTATACAAGACAGGTCCAACTGCCCAGGGATGGCAATGCTCACAGTAGGTTGGGCCTTCCAATCATTCATCAATCAAGTGCCTCACAGATATGCCCAGAGGTCTATCAAATAGATACCACCACCTTTCCTTTATCTAGCTGTTGATATAATTCATAGGATTAAGAGCAGGGTAATGTTGATGATTAAGTTTCTCTTCAGGTATCATGCATAACACCTTCCAATACTATGAAAGCTAGCCAGCTTGATTTGTCCTCGTTTGTTCTACAGCTCAGGTATGTACGACGTAATCATCCTGAGTGAGGTAATTCAGACCCAGAAATCTTAGATACGCATGTTTCCATTTGAAAATGCAGACAGGTCAAGATACTAATAAATGGACACGGGTGTTGGATGCTTTCTGGCAGGAAGGTAGAATGCAGTGATGTAAGGAGGTTATGGGGGATAGTATAGTAGAAGTGGACAAGTGGGGTAGGAATGTGAGGGGCAGTGCAGAGGAAGGGTTGTGTGGAGGGCGAACAATCACTAAAGATTAATATAAAAAGCCACATAGAAATCTACCATTGTAGAATGTTCTTCAAGTATATACACATACACTATAAAAAGAAATTCAAATGACTTACCTTATAAAAAGGGGACATTGTGTTTACTAAACCACAAAGGCTACCAAAGTAAAATTCCAGGAATGCAGGGGTTCCATAGACCCTATAAGTATTGGCCAATGGCCTTTTTTTTTTTTTTTTTTTTTTTTTTTTTTTTTAGAACTTTTTTTTTTGTTTTTTTTTTTATAGTTTTTTTTTTTTTTTTTTTTTTTTTTTTTTTTTTTGGTTAACTGACAGAACCTCATGATTAGACCCTATTGATAAAGACATTTGATCTTTTATCTTTTGTTGAGTTTTCTCTTATCCACTTTGTTAAATAGTAAAAAAGCATTTGGTATCACTGTTCTATATATGATTTTCATCCTAAGATTTTCAATCTCCTTTGATCCTTGTTATTCCCTCTCTTCAAAATGTAGAGTTAATTCATAATTTTATAGTTCATCAAGGTATAAATTTACAGCATGGATTTGAGATTTATCTTTTTAATGTGGATGTTTGGAGCTATTAATTTTCCCCTGAGTGTTTCCCACACTTAATTCCATTAATTTCCTGTGTGGTGTTTTTGTTTTGTCTCTAGACATTTTTATAATTTCCTTTGTGATTTCTTCTTAGACTCATTAGTTCTATATGAGAAATGTGGTGTATTTTTTCAGAATTGTGGATTTTCCCATTTTCTTTCTATTATTTTTTTTTCAAGTATCACAATGTTTATTGATAGATTCAAGTACATGAAATCAGAGCATGAACATGACTTGATAAATTAAGTAGACTTAATTTCAATATTATAAGGGAACAATTCAAATTTTCACCATTTGTTTCACACCCACAAAACCACTTCAAGGGCTTTAACAATGTCTCAAATCTGATCAGCTTTGTGCAAGTAAGCCGTTTCTTTTTAAAAAGACTTTTGCACTTGCCCAGGCTCAAGGATATTGAAATCTAGCACATAAAGCCCATTACTAGAGGTAGAAATACAGGCAATATACTATTACGGCAACAGCCATCCATTACAGCTAAGAATTTTCTGTAACAACCAAAGTGATAATCTAATATTGCAACAACTCAAGTATTACTGAGCAAAGTGCATTTCTACATTATTCAGTGTTGCTATTCTGTTTTCTAACTAAAAACAGCCTATGATAACTGGCAGCAAAGAAGGTCTTTGCAATAGACTGCCTCTGCTTGAGAATTTATGATGTAATTATTGCATGCTGCTAATATATTATCTAAACATTAAAGATACTCCTAAAACATTTTATGGTGGACTATGATTAAGACATTACACTACAAAAAAACCTTATGTAGAGGGCTGGAGAGATGGCCTAGCGGTTAAGAGCGCCGACCGCTCTTGCAGAGGACCCGGGTTCAGTCCCCGGCACCCACATGGCGGCCAAGAACCGTCTGAAACTCCAATTCCAGGAGAACTCCAGTTCCAGGGGAATCCGAGACCCTCTTCTGACCTCCGCGGCATTGCACGACACGGGTGCACAGACCTGCATGCAGACAGTACATTCATACACATACAAAATAAAAAAAAAAAAAAAAAAAAAAACTTATGTAGAAGGAAACCCTTACTGACGTGCTTCTTCTTTAAATTTTTGTGGCCCCCAAATGAAGTCCAGTAAGCACATGTTCTATCTTTATCCCTGCATTGGCCTCCATGATACTGCCGAGGTAAGCCAACAGTGTCAGTCCATCTTCTGAGGAGGATGAATTTCCATTAGCTGCTTAATTCACAAGCTGAGTATCTCAGCAGTCCTCAGTCCACATTGGAAGGCTAAAAAGTAAAAAGCTGTATCCATGTCTTTGAGGAGTGCCAATAGCAGTGGGCATCTACAGAGCATATCGCCTGCATGTAAGAATGGTGAAACTAAAGCAATGTATCTGGACACTCATTTGATCAAACTTGATGGGGGGTGAACAAACAACCTGTCACCACCCCACTGGATGGGTGGGGGCTGTAGGGGTTTGGGCACAACAGCCTGCAGATTGGTTTGTGCATGAGGTGCTTGTATCATGGAGTTAATCACTTATAGCTAAAAATGAAAAAGAAAAAAAAACTGAGAGAAAGATGCAGGGCAGTTTAATGGCGAATGCATGATCTGGGATGGGTGAGGGTGGGGGGGAAGGGAAAGGGAAATAGCCTGAACTGAATTGGAAAAATGTAGGAAATGGCACAAACCATCAATAAAAATTAAAAAAAAAAAAAAAGAATTGAAGACAGGCGCAAACATGGTTCTCTCTTGTTTTCTTTTTGTCTTTTTTTTTTTTTTTTTTTTTTTTTTTTGGTGTTTTTTTGAGACAGGGTCTTCCTGTAGCCCCAGTACTATCTGGAACTCACTCTGTAGACCAGGCTGGCCCTTGAACTCACAAAATATACACCCACCTCTGCCCCCAATGCTAGGATTAAAGGCGTGTACCACCAAAGCACAGCTTTCTTTTTGTCTTTTAACTAAGATCTCAAGTTTTGTGTCTGCATTACGTTTTCTCTGGTCTTATTATTTATTTCTGGTTTTACTTTCCGTCGGCTGAGCTTAAGGCCACACGGTAAACCCAGATTAACTAAGGTTTTGGTTTTGTTGAGGATCTGGTCCTCAGGGGTCTCTTGGGGTTTGTTTTTTTTTGGGGGGGGCAGGGGGAGCTTCTTGCTTCTTTCAGCTCCTCAACCACCAATTCCATCTACATGAGGACAAATCATGTCTTGCTACACCAGTCTTCCATTTTTGTAGCATGAGCAGATTTTCCTCGTTATAGACTGGATACTGGCTGAAGTCCGCCTTAGTGGCTCTCCAAGACTCCCTGAACAGGAGAATGGTGACCCACCTCTGCAGAACATTCCAAGAGATGCCCCCACGTATAATCCCCTAAGACTTATTTGACCTCTGAGGGCAAGGAAAAAAAGTTGTTCCAAGGTCCCTTGGCCAATTGGTAGGGACTTCAAGTATGGTGGATAAGCACCTAGAAAGGCTAAGTTGCACCAGCCAGTTACATTACACCTATATTAAAACTGTACCCTTTGGAAACATGTATGTTATTCCTTATCATATTTTTTGATTCACATCTTTCCATTTGATCCCATATTACTTTAAAAAAAAAAANTTTTTTTGGTGTTTTTGAGACAGGGTCTTCCTGTAGCCCCAGCTATCCTGGAACTCACTCTGTAGACCAGGCTGGCCTTGAACTCACAAAGATACACCCACCTCTGCCTCCCAAGTGCTAGGATTAAAGGCGTGTACCACCAAGCCCAGCTTTCTTTTTGTCTTTTTACTAAGATCTCAAGTTTTGTGTCTGTATTACAGTTTCTCTGGTCTTATTATTTATTTCTGGTTTTACTTTCCTTCTGGATGCTTAAGGTCATACAGATAACCCAGATTAACTAAGGTTTTGTTTTGTTGAGGATCTGGTCCTCAGGGGTCTCTTGGGGTTTTTTTGGGGGGGGCAGGGGGAGCTTCTTGCTTCTTTCAGCTCCTCATCCACCAGTTCCATCCACATGAGGACAAAATCATGTCTTGCTAGACAAAGCTTCCTTTTCTGAAGGATGAGTAGACTTTTTTCTTTATAGACTGGATACTGGCTGAAGTCCCCTTAGTGGCTCTCCAAGACCTCCCTGAACAGGAAGAATGGTGACCCACCTCTGCAGGACTTTCAAGAGATGCCCCCATGTATAATCCCCTAAGACTTGATTGACCTCTGAGGGCAAGGAAAAAAGTTGTTCCCCAGGTCCCTTGGCCAAATTGGTAGGGACTTCAAGTATGGTGGATAAGCACCTAGAAAGGCTAAGTTGCACCAGCCAGTTACATTACACCTATATTAACATCGTATCCTTTGGAAACATGTATGTTATTTCCTAGCATATTTCTTGATTCACACCTTTCCATTTGAATCCCATATTACTTTAAAAGTTGCACTCATAACCTCTAGCATATACTAAAAGTCCAAGGTCTGTTAGGTCAGCTCTAGAACCTGTGTAGGGATTCCCAATACAAGAGCATAGTTGTCTTTAGATCTTGAAGAGAATAATATTAATGTTGCTTATTTTGTGTTACATTTAGATACTTGGTACTAGCATCCACAGATGAGGGATACCATTTGTCTTTTTTTTTTTCTGGGACTGTGTTACTTCACTTAGCATAAACTCTTCTAGTACCATCCATTTACCTGCAAATTTCATGATGTCATCTTTCTTTACCACTGCATAGTACTCCATTGTGTAGATGGACCACATTTTCTGTATCCACTTATCAGTTGAGGGGCATCTGGGTTGGTTCCAGCTCTTTGCTATTGTGAAGAGAGCTGCAATAAACATGGCCATACATGTACCTCTGCTGTAGGAAGAGTCTGGTGGATATATACCCAGAAGTGGTATGGCTGTTTCAGGTGGTAGGCTCATTTTGAGTCTTTTAAGTGTTCTCCATACTACTTTCCATAGTGGTTGTACAAGTTTGCATTCCCACCAGCAGTGGATGAGTGTTTCCCTTTCCCCACACCCTCTCCAGCATTTGGTATCATTTGTTTTCTTGATCCTAGCCAACCTTATTGGGGTGAGATGATATCTTAAAGTGGTTTTAATTTGCATTTCCTTAATTATTAGCGATGTTGAATACTTTTTAAAATGTTTCTCAGCCATCTCTATTTCCTCGCTTGTGACTTCTCTGCTCAGCTCTTTACTCCATCTTTTGAGTGAGTCATTTGTTTTCTTGCTCCTTTGTTGTTTGAATAGTTTATATATTCTGGAAGTTAACGCTCTGTCAGATGAATCAGCAGTGAAGGTTTCCTCCCATTCTGGGTTTTCTCTTCACTTCCCTGATTTTTTTTTTTCTGTACAGAAACTTTTGAGTTTAATAAGGTCCCACTTGTTGACCTTATTTCCTGTGCAGCTGTTGTCTGATTTAGAAATTCTCTTCTTTTACCTATGTCTTGTAAGTTGCTGCCAACTTTTTCATCTAACACCTTCAGGGTTTTGGGTTTCAAATTGAGGTCTTTGATCCATTTGGAGTTGATTTTTGTTCAGGGTGAGAGGTAGGGGTTTAATTTTATTCTTCTACAAGTGGTGATCCAGTATTGCCAGCACCATTTCCTGAAGATGCTATCTTTCCTACATTAAGTCCTTTTGGCCCCCTTGTCAAATATAAGGTGGCTGAAATTGTATGTGCTCAAGTTTGGATCTTCAGTCTGTTATTAATTTCTATCTCCATCTTTTTATTTTACAATATTTTATTTATTTTTATTTTATGCGTATGAGTGTATTACCTCCATGTGTATTACTGCCTCCATGTGTATTACTGCCTCCATGTCCTGCAATGCTGAAGGAGGTCAGAAGTGTTTGTATCCCCTAGAACTGGAGTTATGGATGGTTGTTAGGCACCATGTGGGTGGGAGGAATCAAACTTGTGTCCTATACAAGAGCAGCCAGTACTCGCAACTGTTGATCCATCTCTCCAGTGCTGAACTTTTATTTTAAATCAAGGAGACTTGCTTGTTTTCTAAGTGTGATTCTCTATAGAGAATGCTGGATGTCCTGGAGGAGAAACTCTGTACTGCTATTGGTGGAAATCTTCTTTCTGCTTATTAGGCTTATTTTATTAATTTCAATATCTATTTATATATTGGGTTTATTGCTTGCACATGTATTTTAAGTTATATGACTCTCATTATAAGTTCCTATTATTCTGTTATTTTGTGCTATAAATTTGTGAATCATGTTTAATTTTTGTAGATTTCTGCAGTCCTCTGAGCATAGTGGGTGCTCTTGATTGTTCTAATATCATAGAAGCTTCCTCTCATGACTTTAACAAGGTTCTCACAGTATCACAGTTCTTTGTTATATTCATCTCTAAGTTGTTACTTCACATTGCAACATACTTTGTTTTTACCTATATACATAGCTTTTTTTTAATGACAGGTGGTGAGAGTTCTATAGAAACAGTATAGCACAGAAAGCAGGAAAACTGTAGATAACAATGGTCAGAGTACAGTACAACTCTGCAGGCTATTTTGATGAAAGAGGAGGGTGATGAGTTGAAAGACTATCTAGGAAGAATGTTCCAGACAGAGTTGGGAATGTGGAGGGCATGTTGGGCCTAGTAACCCATGGAAAGGTTTAGGTTTTATTTTAAGTACAGCTACTGTCATTGGAGAGGTGTGAATATGGGGTGATCTGACATGTTGTCCAAAGGTTACATAGACTGATGCTGGAGAATGCTAAAGGAACTAGAGAGGATGTGCTCACATCATGTGTTCTCAGGGCGAACGTATCTGATCACAATCATCTCTACAGACACTCAGCAAACATTTATCCACAGCACCTACAAAGTGCAGAGTATACAGTTAGGCACTGGGAACACAACAAGTAGGGTTCCTTTCCTCAGGAATCCAGGCTACCAATTGAGTAGCCAGAGATAGCAGAGAGAGCAGAGGGGGCCCATTCTGCTGGGGAAGCAGACCTGATGCTGCCTGGCTGAATTCCTGCTTGTTTGAACACTAGGCTGGAGTATTAGAAAAGAGCTTGCACTCAGGTGACCTGTAAGTTCCTTCTAGCACTGAGAACAGCAGCTTTTATTCTGCTGGTGGTAGCCAGCCAGTCAAGGTTACCTGGAGAGCTGGGCTGATGCTATGAGTGTCTGCCGAGGTCAGTGGCCAGTGCCAGAAGGAAGATGGGAGGGTAAGGACTCTCCTGAGGCAGGCCTTCCCCAAGGGGTCTAGTTTATAGTGTACCTTACTGTGCACCTGCTACTGAGTAGATTTCAGATCACCTGCCCTTTCTGATGACTAAGAAAATGAACTACTGAATCAGGAGATTTTCCCCCTCCTTTTTATGGCGCATTAAGTGTTCATGGAACTTACTTGGTTGTCTCTGATTTGGCCCAAATTCCTTTCTCTCTTTTTTTAATTATTATTTATTTATACATACATTTTTTATCAAATCTAGACCCGTGTCCCCCCATCCCCCCACCCTTCCAGAGCTCATGCATTCTGCCAAACATGCTATTCATCTCTCTCTCAGTTTTTCTCAATATTCTCCATGGGGAAGTTGACTGTTTTTAGCAGAAGTTCACTGTTTCAGTCAGTTCTTTGATGCAGTCCTTTCTGTTGTTGTTGTTGTTGTTGTTGTTTCCAATATGTATCACTCCCTACTGCTTTGGACAAAAGCTCAAGGGATCATGCACAGGAAATGCTTACAACTGGGTAACTGGCACTAGCATCCACATATGAGGGACACCATTCTTCCTTTGATTTTCTGGGACTGTGTTACTTCACTCAGCATGATGTCGTCTAGTTCCAGCCATTTTCCTGCAAAGCTCATGATGTCGTCTTTCTTTACTGCTGCATAGAACTCCATTGTGTAGATGTACCACATTTTTTCTATCCACTCATCAGTTGAGGGGCATTTGGATTGGTTCAATCTCTTTGCTATTGTGAAGAGAGCTGAAATAAACATGGCCATGCATGTATCTCTGCGGTGAGGTGAGTCTTGGGGGGGCATGTCTAGGAGTGGTATGGCTGGGTCGGGTGGCAAGTTCATTCCAAGTCTTCCAAGGATTCTCCACACTGCTTTCCATAGTGGCTGTACGAGTTTACATTCCCACCAGCAGTGGATGAGTGTTCCCCTTTCCCCACAAGCTCTCCAGCACTTGGTATTATTTGTTTTCTTGATCCTAGCCAGTCTTATTGGAGTAAGATGATATCTTAAAGTTGTTTTGATTTGCATTTCCTTAATGATTAGTGATGTTGAACACTTCTTGAGGTGTTCCTCAGCCATCTCTAACTCCTCACTTGTGAAGTCTCTGTTCAAATCTTTGCTCCTTCTATTTTTTTTATAATTTTTTTATTTATTTCTGTATGTGTATGAATCTACTCTCTGCATGCAAGTGTGTGCACCCGTGTCATGCAATGCCGCAAAGTTCAGAAGAGGGTGTTGGATTCCCCTGGAACTGGAGTTCTCCTGGAATTGGAGTTTCAGACGGTTCTCAGCCGCCATGTGGGTGCTGGGGATCGAACCCGGGTCCTCTGTAAGAGTGGTTGGTGCTCTTAACCGCTAGGCCATCATTTGAGTGGGTCATTTGTTTTCTTCTTTGTTTTTTGAGTAGTTTATATAATCTGGAGATCAATGCTTTGTCAGATGTATCTGCAGTGAAAGTTTCCTCCCACTCTGTAGGATTTCTCTTCACTTCCTTGATTGTTTCTTTTGATGTACAAAAGCTTCTGAGTTTAATGAGGTCCCATTTGTCAATAGTTGACCTTAATTGTTGCGCAGCTGCTGTCTGATTTAGGAAGTCTTTTCCTACACCTATGTCTTGTAGTCTGCTGCCAACTTTTTCTTCTATCGCCTTGAGAGTTTGGGGTTTCACGTTGAGGTCTTTGGTCCTTCTGAAGTTGACTTTTTACAGGGTGAGAGGTAGGAGTTTAATTTCATTCTTCTACAAGTGTGATCCAGTTTTGCCAACACCACTTGCTGAAGATGCTGTCTTTGCTCCATTGTGTCTTCTTGGCCCCCTTGTCAAATATGAGATGGCTGAAATTGTATGTGCTCAGGTTTGGATCTTCAGTTTTGTTCCATTGGTCAACAGGTCTGTTTTTGTGCCAGTACCAGGCTGATTTTATGACTATAGCCCTGTAGTATAGTTTGAAGTCTGGTATAGAGATCCCCCCTGTGTAGCTCTTTACACTCAGGGTTGTTTTGGCTATTCGGGGTCTTTTGTTTTTCCAAATGAATTTAAGAACTTTTATTTACAAAACAAAAAAAAAAAAAATAGGGAATTTAAATAGGAATAAAATAAATCTATACAAGAGTTATGGTAGAATGGACATTTTTACAATGTTAATTTTCCCAATCCATGAGCATGGGAGGTTTTTCCATCTTCTGATGTCTTCTTCAATTTCTATCTTTAAAGGTTTAACAATTTTGTTGTAAAGATATTTGGGGTCTTTGGTTAGGTTTGTTCTTAGGTGTTTTATTGTTTTTGAGGCTATTGTGAGTGGGAAGCTCTCTTTGAATTCTTTCTCCAGTTGCTTGTTCTTGGTGTAAAGAAAGGCCATTGATTTTTTTAAGGTTAATTTTGTATCCTGCCACTTTGCTGAAGCTGTTAATTGTTTCTAGGAGTTTTCTGGTGGAGTTTTTAGCATGCCTTAAGTAAACAATCATATCATCAGCAAATAGGGATAGCTTGACTTCGACTTCTCTTTCTAGGTGCCTGAGGTTGGTTGTTCCTTTCTTCTGTCCTTTGAATTGCTTCAAGTATTCTCTGAAGGGTTGTTTTTCTAGACATGTATTCTTTTAACTTGTTTATGTCATGGAAGGTTTTTCTCTCTCCTTCAATTATAATCAACATTTTTGCTGGGTATAGTAACCTGGTTTGGCATCTATTGTCCTTTAACACTGGGAATGCTTTGCTCCAGGTTCTTCTTGCTTTCATAGTTTGTATTGAGAAGTCAGTTGTAATTCTGATAGGTTTCTCCTTATAGGTCACTTGTTGTTTTTCTCTTGTGGCTTTAAGGATTTTGTCTTTGATTTGGGTGTCTAGCATTTTAACTATGATGTGACCTGGAGAATTTCTTTTCTGATCTTGTCTGTTTGGAGTTCTATGTGCTTCTTGTATTTTTATTGGTTTGTCCTTTTTTAGTTTGGGGAAGTTTTCATCTATTATTTGGTTGAAGATCTGATCAATGCCATTCTCTTGGGATTCTTCTCCTTCCTCTAGTCCTATGATGTGGAGGTTTGATCTTTTCATAGTGTCCCACAGTTCCTGGTTGTTCCACTTTTGTGTATTTTTAAATTTGTCATAATCTTTCCTTGAGGTTTTTAGTTGTTCTGTGTTATCTTCCAGGTCTGATATTCTTTGTTCTGCTTCCTCCATTCTGCTTCTGATGCTTTTTCCACTCCTTTCCTCTTGATTGGATGAGTGTTTGATTTCCTTTTTCATTTCCTCTTCTGATTTCTTTAGTATTTCTACTTCTTTTTGGAGCGTCTCAATCACTTCTTGTAGCTCTTTGTTTCGCTGATTGGTTTCCTTATATTTTTCAGCATGGGGACTTTTCAGTGTTTCTACTTCCTTCTGGAGTTTGTTGTTCTCTCTCTCTAGGTCCTTCTGGAGTTCTTCATTCTCTTTTCTTAGTTCTTTGATTTGTTCTTTATAATCTTGTGGTTCTTTAAATATGTTCCCAATTGTGTTCCTGATATCTGTCTCCTGGGGCATCCCCAGAGGGATTGCACTGCAGGAGTCTTCCATAGGGTTGGTAGAGCTTGGTGGTGGATTATCCTGCCCCTTTCCTGTGTTGCCTCTTCTTCATGTTCCTGGCATATGGGCTTTTCCTTGCCTGTATTCCAATGTGAGTCTTAAATGCCTCTTCACTGTGTTGAAGGCTTGCTTTGCTTGCTTCTTTCAGATGCCTTCGTAATGCCAGTTGGTGGGGGGATACCTTCTGCGAGGAGATCTCAGATCCCAAGAGTCACACAACCCCACCTTTAATACTGGCTGGGAGGATAACTCCGCCCTCACAGCCACAAAAGCCATTCAAGCCAAAGACAGCTGGATTAAGGTATCAACAATCAGACTTGCTGAGGCACCCAGTTCCTACCTGTCTCCTGCTCTTCCTTCCACTGGCCTCAGGAGATCTCAGATCTCAAGAGTCACACAACCCCACCTTTAATACTGACAGGGAGGATAACTCCGCCCCCACATCCACAAAAGCCAATCAAGTTAAAGACAGCATCTTTAATACCAGCTGGGGGGATAATTCCGACCCCACAGCCACAAAAGCCAATCAAGCCAAAGACAGCTGGATTAAGGGATCAACAATCAGCCTTGCTGAGGCACCCAGTTTCTACCTGTCTCCTGCTCTTCCATACATAGCTTTTATTTATTTATTTTTTTGGTTTTTATTGTTATTTAAGTTCAAAAGATATGAACACTTGAATCAATTATTTTGCTTCAGATATTTCTGAACATTCACAGTCAATAATTTTCAAATAAATTCTTTTCTCTTTGCTTTAGAAATTGAGTCTACAGTCTTACACTGGGGATATAAACTGCTTCTGCTGCAAGATTCACACCCCACCATGTCTTGAAGCAAGAGTAGGTAACAGAAAATCTTATTGTTTTCCAGTTGTCTTTTTTGCTAATTTATCATTCATTTTGTTTTAAGAATGTCTCCTGAGTTCTTACAAAGTTGGTGCTGTCATATCTGCTTGCTCTGTGTGTGTGTGTGTGTGTGTGTGTGTGTGTGTGTGTGTGTGTTTGTGTGTGCATTTTAAGTATGCTTTCTGTCAGGGTATAACTGATTAGAAAAATGCAGCCTTATTCTACTGTGGCTGATGTTCTGGTCATTAAAATTTAAGAATTTCATTAAGAATTCAATATATAAGTGTAATTTTGTAGTTCTCTAACTCAATAAATGAATTATCTATACTTGAGTTTAGGAAACTCTTTTGAGTGAACTGTTTCATAAGTGTTTTCATTTTCCATGTCTGTAACAAAATACATAGTATCATCACCTTAAAAAGAAGAAAGGCTTATTTTAGCTCACAGTTTTGGAAGTTTAGGTATACATTTGTTCTATTTCTTTGTGGGTGAACTAGGCAGTAAATTATAGTATGAACATTCAGAAGAGGAAGCCTCTTATTTCATGGTGCCTAGAGAGAGAGAAACCCAAAAGAGAGAGAGAGAGAGAAAAGGACACCAGTATCATAATTGATTTTTCCCACTAACCTGTAACTCTTGAAGGTTTTACCACTCTACAACAATGCCAAGGTGAGTATCAAATTTTTAACACAGGGACATTGGAGAAAATTCTGAGTTGAGTTTATAACTACATAACCCACAGCATTCATTATAGACTACACTTAAGGAAAACAAAACAAAACAAAACAAAACAAAACAAAACAAAGCAAGACATGTGCAGTATCTGAAAATAAAAACAAAACCTTAAGCAATCTTTCCCTCTTCTCTACTGCCTTTTCTTTTTTAATTTGCTTATTTTTAAATTTTATTTATTTATTTTTTATGTGTATGAATGTACTGTCTGCATGTAGGTTGGTGCACCCATGTCGTGCAATGCTGTGGAGGTCAGAAGAGGGTGTCGGATTCCCCTGGAACTGGAGTCAAAGAAGGTTCTTAGCCACCACGTGGGTGCTGGGAATCGAACTCAGATCCTCTGCAAGAGCAGTCGGTGCTCTTATCCACTGAGCCATCTCTCCAACCCCCTAATTTGTTTATTTTTATTGATTTGTGCATTTAATACATCATTCTTCAGTCTATTTTAAACGTATTCCCCTCTCCCTGCCCCCACCTCCACCCCAGTTCATGCCTTCTGCCATACATGACTTGCATCTTTCCCTCAGTCTATCCAAAGTTTTTCACTGCAGAAGCTTGTTGTTTTGGGCAGAATTTACCTGTATCATTCAGTTCTTTGACTCAGTCTTTATGTTGTTGTTGTTCCCTCCCCTTCGTATTGCTCCAAAATATGCCTATATAACCGTCACATGTATATCAAAATTAGGACCTCCGAGAACAAACTGTATGTTAATTCCAAAATGTTTAAGCATTCATATTTTACCCCTTTAATTTTATGTGTCCTTTTCTTTAAAATGTCTAAGTCTACTGGATGTGATGGCAAATGCCTTTAATCTCAACACTCCAGGGGAAGAGGGATTTGGATCTCTGTGAGTTCAAGTTCAGCCTGGTCTACATAGTGAGTTCCAGGCCAGCTGGGTTACAGAGAGACCCTGTCTCCAAAAGACAAAAAAACATCTGCCTAATGGGGACAGATATGAGCAGAGAGCTCTCACAAAATAATACAAATGGTCAATAAACATCTTTAATGTGTTCATAATCATTAGCCTTCAGGGAATTGAGGGTTAAAACTACTTTTGTGTTTCCATTCCAACCAAGTTAGAACAGCTTTGGTTTTGAAATCAAATGACAACAAATGAAGGTGAGAATATAAGTAAAGAAGAACTCTCATTCATTGCTGGTGTGAGTGGAATGTCATAGAGCTTCCCTGGAAATCAGTATAGATGTTCTAAAAAAGGTTAACTATCGGTCTAGCACATAAACTTGCTCTACATCTCCTAGGCATGTATCAAAAGGACAATATATTGTACTACAGAGATCAATTCATCCATGTTCTTTGTTTATCTATTCACAAAGGACCAGAAATGGAAACAGCTTAGATGCTAGTTAATGGAAGAATTAATATTGAAAACATACACATGGTAGAATTTTATTCAGCTATAAAGAAAAATGAAATTAGTAGAGAAATGAATGGAACTGAAAAGTATACTGAATGACTTGATCAAGGCCTAGAAAGATGATCATCACGTTTTTCCTCCCTCATATGAAATGAATTTTCAAACCTAAATAGATATTTATATCATCCATTTTTAGAGTCAGAGATAGATCATCAAGGAAGAGCAGTCAGGAAGAATACAAGAGCAGAAGTTAGAGAAAAATGCCACAAAATGCCCTCCTTGGACAGCCAGAGCAGTCCATAATCCCGGAAGAACCTTGGCTGGTTTTTATGTATTTGCACACTACAGGATCTTTTAATAATGAATCATAGATAAAGAGCATTACTGTCCTGACACTTCCCTGCTAAATTATTGGCTACTGGTGGATGCTTGAGTAGGGGAAATCATTGTCTTCATTTTTCACTCACCGAGTAGCCCATCAGACCCCAAATTATGGTACCAAACCAAAGGTCATGCAGAAAATACTGATGAAAATAAGAACCTAAATAATGGCCAACCTACGAATATATGAATATGGAAATTGGATGAGGTGAAATAACTGAGGCAGGTGAGAAATTACAGACAGCAGAGAGTTATGGGAATTATAATGTTCTTTATTTATGTATGAAGCTGTCGAAGAACAAATTCAATAAAAGATAAAACATGTTTTACAGGTTTTTTAAAATTTTTTATTTATTTTTGTATGTGTATGAGTGTACTGTCTGCATGTAGGTCTGTGCACCCGTGTCGTGCAATGCTGCGGAGGTCAGAAGAGGGTCTCGGATTCCCCTGGAACTGGAGTTCTCCTGTAATTGGAGTTACAGACTGTTCTCAGCCGCCATGTGGGTGCTGGGGATCGAACCCGGGTCCTCTACAAGAGCAGTCGGTGTTCTTAACTGCTAGGCCATCTCTCCAGCCCATGTTTTACAGTTTTTATAATTCATGGTCTTGTGGAAATTTTAGACAGCTTCCGTCATCCTCTTCTCAAGTTATATAACAACAATATATTCAGGAGATTTTTAAATTAATATGTGAATGGTGATGAAGCATGATGAGACTTAGAAATTAATTTCACAATGATAATGTCCAAGCTTTCCCATTTAGTAATTGCATATTGGAAGAAGTGATGTACTAGGGATACCAAAGTTAGAACAGGTATTTCCAATCATTCTGCAAATCTGCGCAATAGTAAAGCAATAGAAGAAACAAAAGTTAATAGAGAATCAAAAAACAAATCAAACAATGCACCACAAATTTTTTGTGAATCTTTATGAAATTATATGATTGGTTACAATATGTGGCAGTTCCACCTTACATTGAAAGTCATCGAACCAAAAGGTGTGGATTATGCTGAGAACACATTGGAATTCTAATTTAAAAAGCAAGCATCGGGGCTGGAGGGATGGCCTAGCGGTTAAGAGCACCGACTCCTCTTGTGGAGGACCCAGGTTTGGTCCCCAGCACCCACATGGCGGCTGAGAACCGTCTGTAACTCCAATTCCAGGAGAACTCCAGTTCCAGGGAAAACCTACACCCTCTTCTGACCTCCGTGGCATTGCACGACACGGGTGCGCAAACCTACATGCAGACAGTACATTCATACACATAAAAAAAAATTAAAAAAAGCAAGCATCAAGTATATGATTTTGTTTCATAATAAGAACAAAGCACATGGTGATTATAAAGACATTGGTTTGGATTTAGTAGAATTTTATATTCGACCATTCATCCCACACATTTGCACAAACACATTACCAGGTTGCCCTTAATTCTGGTGTCACACATTTCATAATTACTTGTATCTACCACAAAGCTTACTATTAACAACATTTTGGTACAACACATATTTAGTATTCTTTCAGGCCAACTATATGCTTCCTACAATGTTGTATAGGTTGCTTGTACAAGAACAACTAGTTTTCCACTTAATGTGTTCTACCTACACAGACTTTTATTTTTAGTGAATTTTCCCAACAGATGAATTCCCTACAAAATGTAGTATTTGGAAATGTATTCCTGGAGATATAAATTTTATTTACTGCAAACTTACTACTAAGTGTGTACCTAGTTCTTTACTAATGCATACATAGCCTTAAGAATAGCTTTAGCACACAAGATACAATAAAGGAGGAAACAATAGAAAAATTTTATGTGCAGATGGTGCCTTGCTATTTATCACTGAGCCACAAACAATTATCCTGGAAATATTGAGATTAATAGGCCCATTTAGAAAAAGAGCTAATTGTGAGAGGCATTGGGATAAATCTGAGCTATTTTCCATATCAAAAGTTTTCTCTGGGGCAACTGCATTTCCTATAAAGTTATAACCAATCTACCATTGCCAGAATTGTTCCCTCTTTTCCTATAATTTTAGGATGTTTTGTTTTATGGTAATGTGATCACTATGTGATAGTGGGGTTATATGCAGATAAATCTAGAAGGAAGAACTGTCTGATTGGTACCAATTAGTTCTAACACTTTCAGAAGTTCAGTTTCCCATATGTGTCTGAATTATTTTGCTTGGTACTTCAGAGCCTAATACAACCCAGCATGTTTTGGTGGTGGTTCCCAATTAATGAATATTCATGAACAGCAAACATTAGAAATGGTTTGGATTTTTACCATGCTGGTAATTGAGGTATTTGATTCCAGCTTCTTTTAAACCAACATGTAATAAGCAAAGCTTAGCAGAGATACCTTATGGCAAGGACAGTCTATGAGATATAGACTATAGTTGAGTTGACAGAATGCTCAGAGACTGAGTTTAGAAAAGAAATATCCAAATAACAGATCTCTCGCTAAATGCATGATTCTATATGTCAGTCATTATATCTGCTCATTTTATATAAGATGGAATTTAAGATGCTGAGATCAAATGGGGCCACACTTGAAGTATTTTATACAAAGGGGTTGGAGAGATGACGCAGAAGTGAAGAGTACTTGCTGCTCTTGCAAAGGACATGGGTTTGTTCCTAGTAGCCACATGGTAATTCACAACTGCTTGTAACTCCAGTTCTATAGATTAGATAGTCATTGTGTGCCTCTACAGGCATCAGGCACACATACAAAATGTGCAGGCACACACACACACACACACACACACACACACACAGAGAGAAAATAAAGATAAATGAATATTTTAAAATACTTTGTAAACAGTAAGACAGTACATATGTTAGTTTCTGTTGTTCCCTGATAACTGGACAAATGTGGTCATCTCATTAAGAAATAAGGGGAAAATATAACACTACCAGACACATGAGCTGGATTGTAAGTTCAGTCCAAGAAACTGTTATTTTAGAAATTAGAATCTACCTAGACTCTTGCTAAAATCAAAGCCTTTGCAACTTAAGCTAGCTGATATGTTATGTTTTTAAAATAACCTCATAAAAGATAAAGCTTATATTGGACGCTATTATTTTTCTCCTCAGTGATCCATACTGTAGCAATCTAATGGTTGTAGCTATTTAATGGAAGGAAAGAAAGAAGAAAATTGAAAACATTAACTTAAATGGCATCCCATTATCTTAGTTATTCTTCAAATGAGAAAGGGATTTAAAGTTTTTGATTAGCTACAGGTAGACAGTGAGGAAACCAGGAACAGCTGATATTCTACAAAAGTCCCTAAAATCATGTCCCTTTCTTTTACTTAATTTAGGCATGAAAATATTCCTCTATCTCTATGTCTTAATCTGAAAAGCCAGAATCTTCCTGCTCTGCTAGGGGATGTCCTTGAAATAAATTAGATTAAACTGGAAACGAGATAGACAAACATTGAGGAAAAATAGAGGAAAAAATTTACTTTACTGGGAAATGCAAATCTAAGGCCTGGAAAAGAACTGTGACGTCCTCTTGGGCCCCTGGCCATGTAACATTTTGTTTTTCTTCAGTTCAGCCTGTTAAGGGCCATACAATTGGAAAGTATAATACACTAAGAGATTAATAAAAATGTTAAAGGAGAACAGACTGTTAATTTTTATTAACTTTTAAATTAACATGTCCATTTATGATTCAAGTTTCCAAAACACTTACTCTCACTTTCATCAGTTACATCCTCATTGAGGATGACAAACTACAATAGACAGGATTCAAAATAATCATTGGTTCCATATTCCAATAATGTTTTATTTATTAAAACAACTAGTGATTTGAATTTTGTGTATGGGATACATTTATGCTGTTTTCTAAGCTGACTTATCTGTCTACTAATACAAAAGCTGAAAATACAGCCTAAAACTTTGAAAAATTAGGCAGATATCCCTATTAATAATTCCACAATATGGAAACTTCTATCAGGATACATGGAAGGACATGAAAAAATAAACATAGAAGATAAACATACAAGAAACTAAGTTCTTATTTAAAGCAAGATAAACAGAAAATTGAAAAAGCAAAAGCAGGTTCTAATATTCACCATGACTGAATATGATGTATTCTGTGTAATGTATCGGTTGATAGCTAACAACTATGGCTGTGAAGCCAGGTTCTGCATTAAAAATCTGTCTCCATTATTTATTATTCCATGAAAAATGAGGCAGTGGCCTTATGGCCATTTCTACTCCTCCTTAAATTTTTATTTTCACAGTAGAGTAGAAAACACACTTTTTTTTTTTTTTTGTCTTTTTCGAGACCAAAGTCCCAGCTGTCCTAGAACTCACTCTGTAGATCAGGCTGGCTTTGAACTCACAAAGATCCACCTGCCTCTGCCTCCCACTTCTTAAGAACTATAAACATGAGGCTGGAGAGATAGCCCAGTAGTTATGAACATTTGCTGCTCTTCCAGAGGACACAGGTTCAATTCTCATCACCCATATGGCAGCTATATGTAATTCTAGTTCCAGGGGATCCAACATCTGCTTATGACCTCTGAGGGCAGTGCCTCAGATTGACAGGTGTACTTACATACATGCAAGCAAAACACTCATACAACTAAACATGAAAGAAAGAAGAAAGGAGGAAAGGAAGGAAGTGTGGGTTGTCCCATTTATTCCCAGGAATTCCCATGTGGAAAACACGTGCAGGAAAGCACACCACATGGATGCATGTTAAGGTCCAAATACAGAGCGAAGAGTATTTTTTATTCCAAAATGTCTGGTTATATAGACAGCATGACTCAACTCCCAGGGCCAAATCCTATCCCTTTTCATCACTACATCCCACCCCATGGGTGTGGCCAGGCAGGTCCCATTGGTTTAGAATGCTAGCCATCTTAACTAAATTTTCCCACATCTCACCCTTTACATTTTATTTTATTTTTATTTTGCTGAGAGGTAGCGGAGCCCATGGGTGAGGCTAACAACACAAAGAAACCTGAGTTTTGAATAGCCAGCTGCTCAAATCTGTTTTGAGTGCCAGGCAGTGGGGATCAGGTCAGACCTGAAACTTTATTTTCAAAAAAATCCAACCATGAATTGAACCAATTTTCAAGCATAAACAATGAATGTACGTAACATTCATGTAAAACCAGTTAGCAAGTATCTATATCCAAATTTTTAACAAGCCAAGGTTTCCATAGTCCAATTAGAGAAGCTTGTATGTACAAGCATGTTGATCAAATAAGAGTCCAGTCTATATTGCTGTAGTCTCAAAATTCACCCCGATCTCCACAGCCCTTACATTTTATCAAGCCTCCTCTTCCACAGGTTGTTTCCTAGGGGAAACAACCTAAAGGGTGACAAGTTCTTATTGTGGCTTATAACATCTCCTAACCACTAGAGGACATAAGCTTATGGCATCAGCCATGAGTTATTCCTCCAAGGAGAGAGCTAATTGCCAATTAGATTTGGGATATAGGACATATGGCTGCCGTGGCTGCACAATATCTCCAGGGAGTTGAGGTGTAGCTAATACTGATGGAGGAGTCTTGCTTGACTCAAGGAGACCGATATTTTGCTTCATTGCTTTAGTGCCTTTTGTAACACTCTCTGGCATTCCAGATACCCTGTCACTTGCAAGTGTGGTCTCCATATATCTTTCCCAAGCTTACATGAGGTCTTCAGCATAGGGGCCTAACTGCCACTCTTCTTGCAGGTATCCCAGTTTATAGGCAAAAGTCATTTTTCTTTTGGGGGCTTGGATCCCCTAGCCAACTTCTCCTTGGCAGAATAATCCATTGCTGATATCAGAGCTCTCCTGTATTAATATATTTTGCTTAATTACACAGGTTATAAAGACTTTACTATTATATTTAGTTCTGAATAGAGAATTATCCTTTCACAGTTCTTATGTCTGTCAGTCAAAGAAAGTAGTTATATCTGTTTTATAAGAAATTACCGCTATAACAGTTGGCTCTAGTTTACAGAATGACTTCATTACCATCATGTTTTTCTTTTTCCTATAAAAGGGAGAGGTAAGAAGGTTTCTCGACATCTGGAAGGTAAACTTCATTAGGGCACATTATAAACAGTTATCCCAAATAGAATTCAGAGAGATGTTCAGTGTCTGTGACTCAGGCAATCTGAGGTTCCTCTTCCTTTTAATGTTCAGATGGGCCAGCCTCTCTGTTGGTATTTCCCAGTTCATCCTGCACAGCCAAAATTTGTACATTTTCAGGCATTTGGATTGGTGTTTTTACCTGTGAGAACATACAAATCTCCTCTCATTGTTAGTTTCAAGATCTCAAAATTGAAAATTTATCAAAAGGTTTGGAAAACAGAGTTTTCCATTTGTATCCAAGAGGGATTACTCCACCACCTCCCTCTTTTTTTTTTTTTAATTTTTATATTTTGACCTATAGATGCCTAAGTTGTCTTACACATACCTATAAACAGGAACCAAGCTGTAAGTTTTCATCAAATTCACTCAAACTGTTTATCATTGACTGTATGCTAGTTATTTGGTAAGTAAACTTAAATTTAATTCCTTCAGTTAAATTACCCTACAGGTAAAAGAAATTGTTACAAGGTGATACTGTATAACACAGAAAAATATAGAGACCATTTGTATACCTTAACCCCAAAGTTATTGTTGGGAATTCAATACAAATTATAAATAAAACAATTAACATTTTATTTTCCCAATAGTTCAAATGTATTACCATTTCCACCAAAATCTTCAAATTTAAATAATATAGACATTTTTACTAAGTCTTAAAATATCCTATAATATGTAGACAAAGCTTGGGCAAAGTCGAATACCTGCTAAATAAATTTTAATCAAATATACACTTTGTTCTTTGAAACTATATGACTATGACTTCAGAGAAATCAAGTCCATTAACTTAGATTGTTTATTTCGTATTCCTGTACAAATCTCTACTGAAATACCTCTCTCTATTAATATATGTTATTTTTAAATATACCATTTTAAACTGCAAACCTTACAGAGTAGATTTTAATGACTATCTTCCTCCAAGCTCTTGAAGATGCCTTCTCCATTCCTGGCATGAAAACCTGCTTTAAAGATTTTTCAATATATAGCTCTTAATAAGATTTTCTTTTAGTTCTTATGCCCATTAGTTAATTAAGACTGGCGATATATGCCTCATGAGAAATTGTTACCATAACAGTTGGTTATTTTGCAATTAAGGAACAATTCCATTACCATCTTGACTTTTTTTTATGGGAGCTTCTAGGAAGCTTCCTTTGCCATGAGCAAGTACAGTGCAGTCCTGCTAAGGGAAGGGGAACACAGTTCCCAGGTAACTGTGGGGAACTGAACCCTTGGCACAGAGATCAGTCAGTTACTTCTGTAACCCAACCAGAGAGGTACTTCCAACTCAGGTCCTTAGCCTGGGACAACAAGACACAATTCCCACTCTTGGCTGTGACTTTCCACCTGCCCAGAGACTGCTGAACCCTGGACAGGAATTTCAGGCTGATGGCTGTAGGCCTATCTTCAGCTTATGTCTACTCACAACACCAGCTACCCAGATTGGTGGTCCACACTGGAACCTTTTTCCAACCCACTGGCCACCCAAATGAAATGCAGGCGTGCCTTGGCCTATATGCATGCAATAACTAAAAAAAAATGGCACCTGGGAATTCTGTAATGATGTTAATCGGAATTCACAATTTATTTTTAATTTTTTAAATTTATTTTTATAATTTTTAATTCCTGAAGACCCCCAAATTTACTAACACTTTAATACTACAAAAAGCTGGTTGTATCTTTCTTTCAGATCTTGAAAGGGTGTAACCAGTAGGTGGCAGTGTAGATGCATTAAGATGTTCAATGAATTTTTGTCATTTTTAATAGATAACCCATAACCTTTGTTGAAATTGAGCATGTGTTTGCTGTTTAATATACATCTGTGTCTTGAGAAGGAAGGGCCAAGTTCCAACTCAGAGGCAGTGTTTTTATTGGTCTTATAGCTGTTAACATTAAAATATACTTAGAACACAAGTACATGCATCCATACACATGTGTGTGAGCATATATATATATATATATAATATATCATAAAGAAAGTTTTTTTAGGTTGACCTGCAAGAGAGAAAGCCATATTATTGTTTGACGTTCAATGAGAAACATAGAATTTTTTTAATGATTTGTTATAGGGTTAATTTGACATAATTAGAATAAATGTCCTAGTAACCTATAAAACAGCTGAGATCCATTTGCCACCTCTTAGGCCCATTCTCAACCACTTGCTTCAATGAACTATTCTAAAGTCCACTCTCTATTCTTTTTCCTATCCTGTCCCTCTGGGTTAACCTATACCTATGGCTGGCCGAGTTGTGCCTTAGGTTAACTGACTAACCTATCTATTTACATAATCCAAAGATGAGGAGGGTGCTCAGCAACAGTAGAAGATTCAAAGTCTGTCTTGCGTAGTCTTTTGGACTGATTTATTTTGGGTCTTAAATTATTAAGGAACTTTTGGAAAGAATAAATTATGTCATATTCACAACAACATCAAAATATTTTTTTTCCTGAGCAGCCTAGCCACAGCAGTTCAGGATAGGGTCCCAGTGAATCATTGTCCAGCTTCCCACTGCTTTTCCTCACAAGCATCTCACAGTCACAAGCATGACACAATTCGAAAGATCCTACATAAAATTGTATCTAGGCAATATACCTGAACAGTTCAGATACCTTTTCGCGTCAATAGCAGAATTGTTGAATAGGAGCACGCTTTCATTTCACTTATAAATTGTAAAGTATTGTACATAAATTGTGATATAACCCCTAGGGGCATTTTTACATTCACTTTTAGCATAATTCTCAAGCTGGCCAGAACTTCATGCATGTTTGTGATCTAATTTTAGGATTCACTTCCTGGTTTTTTTTTTTTTTCTTTTCTTTTCTTTTTTATATATTTTTTTTTATTTTTTTTTTTTTATAACGAATCTAGACGCTGTGGCCCCACGCCTATCCCCACCCCACCAGAGCTCAATGTATTCGGCCAAACATGCTTTTTCATCTCTTTGCTTTCTCAAGCCTTTCTTACATTTCTCATGTGGAAGTTGACTGTTGGTTTTGAGCAGCAAGTTCACTGGTTTGTCAGTCAGTTCTTTGAATGCAGTCCTTTCTGTTGTTGTTGTGTTGTTGTTGTTTCTTTTCAATGTGCATCACTCCCAACTGCTTGGACAAAAGTCAAGGGCCCTGCAAGAATAAAAAAACCAAAAAAAATTATGGTAATTTGACACTAGCATCACACATATATGAGGGACTATCCCATATCATCAGTAGATTTTTTTCGTGGGACTGTGTTTACTGGTTACTATCTCAGAGGCATGATTCCGCTAGTCCAGCCATTTTGCGCGTACAAAGCTCATTATTGTCATCTGTCTTTATTGCACGCATAGAAGCACATTGGTAGTATAGTACCGTATCACTTTTCTGCTATCTACGTCATTCAGTTTGAGGGGCATTTGGATCGCGTTCACACCTCCTTTGCTACTGTGAAGAGAGCTGAAATAAAAATGGGTTGTGCATGTATCTCTGTGGTGGGATGAGTCTTGTGGGTATAATGTCGCAGGAGGTGCTATGGCCTGAATCTGGTGCAAGGTTCATTTCAAGTCTCTTCCAAGGGTTTTCCACACGGCTTTACCATGTGTCTGTATGTTATCTTCCACCAGCAGTGAGATGAGTGCTTCCCTCTCTTCCACAACCTCTCATGACTTTGGTATATCTATTTGTTTTTCTTAATCCTAGCAGTCTATTGAGATACTAGATGAGAACTGTAAACGTGGTTTTGATTTTGCAATTCCATTAAGAAGTGATTAGTGACTTGTTGAACACTTCGTACAGGTGTTTCTCCTTCAAGTCCATATCGAATTCCTCACGATTGTGGAAGTCTCTGTTCAGCTTTGCTCCATCTATGTTGAGTGGGGTCATTGGTTTTCTATCTTCCTTTGTCTTTTAGTAAGTTTGTATATTCCTGGGAATCAATGTGCTTTCTCAGAGGGTTTCTGTGGTGGAGGTTGTCACCAGTTCCTGTGGGATTTTCTTTTCACTTCTTGAGTGTTTCTTTTGATGTACAGAAGCTTTTGAGTTTATGAGGTCCCATTTGTCAATTGTCGTAACCTTAATTCTTCAACAGCTGCTGGTCTGATTTAGGAAGACTTTGATTCCTATTGTCTTTGAAGTCTGCTGCAACTTGTTCTTACTATTGACTTCAGAGTTTGGGGGTTCACGTTGATGTCATTTTTGAATCCATCTGGTGTTTGACTTTGTGTACAGGGCGAGAGGTAGGGGTTATTTCATTCTTCAGTGGATGAATCCAGATTTTGCAACTACACTGCTGAAGAGCCTGACTTTCTATTTGGCTTGCTTGGCCCCCTTGTCAATATAGAGATGGCTGAAATTGTAGTGCTCAGGTTTTGGTCATTTCGGTTTCGTTTCATGGTCAACAGGGTCATGTTTGTGTCAGTACCCCGAGGCTTGTTTTTATTGACTATAGGCCTGTAGAGTAGTTTGATGTCTGGTATAGAGATTCCCCCTGTGTAGCCCTTTTCAACCAGGGTTGTTTTGGCTAATTCAGGGTCTTTTCTTCATTCCAATGAAATTCAAAGGATTTTGTTTTTTTTCCTATTTTGTTAAGAAAGTCTTTGGGATTTTTGATTGGGAATTGAGTTAATCATATACAAGAGTTTTGGTAGAAGTGGACATTTTTACAATATTAATTTTCCCAATCCATGAGCATAGGGAGGTTTTTTTCCTCTCTTTGAGTCTTCTTCAATTTCTTTCGTTTAAGGTTTAAAAATTTTGTTGTAAGATGGTTTGGTTGTCGTTTGGTTAGGTTTATTTCGTAGGTATTTTATTGTTTTTGGTTCGATTTGGGAGTGAGGAAGTGTCTCGCTTGAATTCTTTCTCCAGTTGCTTGTTCCTTGTGTAATAAGAAAGGCATTTGATTTTTTTTTAAGGTTATATTTTGTATTCCTGTCACTTTGCTGAAGCTGTTAATCGTTTCTAGGGGTTTTCTGGTGGGGTTTTTAGCATCCCTTAAGTAAACAATTATATCATCAGCAAATAGGGATAGCTTGACTTCCTCTTTTCCAATTAGTACTCCTTTAATTTCCTTTTCTTGCCTTATTGCTCTAGTAAGTGTTTTAAGCACTATATTGAAGAGGAGTGGTGACAGGGGGCAGCCTTACCGAGTTTCTACCTTTAAAGGGAATGTTTCTGTCATTTCCCCATTTAGGATGATATTGGCTGTAGGTTTCCTGTATATGGCTTTGATTACATTGAGGAATCATCCCTCCAATCCAATTCCCCCTAGGACTTTAAGCATGAAGGGATGCTGGATTTTGTCTAAGGCTTTTTCAGCATCAATTGAGATGATGGGGTGGTTTTTGTCTTTCATTCCATTTATGTGTTTAATGATGTTTATTGATTTTCATACGTTGAACCATCCCTGCATCTCTGGTATGAATCCAACTTGGTCATGATGGATGACCTTATTAATATGGGTCTGTATGCAATTTGCCAGTTTCCTGTTTAGAATTTTGGCATCTGTGTTCATTAGGGAGATGGGTCTATAATTCTCCTTTTTAGTTGTATCTTTACCTGGTTCAATCACAATAATTATAACCATTATTATTTATTATCAATTATCAATAATTATTATTAACCATTATTAGTCACAATTATCATTAATAATTATTATGAATAATAATTGTCAATAATAACCAACAATTAACAATTTTAGATTGAATTATTATCAGTTATTAGTATTAATTATATTCAATAGCAATAATTATAATTATTAATAACAATTACCAAAAATAATCAACAACAATTTATCATTAAACTGGATATTATGCATAGTATAAACCCAGTTAAAAACTGTTAACACTAAGAAGTATAAAACAAACTTTTTTTTATTTTTATTTATTTTTTATGTGTACGAATGTACTGTCTGCATGTAGGTCTGTGCACCCATGTTGTGCAATGCTGTGGAGGTCAGAAAAGGGTGTTGTATTCCCCTGGAACTGGAGTTAAAGATGGTTCTCAGCCGCTATGTGGGTGCTGGGGATCAAACCCGGGTCCTCTGTAAGAGCAGTCAGCACTCTTAACCGCTAGGCCATCTCTCCAGCCCCCTAAACCAAAAATTCTTTATGAGTTGAATTTATCTTTGTTTACAGTTGGCTCCTAATTAGATTTAAACCTGTAGGATTATAATGAATTAAAAGCAGGAATATGCATTCACTCACACATTCACACCATTTGCAGATGGGCTTAAAGAAACATAAAATAATTTTATTCAAAAATTTTTCATTTAGATTGAACCAAAATATATATTCATGTTGCTAAAGAGGCTTTTATTAATAGTTTTTTTAAAAAACAAAAACAAAAAACCGCAATTCATCAGAGCAAGTTTCTGTTAGAGCTCCAGGGCATGTGAACTCTCCTAGAAATCTATCTATTTTGCAGGGTGTGGTGGTGCATGCCTTTAATCCTAGCACTTGGGAGGCAGAGGCAGGTGGATCTTTGTGAGTTCAAGTCCAGCCTGGTCTACATAGCAAGTTCCAGGACAGCCAGAGCTACAGGGAGACCCTGTCTCAAAAAAAAAAAATAATAGACCCCCCCAAATAAAAGAAATCCATCTATTTTGCCTCCAAAATGCTAAAATTAAAAGACTGTTACTTTAAGTCAAAATTTAAAGGGCATGATTTAGATAAACTGTTAATACCCCATATGCTCAGTTCCTTGGCTGGTATGTGCACAGCAAGCAGGATGGTGGTGCTAGAGCACAAACCCCATGTAATCAGGAATTCTGTGGGAAAATAATCTTTAAGATGAAACACATTTAAAAACACCATGATAAAATTAAATCAACCAATTAATATAATTGTGCACATATTTTTACTCAAAAGATATCTAGGGTACCCAAGGGTTAAGTAAAAATATTACATTTTAAGTTAAGTATGCTGAAATGGATTTTAATTACGTAAGTGATACAGTAAAGTGAACCCCAATTTTTGATCCACAAATAGCCAGCAGGTTTAGGTAAGAAGTTAGATTTAGAATTATTTATCAAAAAACCCACAAGAAGACAAGAGAGCAATAAACTTTTATCTAAAAACAGATTTTGTATACAAAATTTAAGAGAAAGTTATTAAGTGGCTATGGCTTAAAATTAACTGGAAAAAAAAACTGCTCTTAATAGGGTGGTTCCTGTGGAAGGCCTTAATTTGCATCAGAAAGAAGTGGGCTCCAGCCTTGGCTGAGCCATAGAGCTACCTGGGGAAAATTTACATATGAACAAGTTAAAGCAGGAACTGAACCTGAGGAACTGCTTCCTCACAGTAGGGGATGAAGTCTAGTTTTTCTGTTTTTTTTTTTTTTTTTTTTTTTTTTTTTTTTTTTTTTTTTTTTTTCCATTTTTTGACAATAAGTAATAATTTATGAGTACAAGCATCCTTCATGTAAAACCAATTTGCAAGCATTTGCACCCAAACCCACACAGCCCAAGGGTCCCAACCATCCAGCTAGGGGGGCTTGTATGTGCAATCAAGTTGATCAAATAAGTGTCCAGTCTATATTACTGTAGTTTTGCCAATCACACCAATTGCTGCCCTTACATTCTACCACACCCCCTCTTCTGCAGATTGTTCCCTAGGCTTAGAAAAGGGGCACAGGTGGACTAGAGGTAAAACAGTCAACTTTCTCTGGAGCTGTTGCTTTGACTCTGGTCAATTCTGGCTGTTTTCTTTCATGGGCTGACAGTTTGTCCAGGACTAAACTTTTTAGTCTTACTAATGAAGCACAAGCAATTAGATATATAGGTATTTAAACAGTACTAATTGTTATGGCAAGTTACTTTGGTACACACACAGATGTTTGGATGGTATGTTAATCCATGAATTATGTTTTTTCTGTAAAATACGACAGGGTCTTACTGTGGCTTATATCATCTCCTAACCACTAGAAGATGTATGCATGTGGCATCAGCCATGGGCTATTCTTCCAAGAAGAGAGCTAATAGCCAATTAGATTTGGGATATACAAACATATGGCTGCCACTGCTGCACAGTATTTCCAGGCAGGTGAGGTGTAGATGGTGAATCAGGAGGGGTGGGAAGGGTGGGAGAAGGACACGGGTCTAAATTCAATTCATGCATATTTAATTGACATGAGTTCAAGTATCCAATTTTGCCCAGACTCTGTCTACAAGTTACATGGTGTTTTAGGACTTAGTAAAAGTAAATATGTGTATATTAAACAACATTGGTTTAAAGGTTTTGATAAAAATGGTAATGCACCTAAGTTAAATGGAAATATAAATTGTTGTTTTCCACATTCGTTTTACTTAAGATCTATAAAGCAATAACTTTGGGATTGGCACATACAAATGTTCTCTATAATTTTTCTGTTGTACACTATCATCTTGTAGCATTCTCTTTTACCTGTAGGATGATTTAACTTAAGGAATTAAGTTTGCTTCCCAAGTTAATGACATACAGTCACCCAAAACAGCTTGGGTGAATTGGATGAAATATGTGTCTTGATTCCTGCCTATAGGTATGTGTACTACAACTGCCTTTTTGAGACTCATGGGTCAAAAAGTAAAAGCCTAAAATAAAAAGGGGGGATACAGATATATATGAAACCTTTTTGTCAAAAACTTTGCCATTTAAATCTTAAAACTAACTATGGGAAAAGATTTGTATGTTCCCACAGGTCAAAATGTCACCAACTTAACGGCCGAGAAAGAAAAGATACAGCTTTGCATTGTGTAGGATATACCAGGAAGTGCCAGTGGAAAGGTTGGCCTGTATGAACATTGAAAGGAAGAAAAGCATCAGACTGCTACATGCATCAAACCCTTCTGTGGATCCTACTTGTAACAACTGTTTATAATGAGTCCTAACGAAACTTATCTTTTAGGTACTGCAAAGATTTAATTCTAGAGACTTTCTTACCTCCCCTTCACAGAACAAGGAGGAATATGATGATGAGGAGGTTATTCTCTAACTGTAAATTGGAGCCAACTGTTATAGAGGTAATCTCCTATAAAACCGGTAAAACTGCCTTCTTTAATTGACTAATAGACATAGGAACTGTGAAAAGGATTATTCTCTGTTCAGAACCAAATATAATACTAAAGTCTCCTTAAGCTGTGCATTTTTTTAAGTTAAAACCACAGTTTTATTTTAGACCTGTAAAATTATGAAAAATTTTACCAAGGCCTTTTCCAAGGCCAAGCATACCTACTAAGCCTTGATATTAAACCCAGCCTTGAAGTCACTGGCTTTTATAGCCTGCACGAGTGACCAAGCTAGGAGGCACATGCCTGGAGGGGATGGGATACTCTCTCTGAGCCAAACCAGAGCCTGGCAGTTTTCCTCCACGTGTTCAAAGCCACATGTTCCCAGATCACCCTCCCATCCACTGAAACCAGCAGGAGAGAAGGCACTAGGGCAAACGACAGATATCAGGAGAGAGAGAAGTAAGAGAAGAAAAAGCAGGATTTAGAGGCTTGCATATGTAAGTTGTCAAGGTTTCCTCCAGCCCCCGTCTGGGTGCCATTTGTGGGTTGTCCCATTTATTCCCAGGAATTCCCATGTGGAAAACACGCACAGGAAAGCACACCACATGGACACATGTTAAGTTCCAAATACAGAGAGAGCCTTTTATTCCAAAATGTCTGGTTATACAGACAGCATGACTCAACTCCCAGGGCCAAATCCTAAACCTTTTCATCACTACAACCCACCCCATGGGTGTGGCCAGGGAAGTCCTATTTGTTTAGAATGCTACCCATCTTAACTAAATTTTCTCACAAGGAAGGAAGGAAGATATAAAGAAATAACAGTAAATATAATTAAACGAAGTAAATATTAAATAAAAATATTACTACTCTTTGGCAGAGTGTATGTTACAAAACTACTAGCCATCATTTATTTTATGATAAAACTTTCATATGAAACATTTCACTGCATCTTTTAAAGCTATTTTAGTAAAATGTTGTTAAGATGATATTTTCATGTCTCTGCTTTGAAGGAAACAAAGAATTTTATGGAGAAGAATTGCCCTGCTGTTAATCAAGAAAACATTCCAGCATCTGCAATTCTCTTGCTACTTTGATCAACTTTCTTGCAGTCTCTTCACATTTAACAAAAAAAGACACATTCAACCGCACATTTCTTTTCTTCACAATGGGGATTTTTCTTTGAAGTTCTAGAAAATCTGGTTTAAAGTGTAGAGCTTAGGCTGCTAGCATCTTTGCCACTGGGCAGCCATGAAATCTTAACTGTTTCTCACATTATCTTGTCACATTATTCTTGGAGTTTCAAATTGAGGTCTTGCATTATTTTAGGGATTTCTAAGTTACATTTTCTAATTAAAAAAATGAAACAAACCTGCAGTATTTCTGAGATTTGAATAAGCATCCTATACATGATATTGCTCTGCAAATTATTTTATATTTTGAGAAAGAAACTATATCTAGAAATATGTTTTTTCAATGTATATTTTTATTTAATTGTTGCACATTTCATACATCTTGATCATAATTAGACATCCCTCTCCTATCTGCACCTCCCATACATTCTCCATAGGAATTTACTCATTCTTTGGAGTATCTTAAGATATATGGAGTAAAGTTCATGTACTCAGATGTCTCTTTGTGTGCATTCATCCACTGGAGCCTGTTCAGCTTAAAGAAGACCAACTCTCATCCAGAGTGGTCAGCTGCCAATAGTTCTTCAGCTATGGTTGAGGACTCCTGTCCATTTCCTCAGTTCTATGCTGTTATTTTTGTTTTGTTTTTGTTTTTGCCTTATCTTATTGAGTTTGCATGGGTCTTGTGCATGTTGTCAAATTACTTCAAGTTCAAATGAGCAAGTTCCTAGAAGCCTGGATGACTCTTTCCTTATGATCATGAGCCACGTCTGGCTCTTACAATCTTTCTGTCCCTTCTCTAACAATCGTTCCTGAACCCAGGGTGGGTTAAGTTTGAGTCCTATCCAGGAACATGGACTCTTTTGTTTTATTTTCTACACTTTGGCCAGTGTGTCCTTCTCTGTTCATCAACCTGTGTTGTCTGAGGAAGCTTCACTAGTGAGAGTTGGACAATGCATTAATATTCTTTCTAGCCTTTGATTTGTTACGTTCCATGAACCTTACATATAGAGCTTCCAATGTATATGGATCACTTAAGAATGGACATCTCTCAGATATGCATTTCCTGTGTTTGACCATTTGTGAAATTCTGTAATAGTCTCCATCTATTGCAAAAAAAATTTTTGATGATTAGTTATTGTTATACATCCATCACTATATGAACTCAAGAAAGTGTCGGGCATGAGGGATGGCCTAGTGGTTAAGAGCATTGACTGCTCTTGCAGAGGACCCAGGTTCGATCCTCAGCACCCACATGTCAGCTGAGAACAATCTGTAACTCCAATTCTGAGAGAACTCCAGTTCCAAGGTAATTCGACACCATCTTCTGACCTCCTCGGCATTGCATGACACGGGTGCACAAACCTACATGCAGACAGTACATTCATACACATAAAACTTAAAAAAAAGAAAGTGTCTTATCATATGTGTGTGACACTTCTTTGTCTAAAAATGAATATTCATTATCTCAAAAATTTAATTTCACATTTTTATTCCCATTAATAGAGATTTCTGGGGTTTACTTGTCTTTCCTTTGTTTTTACTTGCCTGAAAACTATCTTTAAGATACAATTTTGTGGTGCTGGAGAAATAGCTCAGTGTTTCAGAGGACTGGCTTCTCTTTAAGAGGACCCAAGTTCAATTCCCAGAATCCACATATTAGCTAACACTTGTCTGTAACTCCAGTTCCAGGCTATCCAAAACCCTCTTCTGACATCCCGGGCTTTGCATAATACAGGCCCACTTATATACATGTAGGCAATACATTCATACACATAAAACATAATGAATAATAAATAAAATGTTTGAAAGATAAAACTTTGTGTAGTTACCAGATTGATATCATTTGTTTTCACTTTCACAGATAAAATAAATCTTCAGTATCTGCTCTTCAATAATTATAAACAATGCATAATCATCATGACTATTAGTATTTTATTGCTTATTAGGTATAATATTTTTTTTGGTCTTTTTGAGACATAGTCTCCCTGTAGCTCTGGCTGTCCTGGAACTCACTCTGTAGACCAGGCTAGCCTTGAACTCACAGAGATCCGCCTGCCTCTGCCTCCCAAGTGCTATGATTAAAGGTGTGCGCTACTATGCCCAGCTGCTTATTAGGTATAATTATGCATAATTTGATGGAGGTGTCTGTTTCTAAGTTATTTCTCCTCATGGGCTGAGATAGAAATAGAAACCTACATACTTTCCTTCTCATACCTCCATGAGAGTTTAGGACATGCCAAATGCTGAAAGATCTTCTTTACACACAATATGGTAATATCATTGAATTTGGATTTGTGTTTGTTTCATGTTCTCCCTGTTCCTCCACTATAATTAGCTATAGATATAATTCACAAATATTTCTATTACTCAGATATAGAAATTCACATCCAATTAATCAACATGATATTTTTGCTAACTTGTTTTTCTCCATTCTTAACATTGTTCTTTAACATGCTTAAAATAAGAAGATCATTATGGGCTAAAATAATTATGAATTAAGCTGATAGGATTCTACTGGCTTTGAATTCCAGCCATATAGCTTACTAGGTTTTTAATTTCAAAAACTCTGCTTAATTCCTCTAACATCAAATTCATTCTGCTTTAAAATGTGAGTGAAATACAAATGTAAAATTGAAATATTTATTCTATGAAATAATGGACACATTTAGGAAATAAATTTTTTAGCTTATAGTTTGCACAAAATCTATGAGACATTTGCCAGTCATGGTGGCATATGCCTTTACTCACAGTATTTGGGAGAGAGAGGCATGCAGATCTCTGTGAGATCCAAGCAAATGTGGTCTACCTAGCAAGTTCCAGGCCAGCTGGGGCTACAGGGAGACACTGTTTCAAAATCAAAGCAAAAAAATAAAAAGAAATAAAATTATTTTTTTAAAAATCTATAAGACACTAAAATCTTTGAGTGAGAGAAAAGGGTAAGCAAAGGAAATAATTAGTACAGAAACAGCACAAAATAGAGAAAATAGAACAGGAAATAGGTGTGGGAGGTCACTAATCAAAACTCCTGTTTTAGAAAGTTTGACATTTATGAGCCTGAATTTTCTTATTTTTATAATCAAATAGTCTAAGTTGATAATTTTATGTCATTTCAGAAAGTTAAATTACATTATCTGAGCATACTTAATGCCACATTTTAACAAACTGACCTTATACCTTTCTTTTTTAAAGCTCAATTCCCCACTTTCCCCCCATTTAACAGGAGTATATTTTCATGTGGCCTTTCTATTATCAAATGAGGATACTGTACTTATTATTATACCTTGCATTTAGAGCAGATGACTTCTTTATAGGTCTTTCCATGTAAGCACTTCTATTAGTTTCTTATCTCACAGAACATCTAAGAAGCATTCCTTTGGCTTACTTAGCTCTCTTTCATTCAGTGGGGATTCACAATTAGAATATCATCCAGTACACTTTTGAATATTTCTGATACAGAAGAACAAAAATCCAAGAGACTGACTTTCAAAGTAGGAATCCTTGAATCTGTGGATCCTTATTGGCAGTTAAATTCCTGTTTCCCAGAGTATTTAATCAAATGAAATTGAAAGCCCCAATGGGGGATGGGGGGTGTCCTAAAACTAAGACCACTTATATTTTTGGTAAGTCACAGTATGGGAGTGACTTGAGCAATCTTGGTTATTTTATGGTTATCTGCGATACTGTTGATATTTGAGAATGAATAATGAAAATATACACATAGGAAAGAAGCCAATAAAGGTAGGGCCTGATACTGCATATCTATAATCTCCAAGCATTGGAAGCTAAGGCAGGAGGATTGCTGTAGGGTACATGTCAACCTAGGCTACATAAAGAGTTCTAGGCTAGTCAAGGATGCATAGCAATGCTCAGTCTCTCAAACATCGCCAGTATCACCGTCAAAACAACAATGATAAAAGAGATGATTTGTGGTTTTTTTTTTTTATTTCAGTGCCACCTATCATTCTACAATGGCATTATCACTTAGGAGAGTGTTCCAATTCTTCTTGTAATATCTATATTTGATACACACACATATACACGTGTGTGCACACACACACACACATGCACACACGCATACATACACACACACACATGCACACAACCATTTGTTTTATTTCCCCTCCATCAGCCTGGACAGGCAGGAGGTAAAGATTCTATTCTAATGTTAAGAACCTGAGTCTTTTTTGTGCCAGTACCAGGCTGTCTTTATGACTATAGCCCTGTTTATGACTTTACCTTGAAGTCTGGTAAAGCAATCCCCTCTGTATTGCACTTTTCACTCAGGGTTGCTTTAGCTATTCAGGGTCTTTTGTTTTTCCATATGAATTTAAGGATATTTTTCCAAGTCTATGAAGAAACTCATGGAGAATTTGATTGGGATTATATTGAATCTGTATATCAATTTGGGTAAAATGGACATTTTTACTATATTAATTTTTCCAATCCATGAGCATGGGAAGTCTTTCCATATTTTGATGTCATTTTCAATCTCATTCTTCAGGGGTTTAAAATTTATGTTGTAGAGATCTTTGGTATCTTTGGTTAGGTTTGTTCCCAGTTTTCCTTGTTGTCTTTCTTCAGTTGCATGTTGTTGGTGTAGAGAAAGGCTACTGATTTTTCTAGGTTAATTTTGTATCCCACCACTTTAATGAAACTCTTAATAATTTCTAAGAGTTTTCTGGTGGAGTTTTTAGCATCCTTTAAGTAAACTATCATATCATCTGCAAAAAGGGATAGTTTTACTTCCTCTTTTATGATTAGTGCTCCTTTAATTTCCTTCTCTTCTTATTACCCTAGCAAGTGTTTTAGGCACTATGTTGAAGAGGAGTGTCAATAAGGGGCAGCCTTGTTTAGTTCCCATCTTTAATGGGAATGTTTCCAGTTTTTCTCCATTTACGATGATGTTGGCAGTGGGTTTGCCATATATGGCTTTAATCATGTTGAGGAATGTTCCCTTCAGTCCAATTCCCTCTAGAACTTTAAACATGAAGGGATGCTGGATCTTGTCAAAGGATTTTTCTGCATCAATTGAAATGATCATGTGTTTTTTTGTCTTTCAGTCCATTTATGTGTTTTATGATATTTACTGATTTACATATGTTGAACCATCCCTGCATCTCAGGTATGAATCAAAGTTGATCATGATGGTTGATCTTTTTGATGCACAAAACCAGACTCGTTGACCAATGGAACAAAATTGAAGATCCAAACTTGAGCTCATAGAATTTCATCCACCTCATATTTGACAAAGGGGGAAACAAGCTCAATGGAAGAAGAACAGCATCTCCAGCAAATGATGTCAGCAAAACTGGATCACCATTTGTAGAAGAACATAATTAAACCCCTACATTTCACCCTGTACAAAAATCAACTCCAAGTAGATCAAAGATCTCAACGTAAAGCCTGAAACCCTGAAGGTGATAGAAGAAAATTTGGCAACAAGACATAGGGATAGGAAAAGACTTTCTAATTCAGACAGTAGCTGCACAGGAAATAAGGGAAACAATTGAGAAATGGGACTTCATCAAACTAAAAAGCTTCTGTACAGGTAAAGAAACAATCAAGGAGGTAAAGAGAAACCCACTGGTAGAAAATCTCCACTAGTGATACATCTGACAGAGCATTAACATCCAGCATATATAGACTACTCAAAAAACAAAGAAGTAAGGGAAAAAACATGACCTACTCAAAAGATGGAGTAAAGAACTGAACAGAGATTTCACCAGTGAGGAATTAAAGATGGTTGAGAAACATCTTAAAAAGTGTTCAACGTCATTAATAATTAAGGAAATCCAAATTAAAACCACTCTCAGATATCATCTCATTCTGATAAGACTATCTAAGATCAAGAAAACAAAAGACACCAAATGCTGGAGAGGTTGTGGGGAAAGGGGACCCTCATCTACTGCTGGTGGGAATGTAAACTTGACTAGGTAAACCCTTATGGAAAGCAGTGAGAACCCTTAAAAGACTCAAAATGAGCCTACCACCTGACCCAGTCATACCACTCCTGGCTATATGCCCACAAGACTCATCCTACCACAAAGATACATGCCCATCCATTTTTATTGTATCTCTCTTCACAATAGCAAAGAGCTGGAAGCAACCCAAATGCCCCTCAATTGATGAGTGGATAACAAAAATGTGGTACATCTACACAATGGAGTACTATTCAGTGGTAAAGAAAGATGACATCATGAACTTTGCAGATAATGGATGTAACTGGAAGCCATTATGCTAAGTGAAGTAACACAGTCCCAGAAAAACAAAAGGCAATTGGTTTCCCTCATTTGTGGATGCTAACACCAAATCCCCAGTTGAGAGAAAGGCAAGCTGAACAATGTTATTGTTATATTTCTTTTTATCTGAAAGTAATTCTGTCATTATAATGTAAATCTTTTAACAGGCTGGGTTCTAGAATTGACCTACCATTTATTTTCAGACTCTGAAATTACTGTGTATGGGTGTAAAGTATTTATTCATATTTTAGAGTAATATATAATTAAAGGGGGGAAATGTGAATTCCTAAATATATTTTGGAATTAACATACAGTTTATTCCCAGAGGTCATAATTTTGATGCATATGTGATGATTATATAGGCATTTGTTGGAGCAATACAAAGGGGAGGGAAAAACAACAACATAAAGACTGGGTTAAAGAACTGAATGATACAGTTAAACTCTGCCTAAAACAATAAACCTCTTCACGGACAAACCTTGGAAAGACTGAGAGAAAGAAGCAAGACATGTGTGGCAGAAGCATGAACAGGGGTGGGATGGGGACAGGGAGAGGAGAATATGTCTAAATTGGACTGAAAAATAATGAAATACACAATTCATCAATAAAAGCATTAAAAATAAAAAATATATAAAACTGAACTTCAAATGCTCCCCCAAGGGTACATGAGCTAGCTTCCCTTCATTTTTTCAAACTGCTTTAAAGCTCACATGTTAAATTCAACAGAAGACACAATTTGTCCCATTCACACTGTCATGTGTGACAATGTCACTGATTATTCTTGAATGATATTCATATTTTATTTTAGTCAAGTGAGTTCTGATGAGAACCGACTCTTTATAGGGAAATAAACATATGCATACAGTTAAGATAATTTAATATAATGAAAATATAGTCATCATCAGGGTTTTGTTTTTAAACCTCTGCCTTATCAGTCAAGTGCAATGTTGAAGAACCAATCTTGGAATGAGTGGTTAGAAACTTCATAAACCCAACAACTTAGAAAACAGAAAGGGCATTAGCTTCTTTTTAGAGATATGGAGAAATCAAGCTCTTTGATCAAGGTCACATTAAAGTAGGGACTGAACACTTAGGTTCCTGACACCTCACTCATGCTTTGACCATATTAATTTTTGTTGCTAGCCACTACATACAAAGGAGAGAGAGAGAGAGAGAGAGAGAGAGAGAGAGAGAGAGAGAGAGATTAAGCATAGTCACCACAAGCAGCACTGGACAGAATTTCATGTCCGACAATGTCAAATCTTATTTATTCATGGGAAAAAAGAGCAAAAGTGGGAAAATGATCTACTTTAAAGCTGAGTGAATTCTATTATTCACAGTTGGAGATGTAGTTAAAAATACTGTACTTGTTCAAGAATTATCTACAATGTGCTGTTGTGTGAAAATTTGAATGACACAGATTTTTGTCTTAAATTATACTCAAAGTAGATTTTGAATATGTTTCTATGAATTCATATTTTAGTTAATTAAAATATACTTGGTTTTGGTTTCAATTATGAAAAATGTTTCCTTGCCTTTCAGCCTAGAAATGAGGGTCATAGCATTCAAATATTCAAATAAAGTTGAATGTATTTTAGTTGCCTCATTTAATAAACTGTTCAACATTAAAGCCATAATCCTTACCAAAAAAAAAAAACAAGCACACACAGAAACAAAAAGGACCCTGAAAAGAACCTGAGTCAACAGAATGAAGAATGAAGTTGGTTTGTGCCTGCAAGGCACACGACCAACTAAAATCTAAAACACAGTGAAATTAAATCAGAGGCTGCTGTGGCAAGATCCATGATTTCTAAAGGGGGTGGGGCACTGAGATCTAGGTCCATGCTAGCATGCTTACTGTGGATTGACCAAAGACTGCCAGGGTGTAGAAAGAAGACAACCAGAGTCTTGTGAGAATTGTATAGAGATTTCACAAAGAATCATTAAATAGCTGAAATTGTTGTAAAATTCATTTCATTGGCTATTTTGTTATGATCCTGCTGAATATAATATTATTTTTGATGTGCAAAATGTAAATTTCTTGACAATTTTATTTTAATCTTTTCATATCCATACAAAACAGAGTGACAGGAGAGGGTTTATTATCTTATCTGTCTTCTACTTTATCCAGAATATATAAATTAGGATAGTTAAAGAAATTATAAAGATAAAAATCTTAATGTAAAGGAGAAAAACTTCCATTTAGATTGTGTGTGTGTGTGTGTGTGTGTGGGTGTGTGTATTTTAGTGTATTGCCTACATGTGTGTAAGTGCAACCATGTCCTGTAGTGTCTGTGGGCATCAGAAGAAGGCATCTGATCCCCTGGAACTAGAATTAGGGATGGTTGTTAGCAACCTGGGGTGCTGAGAATTGAACCCAGGTCCTCTGCAAGAGCAGCCAGTGCTCTTAACCTCTGAGCCATCTCTCCCTGCATATAGAACTTAATATAAATTTCTCTGACATAAAACATAAGATACATGATCCTATGTGACTTCTTTCACTTATTGTAATGTTTCCTGTATCAGATATGCCATTCTAGATGTAAACAGGTTTAAAAATTGGGGGGCTGATAAAATTCTGTTGTTGGATATTCATGTTGTATTTATCCATTAGTCAGTCCATTAATGGACATTTTAATTGTTTCAATTTTTGACTCATCTAAATAAAATCACTATAAATATTGCAAAAAGTTTTATGTGGATTTATCTTTGCTTTATTCTCAGACACACATTTCATGAGAAAATCATAGTAATTGAAGTAATAAAATAAAGGGAAACTATTCAAAAGTTTTTTCAGGGATGGGGATGAAGCTCAGCAGTTAAGAGTACTTATTGTTCTTACAGATCCTGAAGTTCATTCCCCAGGACCCATATCCCGTGGTTCTAAATCTGGCTCCACTAATACTTGTCCTCTTCTGCCCCTTCAACAGATGCACAACATACTCACATGCAGGCAACCACATATTTGCATGACTAACAATAAAATAAATCTTAAAATGATTTTGTAGTAAGTAAATGATTGAATTTCACTCTGATAACAATGAAGGACAATAGAATTTTCAAAGGCTGGCGGGAACCAGAAGAAAAGCACTGGAGTTCCTCAATGCAGGCAGGCCTGTTAATGTCATTATTGGACTTGGGCTCTTAAAATCTCATGGAGACTGACATGTAAGGGCTATATCTTTCTATGATTACATGTGAAAAAGATGGCTTCCATTTATTTCAAAGGGATGATGTCCAGGTTTTGGAGAATGAAGTACTTGGATTCTAAAATGGGCAAGATCCTGGGAATAAATTATTGCAAAGTGGCACAGAGAAAAAGATGTAATTGAAAGCTTTATTAAGTAAATCCATTCCATAACAGGAGGTCAGAGGCTTTTAACAAGAGGCCTATTAGAATTTTTTTATCAAGATGAATGGAAATTTAAGCCAAACAGTTCCTAAGTCAAGGAGTAGAGTCAGTGGTTTATATGATAACTTTATGTTTAACTTTGTGTGTTGTTGCACCTGAAGTGTCTTTAAAGAAGTTATCTTGTTTTCCATTTCTATTGACACTGTATGGAGGAGATAGGATATAGCTTTGTTCTTATAAATGGCTATAATTGCCTGTTCTATACAGGCAATTATCCTATCCAAAACAATGGAGGAACATAATCCTACTGAAACTGAGGTGCTGCTGTTGGGATATGGTAAACATGAGGGCTTCTAGGAAGTAAGCATTCCTTCTGTGGCAGCTATTTTTACCTCTAAGAGGTGTGCTTAACAACCCCCTAATCTAGATAACATGTAAGAAATTTCTCACCAGGCCAAATGCTAGCCTTCAAATTGTGAGAAATAAATCTCTGATTTTATAAAGAATTCAGTCTCAGTAATCTATTTTACCAGCATAGAATGTCTCCTGTTGTGGTTGTTGTTGGTATTATTGTCATCTTACAGGATATAAAGCTTCTTACTGCATTTACTTAAAGATTAGTCATATTAAGCTTTCATGAACACATTGTACTTTTACCAGTCTTTCTTCCTTCCTTCCTTTCTTTCTTTCTTTCTTTCTTTCTTTCTTTCTTTCTTTCTTTCTTTCTTTCTTTCTTTCTTCTTTCTTCCTTCCTTTCTTTCTTTCTTTCTTTCTTTCTTTCTTTTTTTCTTTCTTCCTTCAGAGAAATATATATATATATATATATATATATATATATATATATATATTAAGGCCACCTGACATGGGTGCTGGGAACTGAACTTTGGGACTCTGTAAGAACAGTAAGTACTCTTAAATGCTGAACTATATCCCCAGCCCTGACAAGATATCTGAATAGCTTCCCCTTATGTTGTTTCTTCATTGACTGTGATTTTCTCATGAAATGTGTGTCTGAGAATAAAGAAAAGATAAATGCACATAAATTTTTACAAAAATATTTTATTTATGGTGATTTGGTTTAGATGAATCAAAATTGAAACAATTAAAATGCCCATCAATTGATTAATGGATAAATAAAACATGAATATCTAACAATGGAATTTTATCAGCCCCACATATTTTTAAACCTATTTACATGCACCATGGCATATCTGATACAGAAAACATTACACTAAGTAAAGATGTCAAATAGGATCGTGTGTCTATGTTTTATTTTATATGAAATGTCTAGGATAAGCAAATTATTCAGAAAAAGAAAATAGATTGCTTGCTTACTTACATTTAGAGACCCAAGCAGCAATGATGTAGTAAAAGCTAATGCATATAAGGTTTGTTTTAGAGAACATGAGAATTTTCAAAAATTAGGTCACGGTGTTGTGTAACATTTTAAATATATATTTAAAAAATTCACATTTAAATGTGTAAATTGTAAGATATGTGAATTATATCTTACAATGTCTTCACATGATCAAACACATATGGACATTCACTTTGCCCTACAGAATCATTTTTATTATTCATTTCACATACATGTTTCCCATTTGTATTTTGTGTTTCCACCAGATTGTAAGAAGGGTTTTCTCTTTGTGGTACTTAGACTCTCATTGTTGTAAGAGATTCTGACAAAATAATGGCACTGAAATAACCTGGGAAAAGCAAATTCAAGATGCTGGGTACAGTAGTTTACTTTGGAACACATCCCAAAGGCACAGGAGTGGAGGACAGAGAAAGAAAGAATAAAAGATCAAGGTAGAAAAACAATAGAAGGGTTCATCTTCGGGTTGCTTCTGCTATAGAGAATGGTGTTCACTGAAAGCAGGAGCTTTTCAAGGGATTTATATATGGCTTCATCATTCCTAATGAAAAGAATAAAAAGGAAATATTTATATCATATTTTCTCACTTGACATATTTGTCTCATTAGATTGATCTGAGCTTTGAGCTTTGACTGAAGTATGTGAACGACAGAAAGTTTGAAGCTGACTTTTCTTTGCCAAAGAATGTAAGAATTTCACCAAAGCTCTGGACAAGACCTCAGAAAGTCTTTCCCCTCATTTCTCTTTCCTTAAGAACTGATCTGATCTCTGTACTTGATTTTCATGATATTAGACATCTAGGCATTTATTTTGACTTTATGCCATTTCAGATATTTAATCACCTTAAAACACATAGAAACCACAGTTTGTGGATTAGCATGCCATCCAAGCAACTGTGTCTATGCTCACAGCTTAGCTCGACATAATAAGTGGTACTGCTTAAATGCCTGTACATCCAATAGCTTGTGCTTTGTTAATCTGACTAAAAAGGGTATCACTGGGAAAGCTGTCAACCCATGAAGGGAAACAACCTGTATAGACTGGAGTCCAAAATGACAACTCCAAAGAAATTAGACTGTTTTCTTCTCACCCACTTGTGCCCCTTTCCCAAAGCCCAGGGAACAAACTGCGGAAGAGGAGGCATGGTAGATTGTAAGGGCTGTAGAAAGATAGGGGTGAATCATGAGACTACAGGAATATGGTCTGGACTCCTGATTGATCAATATGTCTGTGCATACAAGCTTCTCCAACTGGTCTATGGGAACCTTGGGTTGTTCAAAATTTGGACATAGATACTTGCAAAATGCACCAATTACCTGATTGTATGACATAATGAGTGACATCAGTGCTATCTGCAAACAACTGTGTCATTGTATTGTAGAATCCCTTAAAAAAATAAATAAATAAATTATTAAAAAAAAACACATAAAAACTCTAACAGGCACCATTTAAAGATTTTTCGGTACATAGTTATAGACCTCAAGATACTCTCTTCCTTTAGTCCTGGTAATAATAAAATAAAAATAAAATTATTAGCTGGATAGCTTTAGTGTCAACTTGACACACCTGGGTTGAGGGAGCCTCAATTGGGGAATTGGCTCCATTGGATTGGCCTGTGGCCATGTCTGTGGAGTATTGTCTTGATTGTCAGGCAATGTGGGAGGGCCCAGCCCACAATGAGTAGTGCCATCCTGGGCAGGTTGTTGGGTACAGTATACGAGGCCAGGCTGAGCATGGGCCAGGAGAGCAAGCCAGTGAACAGCATTCCTCCATGGCCTGTGCTTCAGCTCCTGCCTCCAGGTTCCTGCCCTGAGTTCCTGCCTTGGGCTCCCTAGGTGATGAACTGTGACCCAGGAGATGTAAGCTGAATAAACCCTTTCCTCCCCAAGTTGGTGTCAGTCAAAGTGTTTTGTCACAGCAATGGAAGACAAACTAGAACACGTGGACATTGAAAAGTTAATTCCTCCTGTATGTCCAAGTCATGAGTGCTAGAGCCACACCACTCATTTGTTGTTCATTATCTTTTTAAATTTGAAGTGTTCAGTTATGTATATCTACCACAGCAAATATGTTATGCTCAGTTTAGAAAGTTTTCTAGATGGTAGCTCTATCATTGCTGCCTACAATATACAGGATTGACATTATTATATCTCATATAGGGATATATGCAACATCCTGTTAGAAATTTTTGAATTTGTATTTATGTGTATGTATGCATGTCTGCTTCTTTTTTTAATAAAATATATTTTTTTATTTTTTAAAATTTATTTATTTATATATTTTTAATCAAATCTAGACCCATGTCCCCCCCATCCCCTCACCCCACCAGAGCTCATGCATTCTGCCAAACATGCTTTTCATCTCTTTCTCAGTCTTTCTCAATATTCTCCATGTGGAAGTTGACTGTTTTGAGCAGAAGTTCACTGTTTCAGTCAGTTCTTTGATGCAGTCCTTTCTGTTGTTGTTGTTGTTGTTGTTGTTTCCAATATGCATCACTCCCAACTGCTTGGACAAAAGCTCAAGGGGCCATGCACAAGAAATACTTACAACTAGGTAATTGGCACTAGCATCCACAGATGAGGGATACCATTCATCGTTTGTTTTTCTGGGACTGTGTTACTTCACTCAGCATGATGTCCTCTAGCTCCAGCCATTTTCCTGCAAAGCTCATGATGTCATCTTTCTTTACTGCTGCATAGAACTCCATTGTGTAGATGTACCACATTTTCTCTATCCACTCATCAGTTGAGGGGCATTTGGGTTGGTTCCAGCTCCTTGCTATTGTGAAGAGAGCTGAAATAAACATGGCCGTGCATGTATCTCTGCGGTGGGGTGAGTCTTGAGGGTACATGCCTAGGAGTGGTATGGCTGGGTCGGGTGGCAAGTTCATTCCAAGTCTTCCAAGGGTTCTCCACACTGCTTTCCATAGTGGCTGTACGAGTTTACATTCCCACCAGCAGTGGATGAGTGTTCCCCTTTCCCCACAACCTCTCCAGCACTTGGTATCATTTGTTTTCTTGATCCTAGCCAGTCTTATTGGAGTAAGATGATATCTTAAAGTGGTTTTCATTTGCATTTCCTTAATGATTAGTGATGTTGAACAGTTCTTGAGGTGTTTCTCAGACATCTCTAATTCCTCACTTGTGAAGTCTCTGTTCAGTTCTTTGCTCCATCTATTGAGTGGGTCATTTGTTTTCTTTTTTCTTTGTTTTTTGAGTAGTTTATATATTCTGGAAATCAATGCTTTGTCAGATGTATCTGCAGTGAAGGTTTCCTCCCACTCTGTGGGATTTCTCTTCACTTCCTTGATTGTTTCTTTTGATGTACAGAAGCTTTTGAGTTTGATGAGGTCCCATTTGTCAATTGTCGACCTTAATTCTTGTGCAGCTGCTGTCTGATTTAGGAAGTTTTTTCCTAAGCCTATGTCTTGTAGTCTGCTGCCAACTTTTTCTTCTATAGCCATCAGAGTTTGGGGTTTCACACTGAGGTCTTTGATCCATCTGGACTTGACTTTTGTACAGGGCAAGAGGTAGGAGTTTAATTTTATTCTTCTACAAGTGGAGATCCAGTTTTGCCAACACCACTTGCTGAAGATGCTGTCTTTTCTCCATTGTGTCTTCTTGGCCCCCTTGTCAAATATGAGATCGCTGGAATTGTATGTACTCAGATTTGGAACTTTGGTTTTGTTCCATTGGTCAACAGGTCTGTTTTTGTGACATTACCAGGCTGTTTTTATGACTATAGCCCTGTAGTATAATTTGAAGTCTGGTATAGAGATCTCCCCTGTGTAGCACTTTTTGCTCAAGGTTGTTTTGGCTATTCAGTGTGTTTTGTTTTTCCAAATGAATTTAAGGACTTTTTTTTTCCAAGCCTGTGAAGAAAGTCTTGGGGATTTTGATTGGGATTGCGTTAAATCTATACAAGAGTTACGGTAGAATGTACATGTTTACAATGTTAATTTTCCCAATCCATGAGCATGGGAGGTTTTTCCATCTTCTGATGTCTTCTTCAATTACTTTCTTTAAAGGTTTAAAATTTTTGTTGTAGAGACCTTTGGTGTTTTTGGTTAGGTTTGTTCCTAGGTATTTTATTGTTTTTGAGGCTATTGTGAGAGGGAAGGTCTCTTTGTATTCTTTCTCCAGTTGCTTGTTCTTGGTGTAAAGAAAGGCCATTGATTTTTTTAGGTTAATTTTGTATCCTGTCACTTTGTTGATGCTGTTAATCATTGCTAGGAGTTTTCTGGTGGAGTTTTTTAGCATCCCTTAAGTAAACAATCATATCATCAGCAAATAGGGATAGCTTGACTTCCTCTTTTCCAATTAGTACTCGGGATTGCTGAGTTCCTACCTTTAAAGGGAATGTTTCTGTCATTTCCCCACTTAGGATGATATTGGATGTGGATTTCCTGTATATGGCCTTGATTACATTGAGGAATGACCCCCTCAAATCCAATTCCTCTCGGACTTTAAGCATGAAGGGATGCTCAATTTTGTCAAAGGCTTTTTTAGCATCAATTGTGATGATAGTGTGGTTTTTGTCTTTCATTCTATTTATGTGTTTGATGATGTTTATTGATTTTTGTATGTTGAACATTCCTGCATCTCTGGTATGAATCCAACTTGGTCATGGTGGATGATCTTCTTGATGTGGGTCTGTATGCGATTTGCCAGTATCCTGTTTAGAAATTTGGCCTCTGTGTTCATTAGGGAGATGGGTCTATAATTCTCCTTTTTAGTTGTATCTTTGTCTGGTTTTGATAATAGAGTGATGCTGGCTTCATAGAAGGAACTTGGGAGAATTCCCTCTGTATCATTCTAAACAGTTTCAGTAATAATGGTTGTAGGTCTTTTTGAAATGTTTTATAGAATTCTGCCATGAAACCATCTGTGCATGGGCTTTTTTTAGTTGGGAGATTTCTTATTACATCTTCAGTTTCTTCATGTATTATGGGTCTCTTTAAGCTGTCCATCTCTTCTTGGTTGAGCTTTGGTGATTCCCAGGATTTCAGATATTCATCCATTTGTTCTAGGTTTTCAAACTTGGTAGAGTATAGGTTTTTGAAGTATTCCCGTATGATTTTCTGGATCTTTTCCTTGTCTGTTGTGATATTTCCCTTTTTATCACGGATTCTATTGATTTGGAGTTGTTCCTTCTTTCTTTTGGTTAACTGGGCTAGAGGTCTGTCTATCTTGTTTATTCTTTCAAAGAACCAACTTTTGGCTTCATTGATTTTTTGTATTGTTTTCTTTGTTTCTATTTCATTTATTTCTGCTCTGATTTTTGTTATTTCCCTGTCTGTTGCATTTAGAGTTCATCTGTTGTTGCCTCTCAAGTGCGTTTAGCTGTAGTGTTAGATCATTCACTTGTGCTCTTTCTGTTTTTCTAATGTAGGCACCCAGGGCTATAAACTTCCCTCTTAGGACTGCTTTTAAGGTATCCCATAGGTTTTGTTGTGTTGAATTGTCATTGTCATTCAGTTCCAGGAATGTTTTTATTTCTTTCTTTATCTCTTCCTTGACCCATTCATTATTCAAGAGTGTGTTGTTTAGTCTCCATGTGTTCTTGTAGGCAGGAGGGCTTGTCCTGGTGTTGATGTTGAGCTTTATTGCACTGTGGTCTGACAGGATGCATGAAATTATTTCAATCTTTTTGTATTTGTAGAGGTTTCTTCTGTGTCCCAGGATGTGGTCGATTTTGGAGAATGTTCCGTGGGGTGCTGAGTAGAAAGTGTATTCTCTGGTATTAGGATGGAATGTTCGGTAGAGGTCTATGAGGTCCATTTGGTGTATCATATCGTTCAGTTCAGATGTCTCTCTGTTTATTTTTTGTCCTGTTGACCTATCCAAAGGACTCAGTGGGGTATTGAAATCTCCCACTATGAGTGTGCTGGGGTTAGTCTGTGACTTGTGGTCCTGGAGAATTGTCTTTATAAAGTTTGGTGCACCAGAATTTGGGGCATATATATTCATAATTGTGAAATCTTCTTGGTGGATTGTTCCTTTGATGAAAATGTAATGGCCTTCTTTGTCTCTTCTGATTTCTTTTACTTTGAAGTCTATTTTATCCGATATTAAAATAGCAACACCTGCTTTCTTTTTGGTACCATTTGCTTGGAATATTTTTTTCCATCCCTTCACTTTAAGGTGGTGCCTGTCCTTGAAGGTAAGATGTGTTTCTTGCAGACAGCATATCGATGGATTCTGTTTCCTAATCCAGTCTCCCAGTCTATGTCTTTTGATTGGGGAATTTAGTCCATTAATATTTAAGGTTATGACTGATAGGTTTGTGTTGCTTCCTTTTGCCTTATTATCCATCTGCGGTTTTGATTTAGGTTTCTACTTCTGCAGTTATGCTTTTATTGATTTCTCCTTCTAGTTGCCTGGGGTTGGTTGCTCCTTTCTTCTGTTCTTTGAATTGCTTCAAGTATTCTCTGAAGGGTTGGTTTTCCGGACATGTATTCTTTCAAGTTGTTTATGTCATGGAAGATTTTCCTCTCTCCTTCCACTATGATTGACATTTTTGCTGGGTATAGTAACCTGGGCTGGCATCCATTGTCCCTCAACACTGGGAATGCTTTGCTCCAGGTTCTTCTTGCCTTCATCGTTTGCTGTGAGAAGTCCGTTGTTATTCTGATAGGTTTCCCCTTATAGGTCACTTGTTGTTTTTCTCTTGTCGCTTTAAGAATTTTCTCTTTGTTTTGGGTGTCCAGCATTTTAACTATGATGTGGCGTGGAGAATTTCTTTTCTGATCTTGTCTGTTTGGAGTTCTATGTGCTTCTTGTATTGGTATTGGTTTGTCCTTTTTTAGTTTGGGGAAGTTTTCATCTATTATTCTGTTGAAGATCTGATCAATACCTTTCTCTTGGGATTCTTCTCCTTCCTCTATTCCTATGATGCGGAGGTTTGATCTTTTCATAGTGTCCCACAGCTCCTGGTTGTTCCATTTTTGTGTATTTTTAAATTTTTCATAATCTTTCCTTGAGGTTTTTAGTTGTTCTGTGTTGTCCTCCAGGTCTGATATTCTTTGTTCTGCTTCCTCCATTCTGCTTCTGAGGCTTTTTCCACTCCTTTCCTCTTGATTGGATGAGTGTTTGATTTCCTTTTTCATTTCCTCTTCTGATTACTTTAGTGTTTCTGCTTCTTTTTGGAGCTTCTCAATCTTTTCCTGTAGCTCTTTGCTTTGCTGTTTGGTTTCCTTTTCTTTTTCAGCATGGGATCTTTTCAGTGTTTCTGCTTCCTTCCAGAGTTTGTCATTCTCTCTCTCTAGGTCCTTCTTGAGTTCTTCATTCTCTTTTCTTAATTCTTTGATTTGGTCTTTATAATCTTGTAATTCTTTAAATATGTTCCCAATTGTCTTTCTGATATCTGTGTCCTGGGGCATCCCCAGGGGGATCCCACTGTAGGAATCTTCCATAGGGTTGGTAGAGCTTGGTGCAGAATTATCCTGCCCCTTTCCAGTGTTGTCTCTTCTTTGTGTTCCTGGCATATGGGCTTCTCCTTGCCTGTATTCCAATATGAGTCCTCAATGCTCTTCACTGTGTGAAGGCTTGCTTTGCTTGCCTCCTTCAGACGCCTTCATAATCTCAGTTGGCGGGGGTGGGGGCGCCGGGGGTTCTCTTTAGTCAGTGCCCTGGTACCTACGCTTCAGCTGGTCTCAGGAGATCTCAGATCTCAAGACTCACACAACCCCGCCTTTTATACCAGGTGGGAGGATAACTCCACCCCCACAGCCGCAAAAGCCAATTAAGCCAAAGACAACTGGATTAATGGATTAACTAGATGAAGTCAATCAACAATCAGACTTGCTGAATCATCCAGCTCTTACCTACCTACCTTCAGCAGGTCTCAGGAGATCTCAGATCTCAGGACTCACACAGCCCTACTTTTTATACCAGCTGGAAGGATAACTCCTCCCCCACAGCCACAAAAGCCCTTTAAGCCAAAGACAACTGGATTAACGGATTAACTAGACGAATTCAATCAACAATCAGCCTTGCAGAAGCACCCAGCTCCTACCTACCTTCCTGTGCTTCAGCTAGTCTCAGGAGATCTGAGATCCGCATGTCTGCTTCTTTATGCATGCATGTGTGCAAGTGCCAAATAGGCTAGAAAAGGGGACCAGATCTGCATTTGAAGTTACAGATGGTTGTGAAATGTCTGATCTGGGACTACAAGAGTGTCCTCTTGCAAAAACTGCAAGCTTCCTAATCACTTAGAATATCTATTGAAGGCTCTTCAGAGAACATTTCTCTTAGGAAATGAGTAATTTGATGTATTGTGATGTTTTGAATTAAAATATATTCACCAACATGAAGTATATAATAAAGAAGCTTGATGTTTTAAGGAAGAACTGTGCAGAGTGTCAGAAGCCAAGGGACTATATTGGTTTCTTTCTAACAGTTCCAGGTAAACTGCTAGTATCAATCATGACCCATATGCACAGATAGCTTATTAGTAATAAATGCTTTATTATAATCTTGAAATTTATATTGCTAAATATATAGTTTCAAATATCACTGTTTTCAATTTTAACTGTTTGTTTGCTTATTTGTTTGTTTGTTTGTGACAGCATTTCCCTGGTAGCCCCAGATAGCCTGTTAACATAGCCAAATACACATGACTAGAGAGGTCACTGATCCTAGAGAAAAACTTACTTTTGCCATATCCCTTTATCCTAAATATTCATTCTCATAGTTACCGACAAATGTAACTCTCAGCAAGGAAGCTACCTTTTGAAAAAGGTGGAGACTAACACAGAGTTCCACAACTGGTCAAATGCAGAGAATAATTGTCTATGGGGAGTTTACCCCTAAGTGACATATTTTCAATGCAACCTCTATGCAGGAGATAAATTTATCTCTCAATTCTCACTAGAAATATTTCTTTATTCAGGGCATGGTGATTAGCACAGAAGCCCTCAACTGGTCAATGTTCAGAGATCAGGAAGCTACAGAATGCTCATAAATAAATAGGAAACCTATTTCAAACTGCTGCCTATCAAGGATCAGAGAACATTGGGGAAGAGGGGGCAGAAAGATTGTATGAGTTAAAGATGGTAGATGACCACAAGGAAACAGATTTTTCCTGGGCAGCTGGTCAGTTGCACATATGCATTCACAAAATGGTGACAAGCATGCACAAATTCCATATAACCTCAAACCAGACAATCCCAGCATAGACTTGAAGAAGGGGGTAGGAAATTTCAACCCAACCCAAGGAACTTTTGGCAACTGATGGCTGATGGGAGGGGGATAAATAGACTTCTAATGAGACTTTTGGTAGGTTTACCAGACTACAGTGGATGGGCCCATGCAAAGAGACATGTAGGAGCACATATCAGACTCTGTAGGCCGTAATGTATATAAAGTGGAGTACACTGTACTGGACCTGGGAGGGCGTGGTGGGGCAGATGTTGAAATGGGAGGGTATCTAAATGCCCTCAATTTTTATGGACATTTTGTATATTTCATACATCATTTTTCATTCCAATTTGGATACCTTCCACTTTCCCTGCCCCTCCCCCCACCCCAGGTTATATATTCTGCCATACATCTCTTGCATCTTTCTCTCAGTGTTTTCAAGGATTGGTTTTCTGCAGAGGCTTGTTGTTTTGAGCAGAATTTAACTGTATCAGTCAGTTCTTTGACCCAGTCCGTAAGTTGTTGTTGTTCACTCCCTTTTGTATTACTCCAAATTATGCCTATATAAACAACACGTATGTATCAAAATTATGAACTCTGGGATAAACTGTATGTTAATTCCTAAATGTATTTTGGAGATCACATTTTTCCCTTTAACTTTTTATTGATCTAGAATATGAATACATAACTTCCACCCATAGGTGGTAATTACAATGTGTGAATATAAGTGGTAGGTCAATTCCAGAGCCCACTAAGATATTCATATTATAACAGCACAGTTGCTTTCAGATACAAAGAAATATAATAATAAAGTTGCTCAGTTTTCCTGCCAACTGGGGATTTGGTGTTAACATCCACAAATGAGGGAAACCATTTGCCTTTTTTTTCCCCCCTCTGAGCCTGTGTTACTTCACTTAGCATAGGGGCCTAGATTTCCATCCATTTACCTGCAAAGTTCATGATATCATCTTTCTTTACTACTGCATAGGACTCCATTATGTAGATGTACCACATTTTTGTTACCCAGTCATCAGTTGAGGGGCATTTGGGTTGCTTCCAGCTCTTTGCTATTGTGAAGAGAGATGTGAAAAACAGCTGTGCATGTATCTTTGCAGTAGGATGAGTCTTGTGGGTATATACCCAGGAGTGGGATGGCTGGGTCAGGTGGTAGGCTTCTTTTGAGTCTTTTCTGGGTTCTCCACACTGCTTTCCACAGTGGTTGTACAAGTTTACATTCTTACCAGCAGTGGATAAGTGTTCCCCTTTCCTCACAACCTCTCCAGCACTTGGTGTCATTTGTTTTCTTGATCTTGGACAGTCTTATTGGAGTGAGATGATACCTTAGAGTGGTTTCAATGGGCATTTCCTTAATTATTAGCAAAGTTGAACACTTTATAAGATGTTGCTCAGCCATCTTTACGTCTTTACTGGTGAAGTCTTTGTTTAGCTCTTTACTTCATCTTTTGAGTAGATCATTTGTTTTCTTTGTTTTTTAAGTAGCCTATATATTCTGGATATTAATTCTCTGTCAGATGTATCAGTGGTAAAGGTTTTCTCCCACTTTGTGGGTTTTCTCTTTACTTCCTTGATTGTTTCTTTAGCTGTACAGAAGCTTTTGAGTTTGATGAGGTCCCACTTGTCAGCTGTTATCCTTATTTCCTGTGCAGCTGCTGTTTGATTTAGAAAGTCTTTTCCTATGCCTATGTCTTGTAGGTTGATGCTGAAACCCTACCACCTTTAGGGTTTCAGATTTCAGGTTGAGATCTTTGATTCACTTGGAGTTGATTTTTGTACTGGGTGAGAGGTAGGGGTTTGATTTTATTCTTCTACAAATGGTGATCCAGTTTTGCCAACCCCATTTTCTGAAGATTCTATCTTTCCTCCATTGAGCTTTTTTGGCCCCTTTGTCAAATATGAGGTGGCTGAAGTTATGAGAGATCAAGTTTGGATTTTCAATTTTGTTCCATTGGTCAATGAGTCTGTTTTGTGCCAGTACCAGGCTGTTTTTATGACTATAGCCCTGTGTATTAGTCACTTTTCTGTTGCTGTGATAAAACACCATGACCAAGGACCCTATAAAAGGAAGAGTTTATTTGAACTTACAATTGATAGTTCCATGGAATTAGAGTCCATTGTGGCAGGAGGCATGGCGGCTGGAGACTGGAGCAGCAAGCTGAGGGTCACATCTAGCAAAGAGCACAGGAAGCAGAGAGAGAGAGATTGGAGACCACGAGGCTTGTTCAACTCACTAAACCTGCCCCTAATAACGTACTTCCTCTAGCACGGCCACACCTACTAAGACCTCCAAAAACAGTGCCACCAACTGGAGACAAATGTCTGAATTCTTACAGCCTATGGGGGACACTCATTCAAACCACCACACCCTGTAATATAGCTTGAAATCTGGTAAAGTAATCCCCCTTGTACTGGACTTTTCACTCAGGGTTGCTTTAGCTAGTCTGGGTTTTTTGTTATTCCATATGAATTTAAGGATTTTTTCCCCAAGTCTGTGAAAAAGCTCATGAGGATTTTAATTGGGGTTGCATTGAATCTGTATATTAACTTGGGTATAAAGGACATTTTTACTATATTAATTTTCCAATCCATGAGCATGGGAGATCTTTCCATCTTTTGATGTCATCTTCAATCGCCTTCTTCAGGGTTTTAAAATTTTTGTTGTAGAGGTCTTTGGTTAGGTTTATTTCCAGGTATTTTATTATTTTCTTGAGGCTATTGTAATTGGGAAGTTCTCCTTATATTCCTTCTCCAGTTGCTTATTGTTAGTGTAAAGAAAGGCTACTGATTTTTCTAGGTTTATTTTGTATTCTGCCACTTTAACTGAAATTTTTAATCATTTCTAGGAGTTTTCTGGTAGAGTTTTTTTTTTCATCCCTTAGGTAAATTATCATATCATCTGCAAAAAGGGATAGTTTTACTTCCTCTTTTCTGATTAGTACTCCTTTTCTAAATTTTATTTATTTATTTTTTATGTGTATGAATGTACTGTCTGCATATAGGTTTGTGCACCCATGTCATGCAATGCCACGGAGGTCAGAAGAGGGTGTCGGGTTCCCCTGGAACTGGAGTTCTCCTGGAATTGGAGTTACAGATGGTTCTCAGCCACCATGTGGGTGCTGGGGATCAAACCCAGGTCTTCTGCAAGAGCGGTCAGAGCTCTTAATCACTAGGCCATTTCTCCAGCCCCTCTGATTAGTACTCCTTTAATTTCACTTTCTTGCCTTACTGCCCTAGCAAGCATTTCAAGCACTATATTGAAGAGGTGTGGTGATAGTAGTCTGTCTTGCAATTTTCCTGCCTTTAAGGGGAATACTTCTAACTTTTCTCAATTTAGGATGATCTTGGCTGTGAGTTTCTTGTATATGGCTTTGATTACATTGAGGAATGATCCCTCAACTCCAATTCCCTCTAGGACTTTAAGTATGAAGGGATGTTGGATTTTGTCAAAGGTTTTTTTCTGCATCAATTGAGACGATTGTGTGGTTCTTGTCTTTCCATCCATTTATGTGTTTTATGATATTTATTGATTTACGTATGTTGAACCATCCCTGCATTTCTGGTATGAAACCAACTTGGTCATAATGAATCATCTTTTTGATGTGAGTCTGTATGTGATTTGCAAGTATTTTGTTGAGAATTTTTGCATCTGTGTTCATTAATGAAATTGGTCTATAATTTTCTTTCTTGCTTGTGTCTTTGCCAGATTTTGGTATTAGAGTGATGCTGGCTTCATAGAAGGAATTTGGGAGATTCCCCTCTGTTTGTATCCTTCTGAACAGTTTGAGTAGTAATGGTTGTAAGACCTCTTTAAATGTTTTATAGAATTCTGCTGTGAAACTGTCTATGCCTGGGGGTTTTTTAGTTGGGATATTTTCTTTTATTGCATCTTCCATTTTCTCAAGTATTATGGGTCTGTTTAAGCTGTCAATCTCTTCTTGGTTAAGCTTTGGTGAATCTCAGGATTTCAGATATTCATCCATTTCTCTTAGGTTTTCAAATTTAGTAGAGTATAGGTTTTTGAAGTGTTCTTGTATGATTTTCTGGACTTTTTTATCTGTTATTGTATGAAAAATACTGAAAATGCAATAAAAATTTAAATCTATTATTTTCTGACAGATATTGTTATGACAAATTCCAAGGGATCTGTGGCTCCTCAAGAATCACAGCAATGCCTCCAAACTGATATCATCCAAGTAAATTTGCTATATTCCAGATCATTTTCAATTTATCAATTGGTATCAGGGAACTTCTCTCCACAGGCATACTCCAACTCTATAACTTTCACTGTCATTGCCACTCAAATACCCTGTTATATCTGGTATGAGCTCATAGCTTGTAGAGGCCAAGCATAATGCTCCAAGCTACCTTTCTGTCCTGACTGTGGCCTGTTTCTCAAACAGTGAAACTATGTTGATTTTATGAGACTTTTTTTCAACTTAGGTCAATTTAAACATGTAGCCAACATTTACTTTTAGAACTTAAGGTATAGGTTTTTGTGTATGCTTAACAACCTGAAAGTTCTCTCCCAATTTTCCAAATAAGCCATCTAATGCTTGTATCAGAAATACATGTTGCGAAATATGAACTGAAAATATTATAGGGTTCTAGGTGCAAATTTCACGTAGAAAATATAAGATTTAAGTGTCTTTACAAGGTTTGTAATGCAGAAGGCAGATGTCAGACAGACAATTTTTCTGGCTGCTAGTCTTCTTAGAGGAAACTATCTAGCATCCCTTTCTAGTGCTACATATCCAGGATCTATATTGGTGAATCTAGCAATAAAGTGGACCTATGTCCTGTGGATCTTCCTTATTCAGTCAGCTGTGTCTCTGTCTTTGGGTCACTGAGTTTAAATGAATATTACATACTATTGTTCAAAGAGAAGTACAGCTTCCAGTTTCCTCACTATAAGGTCTTTATCTAATTTAAATCAGGGAGATGTACTTGCCATTGGTATTTTGAGCATTATATGAAAACATTATGGACAAATTCACAAATGATTTTAAGCAAAAAAATGAATTTTATATTAAATCTGAAGAAAAATTCTTACCTGCCTTTATAAATATTCAGTTTCTCCAGTTTAGTTCTGTCTTATTTCTGCTCCTGGGCAAGGCTGATGTATTCTGTCTTCAGATCACAAGAGAAAAGAGAAATCTTTACTTCATGTCCATAATGCCAAGTTACTGGGAACCATGCTAGGTGGCATATGTCCCCACAATCTGCTCTGACTCTGGGTAAGATAACTGTAAGGATATTTCGAGAGAGTTTGTGGTTAGAATGAAATGTTTTGCTTAATTTGTGGAATAAGCCATATAAGTTTAATAAGCATTTACATGTTTATTGCTGATATTGGACATAAGAAAATGTGTGCAAAGAGTAGGTCTTGTAGACCAAATGGATTTTAAATACAAATATGCACAAAGGAACACAATCAGTCAGGACATATGAGGGCAACAAAAAACATGAATAAAATGAAAGTGAATGTGGAATTCGAGTCCTTGCTGTTGGGTGAATAATGATGGCTGCCTGTTTGAACATGGACATACCTGTTGTGTGAAAGGAGCTACAGGGCTCTGACACAGGCCTTGCTCAGCTACTAAGTTTACTTATGTTATCTAACTGGTGATTCATTCTTGAACATTCGTTTAAGAGTTACTGTCTTTATTTCCTTAAAGAGGTAGTTGTTTTATTCCAGTGTTTCAAATGGTGACAGTTGCATCTCCATAATAGAATGGTGTTTTCTACTTGAACTCAGTGGATAGAGCCAAGAAAGCTACTAAATTACTTCTGATGCATAGAAATTCTTTTAGACAATCAATTATCTAACATCAAATGTCAGTAGTGTTATGGGGGGTAGGAGACACTCATCTAACAGCATTCAACATGGAGGCATGTCTATGATCTTTCAGATCTTTGAAAACAGAAACAATGAATGGGAGAGCAATAGCTTTTCTTACTTGATATGGCAACAGAATTTCACATGGAAATTTTGAGAAATATAGATGTCAGGTCCTTCAAGGCCTGTTCAATGAAAAATGTGTGAATACATCATTGATTAAAACAGGTTAAAGTGCTGGTCTCTTACATACCAAATTTGAGAATAAATGAGATAATAAATATCTTGATTTCTATTCTATTAGAAGAAATGGGCATTATTTTCTAATTCTATTAATTTTCCTGGAGTATTTTTGTTAATATACTCATTAAGTCCTCCATCCAACTAAGCATAGAAAATTATACTCCTCATTAAAATTTGGTGTCTGCATACATGAGTTGAGAAATTGGAGTATGATACTGATTATTAAAGTACCAGATTCCATAGGAAGTGTGGACACCTATGGCCAGCTCCTACTTAATGTTCAAATTTAATTTCTAAGAGGCTACAATGATTGTCATTGCATGTAAGGCTAAGAAATTATTTTCAAGTTTAATGAAATTGATCTTAAAATTTATTTCTTCTCTTACGTTTTTTACAATAGGCCTTCAACTCAAGTAATTGAGTAAAAGTACCATAAATATTTCTAATTATTAAATTTGTTTTGAATAAATAGATATCATTGGTTTTCTCATTGTAAATGACACATGAATTTAGAAAAGAATCAGAAATGAGTTTGGAGAGATGGATCAACTCTTATGAGCACTCATTGATCTCACAGAGGACATGGGTTTGATTTCTAGCACCCATATGGCAGCTAACAACCACCTGTAACTCCAGTTTCAGAGGAACCAACACCTTCTTCTGGCCTTGGCAGGTATTGCATAGCATAGTTGGCAATAACAGACAAAACACAAATACATAAAATAAGAATTAAAAAATAAATAATAAACTATTAAAATCATAGAAGTTATAAGACCATAAGTACAAAAGTAAATAGGACAAAATGGGTTAAGCCAGGATTAATTATTGCAATTATTTAATCATTTATTTAATTAGTTCAGTTAATGTAGTTGTTTACTTAATGTTACCCAAGTCACTTTTTCTTTCCTGACAGCCATTATTGACCAAATCACTTTTAACTTATTGATTTTACAGGAGAATGATATTCATATTCATGGGATTGCTATGCATGTTTTTTTTTAAACGTTTTTAATAGCTATTACAAAATATCTAGTGTAGCAACTTAAATCAAGGAAAACCATAGGCAGTGTTTCAGGTCCAGCAGCTCATCATAGCAGAGTGAAGCATTTGCTTCAGGCTGATGATGAAGCAGAGAGGAGAAAGCTTGTCTGAGCTGATATTCTCTCTGTCTCCCTTCTTTTTCCAGAGTGCACATGAGTATGAATGTGAATGATATGCACATTCAGAGCAAGTGTCTCCTCTAACTAATCACGTCTGGAAATGCCCTCACAGAACCTCACAGAGGTCCTCTGAACTGCTCTAGGCCCTTCTCAACCCAATCAAGTTATAATCAAGAGTAAACATCACTTCGTGCTCATATCCTTTGTTTCAGATTAATTATTTCAAAATATTTACCCTTGGGATTAAAATCTAAAACATCCAATATGTTACTCATCAAAACAGACACATCTTCTCTCTAAATCTTTGAAGAGTGATTTTCCTTAGAATGTGTGGCTGTGTGCACAGGTGCATTTGGGGGCGCATTCAGATGGGGACTAGAGGTGGACACCCTGAGCCACTCTGGAACATTCTCCACTATATTTTCTGAGACAATATCTCAAACTTGATCTTCACGCTCATTGGTTCTGTTAGGCTGACAGGCGAGTGACCTCCAGTGACCTGCATATTTGCAGACCGTTCAACACTCTCAGAACTTAGCTTACAAATTGCCAGGTCAGCGTTTCAAAAGGTTCTGGGGATCTGAACTTAATTCTTCATGTTGTGGAACAGGAACTTTACCAGCTATGCCATCTCTGCAGACATATTTTCTAGATTTATGTTAAAAACCTTAATTATTAGCTTTGTTAAAAGTAGATAATTTCTAAAAATTTCTTTTTGTTTTTGTAAGAGAATCTTGTTATGTCTTTCTAGCTATTCTGCTACATATTATATAGTGCACACTATTCTCACTCCTTAACGAGGTGAATTTTTTTTAATAGAAGAGCTCAGATCTTAATTTACTGCATATTTTCTGTTGTTTTTTTCAATGATTTTATTATATTTTCTTAGTAAAGAATACTAAGATATCTGTTCTCATCTAGTGAAAGTACTTTTTCACTCTGCTGCAAAATTATAATGTCTCAGACACTTTAACATTGGAAAAATCTCTCATTTCCCCTTCTCTTTCTTCTTTCTTTCTTTCTTTATTTCTTTCTTTCTTTCTTTCCTTTCTTTCTTTCTTTCTTTCCTTTCTTTCTTTCTTTCTTTCTTATGCTTTTCACTTTAAAGCACCATTTTCAGGATATTTACTACATTTATTATTATTTATTATTATAGATTTTTTTGGTCTTTTTGAGACAGTGTCTCCTTGTAGCTCCAGCTGTCCTGGAACTTACTTTGTAGACTCTGTAGGCCAGGCTGGCCTTTAACTCACAAAGATCTGCCTGCCTCTGCCTCCTGAGTGCTAGGATTAAAGGCGTGCACCACCACACCCGGCCTATAGTTTATTTTTAAAGTATTATTTTTATGCCAAAGGATTAGGGATAGAGACATTTTAACATAGAGAACAATTTCACAAAGGTGAAAGTTTTTTTAATTAACAAGTATTATGTATAACTTCGTTAATATGCTAATTACTAATTTTTATGGTTGGCTTAGTTTGTGAACTTTACACACCTGGGAAGAGTGAACTTGAATTTCCTCTATTGGACTGATCCATGGGCATGTCTGTGAGGCATTTTATTTTTTTAAAATTTTTAATTAGGAAAATTTAATAATTTTTACATTTTTGAGATGATATCTTGGATATATCTATATACACATATAGTAGGTTAAATAACATCACAATTTTTTACTTGTTAACTTTCTTTTTTGGGTCTTTTTGAGACAGATTCTCCCTGTAGCCCCAGCTATCCTGGAACTCACTCTATAGACCAGACTGGCCTTGAACTCAGAAAGATCTGCTTGCCTCTGCCTCCCAAGTGCTAGGATTAAAGGCGTGCACCACCAGGCCCGACAGCATTTTTTAATGTAGTTATTAGAAAATTTAAAATTACGCTGTATTTGTAGCTCATGTATTTCTTTAGGATAATGTTGCTGTGAGGCATTTTCTTGATGAGTAATATGAGAGGGTCACCCAATATTGGTAAAAACTCCTGGGCAGGTGGACCTTTCTATGCATGGTATTTTAAACATTCTTAACATCTATTACAAAATATCTAGCAAAACAACTTAAAATCATGGAAACCCATACCCAGTTTCAGGGCCATCAGCTCACCACAGCAGAGTAAAGCACTCATTAGAAAGAAGGCCAGAGGATAAAGCCAGCAAGCAATGTTCCTCTGTGGTCTGTACTTGAGTTCCTGCCTCCAGGTTCCTTCCCTGGATTCCTGCCCTGGACTTAGTTCATCTCAATGAAATATTATACATGTGGTTGCATTTATAGTTGTGAAGCCATATTTTGAAAAAAAGGGTATGAAGAATAAATCCAAAAGAGTTTAGAAGAAAGATTAGGAGCAGAAATAATGAAAGAAGTTGAAGATAGGAATGACACTTTTCTTAACAAATTGTTTCCCAAGAAACTAATTTTGTATCATAAAATTTGGAGTTAGCTATTTTTTGTGCAAAAATGTTCATCACATAGCATGTAGTACTAAAAAAGGAGCCATAAAACTTGAAAGCAATGTGAAAGAAACAGGTGAATATACATATCAATTTAGAGATATAAGAAAATAAAGAGCTTTAATTCAAATAATACTAAAGTAAAACATACTAACAATTTTTCTGGAAAACGATTTTACATTAAATTCAAGAATCATGTAGTGAACAGTGATAAAATTGTAAACGTTTTGAAATTATTATATAAATATTTTCAATAAAACAATTAACCAGTAAGTTATTTCATGTTAAGCAATACCAAACTCACTAACAAGTTTCACTGACAGTTAATCACCTAATGAGTGCCACAAACCTGAATATTTCAAGTATGTAAAACCATACAGGCTCATAATGATCCTAAATATTTATTACTCATCTTTGGATATTCCAGTGTGTTTTTCTGAAAATTAGAAAAATGGTAAAGAATTAAACATTTAATTATGCCTCCTTTTTTTGTCTTTTTGAGACAGGGTCTCCCTGTAGCTCTGGCTGTCCTGGAACTTGTTATTTCAGAATACCCTGAAATCTGAGAAAGAATACCCGTTTATTCCTTTATTTCAATAATTGCAAACAGTGGATTCAAAAGGAATAATAAAATTAGAAAATCACTATTTTCAGACTTTCATGAATAAAAGATTGAGGCAAGAGTCATCAATGTATTCTGAAAACAGTGTGTGAAAGGTTAATGAGAAGCTTTATAATGGATGGATCAATTGAAACTCCCGACCCTATTTATCAGTCTTAACATTTCAATTATAAGGACATACAGATATTGTGAACCTGTGAAAATGGATATATAACCTGGAAAAAACTAATCTTGCTACTCCCAACAAATGTACTTGAATCTAACAAGTCAAGCCTTTTGTTCCATCAGTTAAATGAAAGAAGGTGCAATCAGGAAATTCTATAGGTCCAATCGCCAAGTTTAAATCAGAGGTTTAGTTTAAAACAATTTTATTATACATGTGTGAAACAAAACTCTGTGAGGACCTTGTCTATATACCAAGTTTTCAAATTGTTGAAGTTGTGTTAGATGCTTTTTTAAAGACTGTGACCAACAATACCTGATAGAAACAACTTAAAGGGGGAAAGATTGATTGTGGCTTACAAGTTTCAAAGGTTTTTAGTCCATGAAATCAGGGAGATACCTCAGTTCATGACAGAAGAATCATATGATAGAGGCAACTCTCATCAGATCTGACCAGGAGGGAGACAGTAAGACAAGAATCAGGTGTGGGTGTATAGTAAAGGCTCAAATATAGTGACCGTATGCTGGGTCTCACACTGGGAAAATTCCATAGACTCTTGAAATAATGGTGGTAGCTAGGGCAAAGTGCTCAAACTACAAGTTCATTGGGTATATGTCATACTCCAAACATAACAAAAGAGTATGAATATATGACTACATTGTGATCAAGGGTCAATAAAACCCCATCTGTTCATAGTATACACAAAATGTATAAATGTGAAATTATATGTGTGGATTTGCAGTTCAGTATTTCTGGAAGAACAATAGAAAGAGGGGTAGAGAAGACACAGACAAGCATGACTGGTGGAAGGAGATTATTCTTGAAGCTTGACTATGGAATTGTGAATATTTATTATGTTATTTTTATTCTTGTCTATATCAATTTCTTATAAGAAATTAAGTTTGTCATTTTGTATATTAGTGTCATTCTTAAGGTATTGCTTACAAAAATAATAGCAGTATAGCAGTTATCATGCTTTCATTTGATATATTCTTAAAATGAATTTTGTAACATTTTGTTTACTTTTTAATATATTTATGTTTACTCAGTTTTGTGTATTTTATACAATAGATCTTAATCAAAGTTAGACTCCCTTCCCCATTTGCATCCCCACATAGTTCCCTACACACACACACACACACATACACACACACACACACACACACACACACACACACACACTGGATTTCATGCATTCTAATACGTGTTAAGACCCGTCAGATCTAGAATTTGTACCCAGAAGTCTCTCAGTGATAGTTCCTCTACTGCAGTGTAGTCAGTCTATCAAGAGACACTCCATTAAGGTAGATCTACCCTCTTTCACCCCACAGTAATCATTTGTTAATAGTTCCTCCACTCGGTTTGGAGCCTGCTGTCCATTTCCCCAGTTCTATGTTAGATTTTGGCTCATTGAGTCAGCATGGGTCCTGGGCAACTTGTCAGCATTATTGTAAGTTCTTTTGAACAAGTTCCCAAATGACCTAGATGCCTGTTTCCTTATGTTAATGCATTAACCATGGCTTTTACAATCTTTCTACCTCCTCGTCCAGAACCATCCCTGAGCCCTGGGTGTGTAAAGTTTGTATAGAAGTCATCAAGGAAAAGAAACTTGCAGTCTCTTACAGACTTCTGGGTGTATCACACTCTTGTTTGAGGAAGCTTCACTTGTGAGAGTTCAATGATGCATTAGTATTTTCCTATCCCTTGTTCTGCTATGTTCCTTGAGTCTTAACTGTAGAAGTTCCACTGTAGATGTGTAACTTAGGGCTAGGACGTCTCAGATGGATATCCTCTATCTGTGAGCAGTTGTGGAACCCTGCAGTAGCCTCTTCCTGTTGCAGAAAGCAGCTTCATTGATGAGGGGTGCATAGTATAGTTCTCTGTAAATATAAAGATCAATATTTAGCATATAGTAATAAATTTAATTCATCTCAGGGTATGGCTGAAATAGAGATTTGTTTAGGATCTATGACCTCTCCCTCTCCAACCATGTGCATTTGGCTATATTTACAGTGCCGCCCAGGAGTTTCTTCCTATTGCTTGAGAAGGCTTTAAGTCTAATTAGATAATAACTGTTGATTGATTACCTGCTAGGTAACAGTGCCACTGCTACACCAATAGAGTTTGTTGTGCCAGTTATTGTGGCTATTAGACTTTACAGCTGGGTTAGCCCATTGGTTACTTTTCTCCCTTGGTAGCTTGTACAGTATCTTCTAAAACTATGAGCACTGATCTTCAGGGAGGAGACTTCCAGGTCAGTTCCAACTCCATTGCTGTAAATCCCTTGTTCAAACTACACCCCATCTATAGGGTTTTACATTCAATTCAGGGAAGTAATCAAGGGCTGCTGCAATACCCTGTGTTATTTTGGAGTCACTTTGACGACACTATCCAACAAATTGAAGGGAGGTTTCTCCTGTCTGGCACTGTGAATTTTGTTACCTCCAGGTATACATTTGCAGTCATGTTCAGATATTGTATCTGTATATTTCAGGTTTTTTAGTTAGTATATTTCCCTCTTGCTATTAATACCTTCTTTCTTTCTTTCTTTCTTTCTTTCTTTCTTTCTTTCTTTCTTTCTTTCTTTCTTTCATCTATCTATTATCTATCTATTTATCTATCTATCCATCTATCTATCATCTATCTATCTATCAATCTATCATCTACATCTATCTATCTGCGGGGGTCGTAGAGAGGTGGTTGGCAAAGACCACCCTCTCCAGTTTCCTTGCCGCTGAAGATCTTCACTCTGTCGGCCTGTGATGGAGTGGGGCTGGGGAGAGTAAGTGCACTGCTGAACCGAAAGCAACCATGGCAGGGAGTTGAGTCAGGGTGTTACAGCTCAAAACTCACTTTATTGCAGGCTCACAGAGGTTTATAAGCCGTGCTGGCTTCCCCACTCAGGCACGTGTCTCTTCCCAACTGGTCTTTTTAGGAGGCTTAATTTACAAGTTCCTAATTAACCCAATCCCTTCCCTTCCTAGCATAGTCTCTAATTATCATGTTAGTACACGGAAGCTAGCCTTCCTTGCTCGGATGGGCAGGGGTGAGTTCGCGAAACTCCAGCACAGGCTTCCCCTCGTCCTTCAGGCCCATCTTCTCGGCCATTCCATGCCGTCATTTCCCCCTTTTTGTTTTATTTGGCATAGCTCCTGTCTTAGGTTGGTGCTTTTACTGGGCTCAGCTCTTACCCGTCTTTGAGTAGATAGCAGCTTTGGCTATCCCCCTGTCTTAGGAAGGCCGACCCAAAAAAGCCCTTACCCGTCTTTGGAGTCTGATGCTGCCTTTTGTAGGTATTGACGAGGGGGGGGCTTATACTTTGCCTGTAAGGCCATTAATTGTACTTCTTCTGCCTGTTTTCTAGTGAACCTTATAACCCAGTTGAGCAAGCAAGGGCCTACCGTGAACAAAAGCAAAAGAATAATAAGAGGTCTTTCTTTTTTCAAGGCTATTCCTAAGGTTGTCTAGATTCTTTGTAATTACACCGGAGTGGTCTGCGTAAAAGCAGCATTCTTCCCCTAAAGCCTGGCATATCCCTCCCTGTTCTAGTGCAAGGAGATCAAGCCCCCTTCTATTCTGAAGGATCATCTCTGCTAAAGAATCCAATGATGCCTTCATGTGTCTCAGAGTTATTTCTACCTTTTCTATCTGTCTGAGCCTCTCGTTCCATTGTTGTGTTAGTGATAGAGCTGTTCTTCCAGTAGCTGCACCTGCAATTCCTACTCCTAGTATGCCCACCAGGGCAAGGGCTGTTCCTATCTCTCTTTTATGTCTAGAAACTGAAAGGCCTCCTGCTGGGTGGTATAATGCACAAGAGTCATTACTTGTCTTTACAGCTTCTAGGTTGACACAAGGGGTTAGTCCCGGGGCATACATAACATTCCCACTTTCTAGCATTTAGTCTATCCACCTCCCTTCAGGACTGTTCCCATTGTCCATTGAAGTAACCGTCTGCTAACGAGCAGAAATCGGTTTGGAGAGTAGGCCAGATGCTCTCTGATGTTCCTTTGTTTGAGACAGCCTTGACGACATTTCCAATAGCGACATTCACCACTGACCAGATGATGGTGCGAGGCCTGTGTGACTCGTCTGATGACTCAGTCTTCCCATGGGGCCATAGGGGTAGAATTCCAGTGGCCAGGAGCATCAGATTCATTTCTGTAAGAACAAGGGGATTTACCTTAAAGAGTTCATCCTTAGGTTGGGGGTTAAGAAGTTTCCGGGAGGCCATATTTGATGTTCCTTGCCGGGACCCAGATAGGTGTATTCGAGTCTGTTGGCATAATACAGCCGAATCCTCAGCCTGTAGTTATAAGCGGGTCTGGGCCTCGCCATTGCTGGGTTAGAGGATCTCTCCACTGGACCTGTATTGTTGGTGTCTGGGGTAACTGTCCCCAGTGTTTTTGAAATCTATTGTAATGTACATTTTTGGAAAAATTTAAAATATTTATGTTTAATAATGCCCCTGCCAGCTGCAGGTGAGGACTGCGGTACCAGTCCTCTCCTCCTTTTTGTTTTTGTATTTGTTGTTTTAAAGTCTGGTGAGTTCTTTCAATGATCGCTTGTCCTTGTGGGTTATAAGGAATACTGGTGATGTGTTTGATATTCCATCTATTAAAAAATTGGCTTAGGGACTGAGATGTAAAGCAAGGCCCATTGTCTGTTTTGACCTGTTTAGGTAGGCCCAGGGTTGAAAAACATTGTATAAAGTGTGATTTAGCATGGGCGGCTTTTTCTCCAGAGTGGGCCGTTGCCCAACATGCTCCTGAATATGTATCTACTGAAACAAAGACAAATTTGAGTTTCCCAAAAGCCGGGTAGTGGGTGACATCTGTCTGCCAGATGATGTTGGGTTGAAGGCCTCGGGGATTTACTCCGGGCCCCTGCAGAGGCGGAACATTGAGAAAAGGTTTACAAGATTTGCAGGTATGTACAATTTTTTTAAGTTCTGAGACCGGTATATGGGGGAATCTTACCTGTAATCCCCTCCAGTTTAGATGGGTTAACTCATGAAGTTTATTTGGTTCAGTTACATCAACAATATTAATTTGAGAAGCTAATCTATCTGCCATGGCATTCCCCTTGGTGAGGAACCCGGGCAGATGAGAATGACTCCTTACATGTTGGACATAAATGGACTCCACCCGGCCCTCCAAAAGAGACCGAGCTTGTATCATGAGAGCTGATATGGGGTTTCTGTCCAGTCTTACATGTGCTCCTGGGAGAGCTGGCAAAAGATTTGTCACATATAGGCTATCAGATATAAGATTAAAGTGTTGGGTGAAGTCCTGGAGGGCCATTGTGGCCGCTAGTAATTCCTTGTATTGTGCGGACCCTTGTACGTCTTGGGTCTGGACCTTTACTGGGACATCAGGGTTTTCTGGGGAATAGGCAATGTAAGCCCCCCCTCCTCTTCCTCCATCAGTGAAAACATACAAGGCATCGGCCAGAATCTTTTTGGAAAAGAGGTTGTTGGCTACTAATTTAATGGGTAGTCGTTGGAGGAGTGTGGCCCATGGAGAAGGGCCGAAATGGCAGTCCAGACTACCCAGGAATCCCTCCAGGGCTAGCAGTAACCGAGGGTGGGTAATTAGTGCCCATTCCATATCTTCCATTTGGAGGGGTATGGCTATAGTATCAGGGTCTTTACCATAGTGTCTGATTGCTAAATTTCTGCCCTTTTTTATAGCATCAGTTATTTGATCAAAGACCGTGTATACCCTCGGTGTTCCACCAAGAGAGGTATGTGCCCATTCCAATGGTTTTCCTTCTTAGACTAACACCACCATGGCAAGCTCCTTCCCCGGAAAAATCCAAAACGTAAGGTCTTTTCTTTTATCGAACCTCTGTAGCTTCGCAGAAAATAGGGGCCTAGAGAATTGATCAAAGATTTGTAAATGTTGCTCTGAGAGCTCAACCTCCCCTCCACAAGGCCCCCCCCTTCTTGAGGAGGGAAAAGAGGGGGAGGAGGGTCTCAGTAGAGACTCTAACCCAGGGCCTGAGCCAATTTATCTCCCCCAACACCTTTTGTAATTGGGTGATTTCAAGGTTATACCCTTAAACATCCACAACTCCTCCCAGTGCAGGGACAGCAAGCCCCAGCCCCTCAAACACACATTCATCTTGCCCACATTTTTCTTACTGGTTCCAATATGCTTGACGCATCCTTTTACTCAAAAACAACTCTAGGACCTGCCTAAGGCCTCTGCCTCCCCAGTACTGGGATTAAAGATGTGTGCCGCCAGCCACACCCGGTCCCAAGGGGCAACAAAACTGCCCCACCCAAAACAGAAGCTAGATAATTCCAAAGCAAGCAAGTTACATTTTGAAAGCAAACACAAACCAAAATGGGATCTTTAAACAGTCAGCTCTGAATAATAATTATTCATAACCACAACATTTATAACCATTATTAATTATTACTGATTATCAATAATTACCATTAACCATTATTAGTCACAACAGTAATTATAAATAATAATGGTCAAAAATAGCAGCCAACAATGAACAATTTACTATTAGACTGAATTTTTAATTATATTTAATAACAATAACTATAACTATTAATAACAATTACTACTAATAATTAACAACAATCTATCATTAAACTGAATAGTATGCATACTATAAACCCAATTAAAAATTGTTAACACTTAGGGGTATAAAGCAAACATTTTTTATGAACCATATAGTTAGCTAAATAGATTTAAACCTGTAGGACTATAATGAATTGAAAGCAGGAACTCACATTCACTCACACATACACACAGCTTGAAGATGGGCCTAAAGAAGCATAAAACAGTTTTATTCAAAGAATTTCTTATTTAAATTAAACCAAAATATCAATTTACGTTATTAAAGAGACTTTTAGCAACGTTTCTTAAAAAAAGACAATTTATCGACAATTTTTTGACAATTAAGACAATTTTTTATTGACAATTAAGACAATTTTTCTTAAAAAAAGACAAGTTTGTTTTGTGAGAACTTCAAGGCCTGTAAATTCTTCTAGACTTTGAGTTAAACATGCTGAGATGGATTCGAATCACTTAATTGATACAACTTGGTAGGGTGGAGGTCCACAGTCTGTCTCCGGAGGATTGGAATCAAGGCTGCACTTTTAAAACACGATGAACACTGCCCCGGGCTAGGCTTTTGCCTTAGAAGGCCAGCCCTTCCCCCACCAGCCATCCGCTGTTTCCAGAGCAGGAGAGGGGCACAGAACAAACATTGGATCTACAAACAGCTACATGACCACCACCAAGCCTAGAATTTACAAGCTCAATTTGCAGCATAACTAATTTAGGAGTGACCCCCCCTTTTCACACCTCGGCATAAGCCGGTGGTGGGGAGAGTTCCTCAGAGAAGCGTTGTTCTGTCTCTCTGGCCTCCTGCCTCAAAGCCGAGTAGGGGGAAGGGATGGGGCCCATGGAGTCTGAACACTCAAGGGCATCTCAGGCCGTATCCTCCTCCCCGAGACCAGGGGATCTCTCAACCTCTTCCGCAGGTGAAATTCTACCCCCAGGAGGTGGAAGGGAAAAGCCCAAAGGGGATTCTGCTCTGAGAATCCTTTCTCTTTCTCTTGCCAGCTTTTCTATTCACCCCCAAACTTCCCAGGAGAAAAGGTTGGCCCCTCTTACCCAGGGGGCCAGAAAGAGGACGTGGTCCCAGGCAGACTCCGTGACCACATCGGTCAGTTCTAACCCCCTGGATTTTAACATCAATCTCAGTGCTTTAAGCGCTGGGTCCTTATCTTTTCCTGTTGTGTTTCCCATCGCGGGGACTCACTTACCTGAAAGACCGATTGGCCCCAGCCATATTGCTAGCCATTAGGGTCTCGAGGGGGGTCTTCGAGCCCCACGTTGGTGTGCCAGATGCGGGGGTCATAGAGAGGTGGTTGGCAAAGACCACCCTCTCCAGTTTCCTCACCGCTGAAGATCTTCACTTTGTCGGCCCGCGATGGAGTGGGGCTGGGGAGAGTAAGTGCGCTGCCGAACTGAAAGCAACCATGGCAGGGAGTTGAGTCAGGGTGTTACAGCTCAAAACTCACTTTATTGCAGGCTCACAGAGGTTTATAAGCCATGCTGGGCATGTGTCTCTTCCCAACTGGTCTTTTTAGGAGGCTTAATTTACAAGTTCCTAATTAATCCAATCCCTTCCCTTCCTAGCATAGTCCCTAATTATCATGTTAGTACACGGAAGCTAGCCTTCCTTGCTCAGATGGGCAGGGGTGAGTTCGCGAAACTCCAGCACAGACTTCCCCTCGTCCTTCAGGCCCATCTTCTCGGCCATTCCATGCCATCATCTATCTATCATCTATCTATCTATCTATCTATCTATCTATCATCTATCTATCTATCTATCTATCTATCATCTATCTATCTATCAATCTATCTATCATCTACATCTATCTATCATCTATCTACCATCTATCTATCTATCTATGATCAATCTATCTATCTATTCATCTATCATCTATCTATCTATCATCTATCATCTATCTATCATCTATCCATCTATCATCTATCCATCTATCTATCATCTATCATAGATCTATCTATCCATCTATCATCTATCTATCTATCATCTATCATCTATCATCTATCTATCTATCTATCTATCTATCTATCTATCTATCTATCTATCATCTATCATCTGTCTATCTATCTATCTATCTATCTATCAATCATCTATCTATCATCTATCTTTCTATCTATCTATCATTATATATCTATCATCTATCCATCTATCATCTATTCATCTATCACCTATCTATCCATCTATCATCTATCCATCTATCTATCATCTATCTTTCTATCTGTCTATCTATCTATCTATATCTATCTACCAATCTATCCATCTATCTTTCTATCTATCATTATCTATCTATCTATCTATCTATCTATCTATCTATCTATCTATCATCTATCATCTATCCATCTATCTATCACTTATCTATCCATCTATCATCTATCCATCTATCTATCATCTATCTATCTCTCCATCTCTCATCTATCTATCTATCTATCTATCATCTATCCATCTATCATCTATCCATCTATCATCTATCTATCTATCTATCATCTATCATCTATCTATCATTTATCTATCTCACCTCATCTTCCCTCCCCAGTTAAAGTATCCCCATTTTTCCCACTGTCTCCTTTATATTATCTATCTCCTATTATTCACCTTTTCTTGAATTCCTTCTTACCCTTTATCTCTATGGTTTCTTATATAATTCTTAGAGAAATTAAGTAATGACTGTTTTAAGCTCCTTTAAAATATATCAGATCTAGTTTGCCTAACATAAATTCCTTTAAAAATTTACATGTTTACCTATTATCTATAAATTTAAGAAAGAGGGAAAGAGATGAGAAAAGAGAAATTATTTTAGAGCATATTCCTTTCATTGAATAATTGGTATTGTTTTAAAAAATACTCTGTGAAATCATGTTGGGGAGACCATTTTAATAAATTTTAAAAATATTTTATTTGTTTTTATTTTATGTGTATACATGTATTGCTTTCATGTTTGCAAGTTTATCCAAGTTGTACAATGCCCATGGAAATCAAAAGAGAAAGTCAGATCTGGAACTGGAGTTAGCGATGGTTGTTTGCTGCCATATAGGTGCTGGGAATCGAATCCCAGGTCCTCTGTAAGAACATTCAGTGCTCTTTACCACTGTGCCTCTCTCCAGCTGCCAGTAGAAACAATAAAATATCTGTAAAATAAATTCAGTACGAAACCAACATTTTTACTTGGTATAAAGGATAAAACCGAGGGCTGGAGAGATGAAATGCAGATTGAGAGCACATGCTTTTTTAGAGGTCCTAGTAGGTTCATTTCCCAGCACCAAAATATGATGGCTCACAAGCAACTCTAATTTCAGTTCCAAGGGATCTGATGACCTCTTCTAGCATCCTCATGTATTGCATGCATGTGGCATGCATACACACACATGCACACACACACACACATGCATAAGCACGCACACACACTAATTTTAAAAAATCCATAAAAGGAGGTAAAACTGAAAACAAAATCCCAGAATGCTATGAGAGCACTAGTATAGGAACTAGCTTTTCAAAGAGCCATTTAAATGTTTTGTATTTCACTTATTTCATAAAGTGGTAGACTAGATTTTATCAGATATCAAGAAAACTTCCTAAGAGAAACAATTAGGTGTGTTATATACATATAAAAAGTTAAATTGACATATTTTAAGGATGTCACATAATAGTATTGAAATATGTATTTTTTTCCTTTCAACAATATGTCATAGAACCATACATACATTGGAGACTAAACTGTGAATGAAATTTGACCAAAAGATACTTTCTGAGTGCTGAGATTATGAATGTATGTTTCCATAGATAGCTTTGTAAGAATATATGTTATATTTTATTATTTCAATAAGTTCCCATAAGCCACCTATCTCTGCCTACTCGTGCTGTGCTTACAGGCATGCAAGGACATACTTAATTTTTTACAGGTTGTTAGGGATTCAAGTCCCTGTGCCTATCGAGCATTCATCCTACCTACTGAGACTGCGCCAATCCCTCAAGCACCACATGTTCCTTTTTAGCTTTACTTTAAACTGGGTCATTTTACATTACAAGATAATTCTATTACAAAATAGTTCTAGATAATACTTTCAGAAATATTGATAAGGTTTTTCTTCTAATATTGTCTCTTTGTCATTTTCCCTCTTTATCTCTGTCTCTCTCCTTTTCTCTCTTCCTCCCTCTGTCCCTTCAGGATTCCCTTAGAAAGAAGGAAAACAAAACCTTTGCGGCACCTAGAAGGTAAGTTTTGTTAGGATGCATTAAAAATAGTTGTTACTAGTAGGATCCACAGAGGGGCCTGATGTCTGCAGCAATCTGAGGCATTTCTTCCCCTCAATGCCCAGAGGAGTCAATCCTTCTGCTGGCACTTTCTAGTACATCCTATTCACTGCAAAGCTGCATTTTCTTTCTCAGCCATTAAGTTGGTGATATTCTGGCCTGTTGGAACATACAAATCCTTTCCCGTAGTTAGTTTTAAGATTTGGATTGCAAGGTTTTTTGACAAAAAGTTTTCATATCTATCTATATCCCCCTTTTTTATTATTTTTGACCTATGAGTCTCATAAAAATAAAGTTGTATTATACAATACCTATAGGGTGGAATCAAGGCAACAGAATTTATCAAATTCACCCATGCTGTTCTGGGTTACTGTAATGTGATTAAATTGGAAAAAACAAACTTTATTTTTTAAAATTAAATCACCTATAGGTGAAAGAGAATGCTAGTACCATTATACGTATAATCTGACAGCAAAATTATAGAGAACATTGTGTTTAATGCTATCACAGAAAAAACGTAATTGGTATAAGACAGGTTTTAATTTTAAAGCTAATGTGGACACAGCAATTTATATCAACCAATTAACTTCAGAATGCTAATTACCATTTTTATATCCTTTAATACCAATGTTGTTTAATATACACATATTTACCTTTTCTAAGTTCCTAAAACACCATGTATCCTTTAGACAGAGTTCTGGCAAATGGGATACTTGTTGAGTCACGTCAAGTTAAAATATGCACCAATCGAATATACAACCAGTGTCCCCTCTCCCGCCCCCCCCACCGCTTCCCAATCAACCATTCAGTCAGTTTTCTATACAAAATCTTTTTTTGTTGTTTCGTTTAATATGGGCATCCCTCATCACAGAAATATTTATTAACTGGGTTATTGGTACTAGCATCCATCATGATGAGAGATACACAATTTGTCGTTTGTTTTTCTGGGACTGTGTTACTACTGGAGTAAGATGGTATATTAAGGTGGTCTTAAAATTTGCTTTTCCTATAATTATTTTAGCGATGTTGAACACTTCTAAGTTTTCATCCAAATCTCTAATTCCTCCTTCTTGAAGTCTCTGTTCAGTATCTTTCTCACATCTTCTGGAGTGATTCATTTGTTTTCTTTCTCTTTGTTTTTTTGAGTCAACTCCCCCCCCACAGAATAAGAGAAATAAGATGATGATGATGAGTCGTTCTCTCCCCGCGTAGATTGGAGCCAGCTGTTATAGAGGTATTCTCTTGTTAAATCAGTAAAACTGCCTTCCTATAATTGATAATGAGACATAGAAAACTGTGAAAAGGATTATTTTCTATTCAGAACAAATATAATTGTAAAGTCTCCTTACTAAATGCATTAACAAAATATATCAATACAGGAGCTCTGACATTTAACAATGGATTTTTATCGAAGGAGATGTTGGCCAGGGGAGTCCAAGCCCCACAAAGGTAAGGCCTCTTGCCTCCAAACTGAGATATTTCTGCGGAAGAGAGGTGATAAAGGCCCTGCTGTGAAGACCTGACATTAAACAGGGAAAGATGAATGTGAACCACACTTGCAAGTATTACAGATGGTCTCTGGATATCCAGAGGAGTGTTAACCAAGGCCACTAAAACCAATAAAGCAAATATATAGTCTCCTCTGAGTCAAGCAAGATCTCCCGTCCAGCACCAGCTAACACCTCACCTTGCCTGGAAATACTGTGCAGCAAGTGGCAGCCATATGCCCGTATATCCCAAATCTAATTGGCTATTATCTCTTCCTTGGAGGAATAACCCATGGCTGATGCCGCAAAATGAGTAGCTTAATCCTCTAAAAAAATGGTAGAATGTTATAAGCCACAGTAAGACCTGCTCATATTTAACAGGAAAAAAATGTAATTCATAGCATTAACAGACCATCCAACATTCTGTTGTTCTATACAAAGTAACCTACCATATTTTGCTTGCAAATTGGTTTTACATAAGGATGCTTGTATTCACAAATTATCACTTATTGTTAAAAAAATGAAAACAAAACAAAACAAAACAAAAAAACAGAGAAAGATGAGAAAAGTTATGGCAGAATGCATGATCTGGGATGGGTAGGGGGGGGCTGGGGGAAGGGAAAGGGATATTGCCTGAACTGAATTGGAAAAATGATGTATTGGAATACACAAATCATTCAAATTATATATATATATATATATATATATATGAAGGAAAAACAAGATACTCTTTGCTAACAAACATTCCTTAATTTTATCTTATTATAAAATGTTAGATTCCTCTGTATAAACTGATCATTGGCAAAGAAGTGGCACCTATAATTGGCTCAGATCAGAGGTTTTCTTATGCACACGTGGTTGAGCAATAGGAATATGAATGAAGCCACAGCTCTTCGCACACAATTACAGCAATGGATGCACTCTGGAAAATTACTTCTTTTTGTCATACCATGGGCTGATAAAGATAAATATATTATGATATCTACCAATAGTTAATGTGGTTAATTTATCCAATAAAAGTAGTTAATGATCTAGAACTGCTTCAATAACTTTGAGGTTTTGGGGTATTGAGATGCTATTTGAAGGACTCCAGGCTTTGTGGAAGCTGGTAAAAGTTGGAGAGAGTGGTCCAGTAGTTTTCTAGGGACTTCGGCAGAATGAGATGTCCAAGGCAGGAAAGCCAGTCCAGTTGTTTCCCCAGAGCCTTGGTAGGTCCATCTGCCTGGGGTAGACCTGCTCAGCTGTTTTCTTAGCCCAAAGCTAGCAGGGGCCAGCTGGCTACCCTACAGCACTGCAGGAGAGCGGATGACATCCTCAAGGTCTCATCCTTGGACCTGTACAGACATCCAGCTAGTTCCTGGGGCAATGTTACATGGGACCAGACCCTCAGTTGCTTAGCTAGACCTTGTGAAAGTAGGATTTCAGGATAAATCCATGCTGCAGGAACCCAGGTAGACCTTAGAGCATGATTTGGACTTTGTCTCCAGAGCAACACAGTGTTAACAGTTTCTGTCTCCTCCCCAACTGGTTTCAGGGCCTGAGGTTTCTGGGCCCTGAACCCATACCCTTCAAAATTACTAGAGACTTCCTGTTTGCCTTTCCTCTGCTGTGCTGGGTCTTCCTGCTCACCTGGCTTCCACTATACAACTTCCCTGTCAGCTGAAGTTTTATCGCTGTGAGATTAACGTGGTAGAAAGTCTGTGCTTGCCTCTCTTCTTTCTTTAGAAAATATTTATTAAAAAGATTCTAGTTAGCATATTCGATTAGGCCTCATTATGTCATTTTCAACTGACTTTTGTCTGATTATTGCCCCATCTTCTTCCACACTCCCTGCCACCTGCCCCTTGTATTCTCCCACAACTCAAATTTCTGATGTCCACTATGCTTCTGCTACATCTTTTGTTTTATGACACTCAGCTTCAAGCACACTAGTCACAGAGCTAATTTTAGTCAGTAGTCTGGTCCTTTATTATAAAAAGTGCATCTGGCTACTTTAGTCAGCTGATGTATTTTATTTTATACATTATATTTTATAATTCTATTTTATTTTATTTTATAATTCTATACTGATTCTTTTTTAGGTTGGTTTTCTAATTTATAATGTTTAGACTATCATATTTTCATTAACTATTATTTCTGGTTAATTCCTATTTTTGTTTATAACAGATAGATATTTCAAAAATGATTGCACCTTTTTATATGCAGCTGTAAAGTGCAAATGATTCTCACCAAAAAGGCTTAGACAAGTATCTCCTACTATCTATTCCTCTGCATTTTCTAGTTTTATTGCTGATGAGTTTCCTTGGTTCTGGGAGACTGAATACATTCCATGAATTCATAATCCGTTGCTTTATTCTTTGCCATGACCTATGATTATGAGCAAAGTTTATTGCAGATACAAGTGAAAGGTCTTATGAAAATCTAGTAATTGGCATGAGCTCTGCCACATCAGAGGTTACAGAGAATGATTGTCTGCAATTTTTGTTTGACCTGATGTGCAAGGTCATGTCTTAGTTACCTTTTTTCTTCATTACAAATGTAATTGAGGATTTCTAGGTATCATTTGCCAGTGTTCTGTTAGTCAAGTGTTTTATATTTGGCCTGGTTTTGTTATAATGCACTGTGATTCCTGGTTTTGAGCAGAATCATTCTTAACTGATGTTTATTGTTTTCTTCTGATGTCCCCAACAACTTTCCCTTGTACCAAGACATATACTTCTTGTGGTTCCAAGTATCAATAATCTTTACATAACATATTATTTTATTATGACATAATAAAGAAAGGAAACTATAAAAAGCTTACTAGCTATTTTCCTCTTTCCCCAAGTCTGGCTTAGTTGCCATCTCTGGGGTTTCATAACTTCTTTTATATTTTGTATTTGTACTTTATTTGCTATTATGTTTTAATTTATGTATATGAGTGTACTGTCTGCATGTATGTAAGTCCACCCATGTCATACAATACCATGGAGGACAGGATAGGACATCAGATCCAGTAGAACTGGAGCTAGGACAGTGTTCACCACCATGTGGGTGCTGGGTTTCAAACCTGGGTCCTCTGCAAGAGCAGCCAGTTCTCTTAACTGCTAACCATCTCTCCAGCACCTTTATTTTATATTATACTGAACATCTGAACATCGAGGTGATAGTCTTTAGTTGTTGGATTATGAAAGACTCACCTGAAAAATTCAGCAGCCTCTGCCTTTGAGTAATGCACATCATATAGGCCTTGCATGGACCTCTCTACTTAGAATTTATGTGTTATTTCTCTTTCTTATATCTAAACATCATTGTGCAAGTATTTATTTAATAACTGTACTGAAATAAGAATTATTTTGTGTTGTTTCCCTAACAATTATTTTATTCTTTGTTAATTTGTCTGGAAAATATATTTCAACTACAATGGAACATTCTTTACAAAGGAAGACATTTGTTCAACTTCATTTTTACAATTTTGTTTGTATCAACTTCTTTGTCTTATACATTAACTTTTGTTATAAATGTCACTAAACCAAGAATAAACATTTTTATTTATCAAAACAAAATTAGCAAATGAAATCTACAAATCTTAATAGATGACATGGCTAGTTTCAATAAGCACATACGTTTCTATGCCTCTAGTAAGGATTTATATTGTTTCCATGTCCACAGAATATTTATGTAGTGCCTTTTCAAGTTAGTAATCACCACCTTTAGGTATTTTGATCAACATAGATTAGTGGCTTTGAATATTATATAAAAAAAAACTTAGAGTACATGGGATTTTTTTTAACTTCTTTCTTTCCACATTACATATTAGAAGCTTCTAAATTCACTTGTTAGCATATATTATATAGATTCCTTAAGTGTGAGTCCTACTTCTCTGATTCATAGTCTTCTACAAGTCTCCATGTCTGAGTCTTCTTTGTTGCCATCTCAGATACTACATTGGCTTTCTCACAGGCCTGTTCCTCCCTTAAATATGATTAAGCATTGCTTTGAGTTTCAGTTTATGAATGCATATGAAATATCTTACCATTTTCTCTCTCAAACAAGTATAATTATCTTATCAATTTAGAAAAACATCCTGAAGATTCTATATCAGAAATTATAAACAGATAAATTATACATTATAAACTCCCAATAATTTCTACATAATTTTCTCCATCAAAACTGAATAACTTATTTTTGTTCCTATATCATACATGCATTTAAATCTATTTCTTTTGTAATTTTAATGACTTTATTACAATCTTTTCCTTTTATTCACATGTTCACTCCAAGGCAGTGCTGTAATTTCATTTATGTTACTGTAATAAAATACTCTGGAAAAAGCAGGAAAGATTCATTGTAGTTATCAACCTCAGGTTATGTTCCATTATGGCAAGGAAGTCAAACCAGTATGAACTTGAAACACATAGTTACATGCCCAGTCCAGAGAAGAAAGAGAATTAATGAATGCATCTTTCTTGTGCTCAGTCTCCTCTCTACCCCTAGACTGTTCAGAACCCAAACCATGGAGAAGTACTGCCCACAATGGCAGGGGGGTAAATCTTCCTTCTGCACTTAAAGCAACCAAGACAATTCCACACAGACATGCACACAGGACAATTAGATCTAGACAAACCTTCATTAAGACACGATTTTTAAGTGTTTCTACATGGAGTCTAACCATCATGAGTAGTTAAAAAATAAAATTGCTAAGGGAATTTGCATTGATTCATGCTGTCATTTCTGTTTTAACTAAGAACATTGATAATGGCTTTAAAAATAAAATTTCCTTAAATCATGAAAAAAATCTGCCAATAGTATTTACTAACTCAATAACTGCTTTATTGCATTAATGTAAAATGAGGATAATAATACCTACCTAACTGTGCTCATGAGTATCTAATAAGTTAATATTGAGAACAACATTGAAGATAACCTGACACAGAGAATCCATGCTTATGAATACATTGGCCTGAATCAAATAGCACTTCTTTTTTTTAAATTGTGTTTATTTATTATGTGTATGAATGTACTGCCTGCATACAGGTCTGTGCACCCATGCTGTGCAATGCCGCGGAGGTCAGAAGAGGGTGCTGGATTCTCCTGGAACTGGAGTTCTCCTGGAATTGGAGTTAGACTGTTCTCAGCCACCATGTGGGTGCTGGGGATCGAACCCAGGTCCTCTGCAAGAGCATTCGGTGCTCTTACCAGCTAGGTTATCTCTCCAGGCCCCAAATAGTACTTCTTTTAAATATGTTATTTTATGTCGACTACTGGATTATAAATATTTCAGGAGGAATTCAAGTCTGTTATCTCCCAAATGTTGAGATTTGGTTCATAAATTATATAAGAATTGCTAAATGAATGATTTAGTCTTCACTGACTTGTCTTGCTTTTCAGAGTCATTTATAGACAGTTTAATGTGATTAATTATCATAGCCAACTAAGGCTTGCTCTCAGTCACTAATCTATGTCCTTGTCTAAGAAGGAAAAAGGAATATTTTAAGTATACTAATGTTTTCTGTGTGTGGAATGCTAATATATCTTTAAATTATTTACTAACCAAGGCCACCTCACATCTTTGTCTTGAAAAGCATGAAGGATTTCTAATGAATGGGTTTCATTCATTGACTCTGCACATTTGTGTTTTCAGAAATTATTCAATGATGCTGGCAGTTCTGTGAAAAACCCCACTTAAAAGTGAATGGCTTCCTTTCCCACACCAAGTTGTGCCTGCCATCTCTACTCATGCCTATTGTTGAACCACCATAACCAGAGCTTTCCAAACTCTGCTTTGATTAATGCGCCTCTCCACTCTCAGCAGAGATGCCCTAACAAAGGATGGTAATTAACAGAGAACCACAACTGGCCAATGTGCAGAGATTAAGAGGCTCCAGAAAGTGTATCCCTGAATAGGAGACCTGTACTAATCTCTGGCTAGAACACAAAGCTTCGGCACACTGCCCTTCTATGGCTGAATAAAATCCACCTGCCTGGAAACCAAACCAGGAGACAGGTTCCACAGACTGGTGGCCAGTTGCAGGCTTCTGTCCAGTCAAACACCAGCTAGCCAAGTCAACACACACTTCCCAGGCTGAAAGTCTGCAGAGTGACCTCTTTCCAGCTAAAACCCACTAGTGACCACCACAAGCCCTATGCCAAAAATAGCCTAGATCATGTGAGTAGAAATTCATGAAATTGGGCATTCTTCCGATGATGGTGAAAGAGGATCATTCACAGCACTTTGTTTTTATAAGGCACGTGACATCATATTTCAGAGCCTGCTTTCAGACCCCCTGCCTCATGTTCTGTAAATATCTAGAGTTCTTGTCAGAGTTTAATCCAAGAAGGCTATCTTGGATTAAACTCTGACAAGCAAATTTTCAAGCAAATCCCCAAATCCCACCTAGGGCCAGCTTTCCCTGTAAGCAGACAAGCATGTGATTTAGTACGATATAGCCACAGGTGGCCTCTTTCTACCTACAAGCGACCCATGGAAGAGGTGGTGGAAAGACTGTAAGAGCCAAAGGAGTTGGATTACCACAAGGAAGTCAAGTTTTACAATAGCTATTCAACTACTCATATGAACTCATGGTTACATCAGGGAAAATCCCATGTAAACTCAAGCCAGAGAAAATCCCAGAAAAAAAATTTCTAGCATAGACATGTGAAAGTGGATAAGAAATGCCAAACCCACATGAGGAATGGTTAGCAACAGACAGCTGTAAGAAGGGGAGGTTCAGCCTCATTTAAGGAGTGAGACTCTTTGTAAGTTGACCAGGTTCCACCCCAAAGGGCATTTGGGTACATAAATCTGTCTCAATAGGCAATAGGCATATATATATATATATATATATTATATATATTATATATATAATATATGCATAATTGGTGGAGTGGTTTAGTAAGGAGATGGACAGGTAAGGGAGATTGGATGTATATGATGAAAATACAGCATATGAAATTTTAAAAATTCAATAATAATTTAAAAAGTGAATATTTCAGTGTTTATATATATCTCAATTTAGTGGAGATAACTAAAATTTGTTGATTTCAATTTATTAAGATTATTTGGTTAAAGTAAATAACCAAATGTATTATAATGTAAAAGTTCTTTGTCTCCTATGATATGAAATTGTACATTTAATGGAACCTAGCCTCAGTGGCTCAGCATGCACATCAGTGGCTGCCTACAGTAGTGCTTCTCAGATTGGTGGTCAGGTTGCTCATGACCTTGTATGAGTTCTGGTAAAGTGCCAAGGTTCCTTGTCACATAATTTTGAGTTTCTCTGTGAATGCATGGAGTATACAAATCTGGACTATTTTTGTTATTGCAGTTAATTGGTATTATTAATGGCTCTTGAAACATAAAGACAGATATCTGTTATGAAACAGTCTCCCATGTTTCTGTATGTATGTATATTTCAGTGTTTACTTTTACAGTTAGTTTTCTTTTTTTAATTTTCATTTTTTATAGATGCTTTGTGAATTTCATACATCATTTTCCAATTCAGTTCAGGCATATATCCCTTTCCCTCCCCCCACTCCACCCAGCCATCCCAGATCATGCATCTGTCCGTAATCTTTCCTGCATCTTCTCTGTTTTTTTTTTCATTTTTTTAACAATAAGTGATAATTTGAGTACAGTATCTTCATGTAAAAACCAATTTGCAAGCAGTTGTGCCCAAACCTACACAGCTCATGGGTGGTCCCACCATCCAGCAGGGGGGGCTTGTAGTTCAATCTAGTTGATCAAATGATGTCCAGTCGTATATTGTTGTGTTTCAACCATTCACCCAATTGCAGCCTCTGACATTCACCATGCCCCCTCTTCTGCAGATTGTTCCCTAGGCTTAGAAAAGGGGCACAGGTGGATGAAAACAAAACAGTCCTCTCTCTGTCGCTGTTGTCTTGTTCCTCTGGTCAATTTCGATCTGGCCTGTTTTTATGGGCTGACAGTTTGTCCCAGGAATAACCTTTTGATCCTACTAATGGATGTAACAACGCAATTTGAGATATATTGGTATTAGTTATAACGCAGTAATTAATATGTTATGGTAGGTTATTTTGTTATAGACACAGATGTTTGAATGGTAATGTTTTAATCCATGAATTCATTTTTTTTTCTGTTAAAATATGACAGGGCCCTTACTGTGGCTTTTAACATCTCCTAACTATTAGAGGATGTAAGATTGTGGCATCAGGCGCAGTCTGGGTTATTCCTCTAAGGATAGAGCTAAGCTAGCCAATTCGATTTGGGATTAACAGGCATATGGCTGCCACTACTACACAGTATTTTCAGTATCTGCAAGCAGGTGAGGTATAGCTGGTGCTGAAGAGGAGTCTTGCTTGACTCAAAGGAGACCTATATTCCCGCTTGTATGTTTAGTGGCCTTTGGTAACACTCGGGCAGATCCTAGAAGATAACGACAGAATAAGAACTAAAAGCGTCAATAAAGATTAGTGAAAAATTTAAAAAAATACCAAAAGTGGAACAACCAGGAAATATGAGGCACTATGAAAAGATCAAAACCCTCTATGCATCATAGCGAATAGAGGATAAGTAGAGAAGAAGAGTCTCAAGAAGAATATTAGTTGATCCAGATCTTGCAACAGAGATAATAATAGCTGAAAACTTCCCCAAAACATAAAAAAATAGGACAACCAATTTCAAATACAAGAAGCACATAAAGGGCTGNGGTGTGGTGGGTGGTTGGGGGTGGATTAGCGTGTATATTGACTAGAAAACAGCTAGGAACAGGATTTTAAAGAATCTGTAATCTTCTTTTCTCCTAGAAGATCAGCTCATAAAATTCGCTAACCATCTTCTTATAACTTTTTTTTGTGACAGCTGGGCTGGAGAGATATCCTAGCGGTTGGATCAGTCGCGAGGTGCTGCTCTTCGCCATTTGGAGGCGGGAGCGGGGTTCGATCTCACACACGGGGGGGGAGGGGCAGGGCTCATAGCATGGCGGCTAAGAAAGGCTGGTTAACGCTTGGCGTTAGATCCAATTCTTATATCCAGGAGAACAGAGCAGTGGTCTCCATTTCCTCATGGGAATCCGATACCTACTCTTCTGACTTCTCTTCGACCTTCCGAGGCTTGCACAGCACGGGTGCAAGCACAGACCTGCAATGCAGACAGTACTTCAGACACAGAAAAAATAAATAAACAAAGAAAAAAAATAAAAAAAATGATAAAAAATAAAAAAATAGATAGTTTGACAGCTTACAAAAGTATAGTTTGCTATTTTCAGTTTCTCAGATGAATCTTTTTTTCAAACCCAGTTTTTTATACCTTTGCCTGAAGATGCTTTGTGGCAGTTCCTAGTATGGCACAAAGTTTTCTCAATATGCACGACATCTTTAAGACAGTCGCTGACCCCCACACCACACATAACCAGCCCCTCCATGCCCCCCCAAACCAGAACACTGGTGGACACCACCCAAGGTCCCTCCATACTATAGCATCTCATGGGATTTGCCATAACAATGTTGAGCTGTCCAGCGGGGCAGATAGTGTTTTTGCACAGTACTCTCAATCAAAAATTACATCCATGAGAAGTTGACTCTTTTGGAATAGAGGTTCCCCACTTCAGTCAGTTCTTTGACCCAATCTTTTTTTTTTTTGAGGTTTTGTGTATTCTGTATTTGAAATTTAAATACCATTTTATTTGTATATATGCATGCCACACATGTGTCAATATTATGATGTCATAGGTTTTTGGCATCTTCAGCTTGTGATTTGTTTATTAAGGGCTGAAAGATGTCCTGTTTGTTTTATTTAGTTGTTGTTGATTTTTGGTTTTTTTTTTAGTTTAGTTTTTTATTTTTATTGTTTTTAAACAAATCTAGACCCGTGTTTAACCATTACCAAATTTACCCCCCACCTCTCACCCCACCCCACCAGAGCTCATGCATTCTGCAAAACATGCTTTTCATCTCTTTCTCAGTCTTTCTCAATATTCTCCATGAGGAAGTTGACTGTTTTGAGCAGAAGTTCACTGTTTCAGTTTTTCGATGCAATCCTTTCTGTTGTTGTTTGTGTTGTTGTTGTTTCCAATATGCATCACTCCCAACTGCTTTGGACAAAAGCTCAAGGGGCCATGCACAGGAAATACAACTGGGTAATTGGCACTAGCATCCACAGATGAGGGATACCATTCATCGTTTGTTTTTCTGGGACTGTGTTACTTCACTCAGCATGATATCCTCTAGCTCCAGCCATTTTCTTGCAAAGCTCATGATGTCGTCTTTCTTTACTGCTGCATAGAACTCCATTGTGTAGATGTACCACATTTTCTCTATCCACTCATCAGTTGAGGGGCATTTGGGTTGGTTCCAGCTCCTTGCTATTGTGAAGAGAGCTGCACTTTCCTGAGCTGTTCTCGGGAGATCTCAGATCAAGATGTCATGTTTGAAGGCTCCTCCTTTGCAACCCCAAACAACCATCAGTCCTGCCCTTGTGCTCCACACAGGGGGTTTCCCTTCCCATGGTCACCAAATGAGGTCCAGTAAGAACTGCTTCCTGTCTTGATCTTCCTGTACTTGTCTCCATGATACAGCTTGGGTAGTCCAACAATGGTGTTCTATACTCTGAAGAGGCTCAAACCCCAGCAGTAGCTCAGTCCACAAGTTGGATGTCTCAGCAGTCCCCATCTGGCACCGAAGGTTTGGAGGATTTTTGGAGAGACATGAGTCTTCAGTCCATATTGGAAGGTTGAAAAGCTATGTCTCATGTCTTTGAAGGATGGCAAACGCAGTGGCAGCCACAGGGTAGCTGCACTTACTAAGGTCTCAAGTTTTATACCTGAAGTACAATTTCTCAGGTCTTACTATTTATTTATTTATTTATTTATTTATTTATTTATTTATTTATTTATGGTTATATCTTCCTTTTGGATGTTTAAGGCCACACAGCCCAGATTAACCAAGGTTTTAGTTTCTCAAAATCAGTTAAGGATCTGGTCCTCAAGGCTTACTCGGGTTTGTTTCAGGGTGTGTGTGTGTGGGAGGGAGCCCCTGGCTCTTTTGGGCTTTTCTATCACCAGTTCCATCCACTTGAGGACAAAGTCAGGTCTTGCTAGACCAGGCTTCCCTTTTTGAAGCATAAGCAGACTTTCCTCTTTATAGACTGGACACTGTCTGAAGTCCCATTAGTGGATCTCCAAGACCTCCCTGCACAGGAAGACTGGTGACTCACATATGGAGGAAATTTCAAGAAATGCCCCCATGCATATACCTCTGGGACTTAGTTGACCTCTGAGGGCAAGGAACAAAGTTATACCTTAAGAACCTTGGCCAAATTGGTATAGGCATTAAATATGGTTGTTAAGCATCCAGAAAGGCTAAATTACACCAGCCTGATACTTTTAACTACTGTGTAATATTTTAGAAAATGCTTGGACAAAAGCTCAAGCAGCCCTGCACAAGAAATACTAAGAAGCACTCCCATAAAATAAATACAGTGGTCAGACACAATGTCATGACAAACCAGCCTTTTCCTCATTCCTTTGGTCTTATATACTACTCTAAAATATACATACATACTCTCCATCCATATACCGAAAATCCCTAACTCCAAAAATAAATGATAGCTTAATTCTAGAACCTATTAAGGGATTCACAATATAAAAGCACAGTTGTTTTCAGGTCACGGGGAATACAACATTAACATTGCTCAGTTTGCCTTACAACTATGTAATTGGTGCTAGCATACACAGATGAGGGATACCACTCATCGTTTGTTTTTCTGGAACTGTGTTACTTCACTTAACATGATATATTCTAGTTCTACCCATTTACTTGCAAAGTTCATGATGTCGTCTTTCTTTACCATTGCATAGAACTCCATTGTGTAGATGTACTGCATTTTCTCTATCCACTCATCAGTTGAGGAGCACTTGGGTTGTTCCAGCTCTTTGCTGTGCTTCAGGTGGTCCTGGGAAATCCCCATCTAAGCTCTGTGCACTCTCAGATGAATATTTAAATTTATTTTTACCTACCAAATTCTTGGGAATATGTTTGATTATTGTGTAATCTGTTACTTAAATATTTTAATGAAGTAATTGATAATAGAAAGTTGCAGTATTCTTTAAATAATGGCTAATTTTGACCTCAAATTAGAAACTATCAAAGCTATATATGTAGTATTAACCTAGACTGCTGTTAACAGATATATAAATAGATTTATGTACCCTCAGCTATCTCCACATGTTTATGTAACTGAATTAATTCTAAATGATTTTATATACATATGTGTAAATCAGATGAATATAATCTGAAATTATAACTATTTTCCCCTAAAAGAAGATATTTTGGACTGAAGAACTCACTTTACAATGATTTTCATCTTTTAATTAAAAAAATTTAATTTATTATTTATATTTTTGGTTTATGAAAGTGTTGCCTGTATGTGTGTAAGTGCATCTATGTCATACAGTGCCCAAGAGTTCAGAAGAGGGTGTTGGAATCCTTGGAACTGGAGTTATAGATGCTTCTTAGCAACCCTGTGGGTGCTGGAAATTGAACCTGGGTCCTCTGCAAGAGCAGCCAGTGCTCCTGACTGCTGAGACATCTCTCTAGCCCCAATGATTTAAAGTTTTATAGATTAAATTTATGATGGTGAGAATCAAAATAGGAATCTATGAGAAAGAGAGGAAGAACAAGCTGAATGTCATGCAATTGGGGAATAAGCTATACCTGGTTTGAGTAATCTGTACAGTATTAGTGCAAAGATGTCTTATGAGAACAACTATTTATTTAGCCTGAAACAAAAGTGACTTGACAACACAAATGTAAACATAGTGATGGGTTCCTAATACTCATTTTTCTCACATTTTTCTTAAAGCTTTAAAATTCAAATTTTATGTGAATAACTCTATATAGCTGCACAATTTTTTTTTTTTTTTTGTCAAAGTGTTCCAGGTCATTGTGGACATCATCCAGGAATATAAGTAGTGACATTTTGCTAGTGATGCACATTACCCGGCAGTAACCAGCCTGTACTTCCCTTTTGTGGAATGACCTTGAAATGGGTATAACTGGAACTGATGGGCTCTAGCAAACTGAATGAATCTTATTTTATTACATGAAGCAAATATTGGAGCATCTTAGAAATATGAATAGTCTCTCACATCCCATATCTGCTGATAAATTTCCATGTGTTCCATCTACATGCAAACACACTGGATTTTCTCCTGTTGACTTTTCTTTCTCCAGAAGAATCTGAAATTCAGATTCTTCACATTATACCTGGACTGTCTCCTTGTGAAGCTGCCAACACATTTTAGAGTTTTAAAAGTTCAATGTGAAAGGTTGGTATTCACAAATGCAGATGAAGTGGTATAAATTATTCTGCATGTTTTTTTTTTCCAGCATGGTTAGGGTATAGCTCCAGGAATAATTTCTTTACCTGATTTTCAGTTTTTAACATTCCAGGCCAGCAATCACCTTCTATTACTTCTAACGACATTATACATGATTTGCTGAAAACCAATTTGGTAAGGTTTAGTCTTCAATCTAAATACGCAATTGAATTGCTTTTTCTCTACATGCATAGACAGGTATTTGTAAGGTTTATCCTGCATCCTGCCTTGTGTTTAGTAAGTAAAAAAAATATCTGAATCTTTATGAAACTTGTTTTATTTCAAAGGAGGCAAAAGTGAAGCATGTCCCACTGCAGATACAAAAATGCAACCAAAGAGCTGATGATTTTTTTCTGTAAAGAAGCTGTGTCTGGAGGTTATTGGTAGTGATAAATTGTAAGTGAATTCAAGTAAGTAGAATATATTTAAGTTATTCGTGTTATTCTATTAATTTACAATCCCAATTGTAGGTAGTTTCAACAGCCAACAGTTTAACATCTAATAAACAAGATTCCAACAACCTTATTTTATCATTCTGTCAACTATTATAACTAATACTACTTATAGAAATTATGTAATAATATATAACATTATTTTATGAATATAGTTATATGATTATTTGTAGCATATATATTATTATGAAGGACTACTTGTGAAAAGCACCTTGTGAAATATCTAAAAGATTTTAATTTTTTCAATATGTATCTGAAAATGATGTTGTTGAATAGCACAATTCCTAATCATATATAGCTACTGGATTTTAATTGTGAATGAATTATAATGGACTAACTAGCAAAATGAAGTCCCTGCAATTTTTAGATTTTTTAAATTTTTTTAAAAATTTCAATTCCCTAGTATATTAGCCACATACCATGCACTCAGTGGCTTCATGTGTCTTGTGACAATCAGGTTGCATAATTATATTTTATTGTTCTATTCTGTGATATCAAATAATCTGATTTCATATTCCAGCTAGAATGCTACTAACTGGGTGATTTGAGAATGTTACTTTATTGCATTTGTTAAATGGCATGTCACATGGATCTAGAATTCTGTGAATGGATTTATAAGATCTCTAAACTTTAAGTGATGTTCAGAGGGTCACCTAGTAAAGGACTGCAATAGAGCCAAAACACTTAAAATCAAATCAGGAAATTATCCAAAACTCCAACATCAAAATTCCAAATAGCTGCAATTATTGCCCAATGCTGACTCTTCTTCTGGATTCATGTGACTTCTTGTTCTTCTTCTGTTTCAAGCCACTTTCTTCTAGTTGGGCTACAAGTTAGGCTTTTACTTCCCTGTTGCTTCTATGAGCATGCAAAGGATCATTCTCCTTTCCTGTAGTCTCTCACTTCAACACTACCCTTTTTGGATTGACATGTTGATAATGAAAGGACAGGCTTCAGTGAAGTTCCAGGATCAGAAATGTTTCCCTATAGAGCAAAATAATAACTGAAATGGAAACTCATATTTTGATAGAGCAATGCTCAACCTAAAGTTGAGAAGCCAAAATGGAGACCCTCTGTTTGAAGAACCCGGTGTCTGGATAGCTTTAGTTGTCAACTTGACACATGGGTAGCGGGATCCTCTGTTGAGGAATTTCCACCATCAGACTGACCTGTGGCCCTGTCTGTGGAGTGTGACGTGGGAGGGTTCAGCCAACTGTGGGAGTTGCCATCCTTGGGCATGTGGTCTGGTTTTGTATAAGGAAGCAGGTTGAGCACAGACCAGGGACGAATTCAGTAAGCATCATTCCTCCATAGCCTGTGATTCAGCTCCTGCTTCCAGGTTCCTGCCCTGAGTTCCTGCCTTGAGCTCTCTCAGTGATGAACTGTGACCTGAGATTTGTAAGCCAAGTAAAACCTTTCCTCTTCAAGTTGCTATTGGTCAGCAATTGAAGGCAAACTAGAAAAGAAATTGGTACTAGAACGGGGTGTTGCTATGATAGAACTGACTCTGATGTTTGGGAGAGGACTGTGGAAGCCTATGGAATTTGGATCTGGAAAAGCCATTGAGTGCTTGGAATTTGTTGCTGTAGTGCTAGTTATGCTTAAACACTTGGCAGCCTGGCTTGTGAAGCTTTAAAGGGAATCAGGGTTGTTTGTATGATATTTCAAATTGAGAATCTGTGGGTTCTGGTTTGCTGGGGCTGAAGAATTAGCTATTATTCAGAAAAGGGCTGGGCTGGAGAGATGGCTCAGTAGTTAAGAGCACTGAATGCTCTTGCAGAGGATCCAGGTTCCATTTCCAGGACCCACATGGCGGCTAAGAACCATCTTTTTAGCCTTCTTAGGCTGGGCATGGTGGTGCATCCCTTTAATCCCAGCAGTCCAGGAGGCAAAGGCAGGCTAATCTCTGTGAGTTCAAGGCCAGCATTGTCTACATAGTGAGCCCTGGGCCAGTTGGGACTAAAGGGAGACCCTGTCTCAAAAAAAGTGGGCCAAATCTGAAGTTAAACCTTTCTTTTACTGGGAAACTTGATACCGATTAGCTGTGGCAGAATTAGCTGTAATATGAGACCCAAATCAATGAAGTTAAATCTCCTGGAGAGTCTTTTCTCAGGGTCAACACACAGAAGCTGTGGTCCAGAAGAGGCCTAAGCCTCCATCTCAATCTGGAAGCAGGACTGGGTAGTGCGTAGTGTCTCCTGCAAAGAGTTCTGGAGCTGAAAGCATGAAAGGGGGAGAGAAGAGACTGAGAGCTAGAAGAGCCCATTGGTGAAGGTGAGACCTCCATTTCGGTGGAGACCCCAGGTTTTTGGAGATGGCAGGACCATGGGAAGACCCCTAAGGGCAGTAACCAATGTGAAATGGTGCCATCCTTGGCTTGCAGGATGAAATGTGTAGGCAGTGGAAGGTAGAACCAGAGAAGGGGAGCTGCCAAAACTTTGTGGAGCCCAGAAGACCATGACTGATTCCTATATGTCCAGCCTTGAGCTACTGTGCTGGACTTAGGTTGTGCTTAGGTGTGCCTGATTCTTCCTCTTGAAATAAGTGGCATTTGTTTTGGATTTCATAGGTGCCCACAGTTAAGATAATTTTGTAACACAGTCCCAGAAAAACAAACAATGAATGGTATCCCTCATTTGTCGATGCTAGCATCAAATCTATAGTTGACAGGAAAGCTGAGAAAAGTTAAAGTTGTATTTCGTTTTATCCGAAGGCAACTATGCTGTTATAATGTGAATTCCTTAACAGGCTCTAGAATTAACTGACCACTTATTCTCAGACTTTGTAATTGTGGTATATGTATGGTGGGTATTTATTCATATATTAGAGTAATATAAAATTAAACGGAAAAATGTGTACTCCTAAACATATTTTGGAATTAGCATACAGTTTATTTTCAAAGGTCATGATATATATATATATATATATA
>VZQC01003744.1:3234845-3282873 GCA_009823505.1 Rhizomys pruinosus | reverse complement strand
CACCAAGGTGCAGGCCACTAGCACCGGCCCCTCTGGTCCCAGCACAAAAGAGACTAGGACGGTCCGCCCACAGCCCCCTACCTGCGGCAGAGGCGGCAGATGCCTGCCCAGGTAACTACTCCCGCCCGCACCAAGGTGCAGGCCACTAGCACCGGCCCCTCTGGTCCCAGCACAAAAGAGACTAGGACGGTCCGCCCACAGCCCCCTACCTGCGGCAGAGGCGGCAGATGCCTGCCCAGGTAAGTACTCCCGCCCGCACCAAGGTGCAGGCCACTAGCACCGGCCCCTCTGGTCCCAGCACAAAAGAGACTAGGACAGTCCCGCCCACGGCCCCCTACCTGCGGCAGAGGCGGCAGATGCCTGCCCAGGTAACTACTCCCGCCCGCACCAAGGTCAGAGTTGAAGTTTTAAAGTTAGTTTACAAGGCAGTAGGTTTCCTTGGGGCTGGAGATAAGGTTCAGTGGTTCAGAGCACTGGCTGCTCTTGCATACAATAAATAAAATAAAAATTTAAAAGACAGTACGTTTCTATATCACTTTTTGTATTCTATTTTGGTTACTTCTTTCTTATACACCGTTGTCTCCCTAATCCTACACCTCCCTCCTACCTTAAATCTATCCATTACATTATACCTTATCTTTACTTTTTCATTCATATATGTTTTTGGTTTTTTGTTGTTAAATATTTTCTTTATTATTTTTATTTTATGTGTAGGAGTGTCTTGCCTGCATGAGTGTAAATGCACCCCTGTGATACAATAAACATGGAGAACAGAAGAGTGAGTTAGATCCCCTGGAACTGGAATTATGAAAGTTTGTTAACATCCATGTGGGTGTTAAGAATTGAACCCAGGTCTTCTGCAAGAACACCCAATGCTATTAACCACTGAGCAACCTCTCCAGTCCTGTTTCCCCTATTTAAGATATGTGCCCCAATGCCCCACTTCTAATTTCATTACTTCCACAAAAACATCAAGTTAAACTCAGAACAAGCATCAATGTATGAGAGAGAACATGAAATATTACTCTCTTTGGGTCTAGGTTACCTCAGTCAGTATATATTTTTAAAGTTCCATACATTTTCCAGCAAATTTCATAATTTCTTATTTTATTTATTTATTTATTGTGACATGGTCTTCCTATTGTCCCAGCTGGCCTGGACCTTGCTATGTCGACCAGACCAGGTTATTGTTGATCTCAGAGAGACCCACCTGCCCCTGATTTCTAAGTGCTGGGATTAAAGGTGTATACCACTATTCCTAGGCATAGTCTGTTTTTTACTCCTGGAAGAATACAAGTCCAAAATATGATATATATACCATATTTTCATTAGACATTCATGATAGACATTTAAGCTGTCTATTTCCTAGCTATTTTGAATATCAGAGTAATAAAAATAGACATGCAGTATCACTGTGGTAGGGTATAGAACCTTTGTGTATATACACAGTAGTGATATAGCTGAGCTGGATACTATTTTGTGATAGTTTCAAGGTTTTTTTTTTTTAGAAACCTCCAGACTGATTCCCAAACTGGCTGAATTGTATATATAATAAGGCTTATAGACTTTAATGTGTGTCTCTAAATGTCCTTCAGCATAGGTTTATCTACTAAGATTCCCATTCTTGTGAAAGATTTTCTCTCCCTCCTCTGGGAGCTGTGTGTTGATATAAATTTCTTATATAAGGTTGGAGCTGCTTATTCACTTCTTCATGTCTTTTCTGGGATATTTCCTATTCGAGTTTGCATGGGACTTGTGCATACTGTCACCATTGCTATGAGCTCATATGAGTTACTGACCAGGTGCCTGGAAAGCTCTGTTTCCTTGTGTTCATCTACTGTATCTGGCACAGATATTATTGAACTAACCAACCAATCCTTCATTGTGTTTAAACTCTACTTCCTAGGGTAGAGCCCATACCTGACATTGATATCAGGCTTAAGAACTTGAGGCTAGACAAGTCACAAGACATAGGGGATGTGATGGTTAATCCTGGGTGTCAACTTGACTGGACTAAGGAACAAATAAGAGAAAAGGGTTTTCTGATTGGACCACCTCAACCCGGATGGCCCACCCCAAATGTGGGTGTTACCTTCTGCCAGCAGGCAGTATTTAAGGCCACGGCAGCGGGAGCTGGTCCCTTTCCTTTTTCCTCCTGCGGCTTGCTTCTCTCATCTGGTGAGTTTGTCTTGCTGCTGTGATCAACCTTTCGGATCCCAGCGTGTACTGAGACTGGCAGATCTCCTGGAATCCATTCAGGCCTTCAGCACTAGACTGGGACTACTGAGACATCCAGCCTTGCGGACTGAGCAGTTCCCTGGATTCCCGGCCTCTGTAGTTCGGCGCTATTGTTGAGCTCCGTCACATGAGCAAATCAATAAATTGTATATAGTTATATATTCATCCTGTTGCTTCTGTTTCTTTAGAGAACCCTGACTAATACAGGGGAGAACCTAGTACTAATTTTCTACTAAATATTTGTTGTATTAAACTGACTCTTAAGGACTTATTTTTATACCATATATTAATGTATCTATCAACCATTGTGCTGCTTATGCAACAGATGGTGATTTACACAGAAAGTAACAAATGGCCAATGTTCAGAGAACAAGAGGCTGCAGAGTGTTTATCTGTGAATAGAACATCTGTATCAAGCTTCTGACTCCTAAGGCTCAAGAATCCTTACAGAAAAAGGAGCAGAAAGATCATAAAAACCAGAGATGATGAATACTTTGTAAATATGTCCTAGCTACTTCTAGTTCTTCTATTGAGAACTCTGTTTAGTTTTAAAGCCCGTTTTCAAATCAGTTGTTTGTTTTCTTGATGTTCAGATTTTCAGTTTTTGTGTATTCTAAATATTAACTTTTTGTCAGATACATAGAAAGAAAAGATAGTCTCCAGTTCTGTGGGCTTCATATTCAACTGTCTAATAATTCCTTCAATACATAAAATCTGTTTCATTCCGTGAGTTTAATGTCAGTTTTGTTATGTCAGTTTTTGGATGTATTTCCTACATGATGGTATTATTTTTCAGAAAGCCTCTATAAATCAAAGTTTATGCCACACTTTATTCTTGACGAGTTTTGAAGTACCAAGTCTTATGTTGATGTCCTTGATTCATTTAGATATGAGTTTTGTATGACATAGATTGATCCAGTTTCATTTTTCTGCATGTTGATATCTAGGTTTCTCATCCCCATATGGGGAAAATGCTGTCCTTTATCTAATGTATGTTTTTACCACCTTTGTCAAAAATAAGGTAGCTTTGGTCTCATAGATGTATATCTTTTTCATCTATTCTCTTCCATTGACTTATGTGTCTTTTTATCTCAGCAACAAGTTATTATTACTATGGCTCTGAAGTATAACTTGAAATCAGGTGTGGTAGTACCTCAAGCAGTTTTATTTTTCTTCAAGATTGTTTTGGCTGTCTTGGCCTCTTGTGCTTCCATATACATTTGAATAAGGGATCTGGAATTCTTTTTTTCCTTTTTTTAAATTGATGTTTTGTGTATTTCATACATCGTTTTTTTTAATTCAGTTCAGGCATATTCCCCTTTCCCTTCCCCCCACCCTACCCGACTCCACCCCAGATCATGCATTCTGCCATAACTGTCTTGCATCTTTCTGATAGCCTTTTTTTTTAATGCTTGCAAAATCACATTTTCCTCCATTAATTTTATATTACTCTAAAATATGGAAACATAATCTCCACCTGTATACAGTAATTAGAGAGTCTGAAAATAATCGCTGGGTGGATTCTAGAGCCTGTTGAGAGATTCAGCTTGGCTTTCATCTGGAGGATTCAGTGTTAGCATCCGCAAATGAGGGAAACCATTTTCCATTTGTCTTTCTGGGACTGTGTTACTTCATTCAGCATAATGGCCTCGATCTCCATCCATTTACCTGCAAAGTTGAGATTGCTCCGAACTTTGCTTTGGGTAAGATGGCCATTTTAAGAATATTAATTCTGGGATCTGAGATCTCCCAAGACCAGCTGAAGTGCAGGAACCTAGGTAGGAGCTGGGTGCTTCAGCAAGGCTGATTGTTGTTTGACTTAATCTAGTTAATACATTTGTCTTTGGCTTAATTGGCTTTTGTGGCTGTGGGGGTGGACTTATCCTCCAGGCTGGAATAAAAGGTAGGGTTGTGTGAGTCTTGAGATCTGAGATCTCCCAAGACAGCTGAAGCTCAGGTACTGGGGTGGTGGGCTAAAGAGCACCCCCCCACGACAACTGGGATTACAAGGCATCTGAAGGAGGCAAGCAAAGCAAGCCTTCAACACAGTGAAGAGGCATTTGGGACTCACATTAGATTACAGGCAAGGAGAAGCCCATATGCCAGGAACACGAAGAAGAGACAAGATGGGAAAGGGGAAGGATAATCCCGCATCAAACTCTACCAACCCTATGGAAGATTCCTACAGTGGGATTCCCCCTGGGGATGGCCCAGGACACAGATATCAGAAACACAATTGGGAACATAGTTAAAGAACTACAAGTTCTAACGGAGTAAAATCAATAGAATTTCATTGCGTCTTTAAAGATGGATTATTGATGCACTCTCCCCCGCCTTAGCGTATTCATGTTGATTGGCTGAGAGAGAGAGAGAGAGAGCGAGATGAGAGCGAGAGGACCTGGACCAACCATTCTGCAAGCGCCAAAACAGATAAATCACCTTTTGAACCCGATCCTCTGGCATGCCCAAAAAACGATAAGCGCACATCCTAATTCCTTTCTTTCCCCATTTCCCATTTTACGCCCCCCACCCCATGGCCTGTCGCCTTACTATTGGAAGCCTTCTGATTGAGCCAAGTCCAAACAAGGAGTAGACGTATTTACGTCACCCCTAAAGTAAATCCGAAGTTACGTGGACCTGAAACAAGTGCCTACATTCTTTACCAACCACTCATCCCCAATCAAGAGGAGGAATTGAAACCAGCTTCCACGAAGCAGAATGGAAAGGACGCGAATAAAAAATATTCAGATCTGGAAGATAATACCGAGAACAAAACTAAAAACTCAAGGAGAAGATATGAAAAAGTTAAGTAAACCCACACAACAAGTGGGCAACAAACCAGGAACTGTGGGACCACTATGCAACGATCCAAACCTCTAAATCTCGGAATTAGAGGAAGGAAAGAATCTCCAGGAAAGGTATTGACAGAATCTTTCAACAGAATATATAGATGAAAATCCCCAAACTAAAAATAGACAAACCATACATACAAAAGCACATAGCACTCACAAACAGGAACGCAAGATCAGAACAGCAAACTCCCCATGCCACATCATAGTTTAAATATGAATAGACCGCCCCACAACAAAGTGACAAAATCATTAACGCCACAAGAGAAAAACACACAGTTGACCTTATAGGGGAAAAACCTATCAGTAATTACAACCATTGCCATTCTCTAATGCAAGCTTAATGAAAAGCATCAGAAGCCAACATGCCCCGAGTGCAATTTTAGCATTCTCTACGTTCCCCCAGTTAGTGTACAACTATGGAGCCAAGGGCCACCAGGTTACTATAACCCAGCAAAAATATTCAATATAGTGGAGGAGAGAGAAAAACCTTCATGCATAAACAAGATAGATAATTCTGGCCGGAAAACCAACCCTTCAGAGAAATACTTGAAGCAGTTTCAAAGGACAGAAGAAAGGAGCAACCTCCCCAGGCAACTAGAAAGATGAAATCATAAAAGCTTAACTGCAGAAGTAGGGAAAACCTAAAACCTAAAACCACAGATGGATAATAAGGCAAAAGGAAGCAACACAAACCTATCAGTCATAACCTTAAATATTAATGGACTAAATTCCCCAATCAAAAGACATAGACTGGGAGATTGGATTAGGAGACAGAATCCATCGATATGCTGTCTACAAGAAACACATCTGACCTTCAAGGACAGGCATCACATTAAAGTGAAAGGATGGAAAAATAAATATACCTAGCAAATGGTACCAAAATGAAAGCAGGTGTTGCTATTTTAATATCAGACAAAATAGATTTCAAAGTAAAAGAAATCAGAAGAGAAAAAGAAGGCCATTACAATTTTATCAAAAGAACAATGCACCAAGAAGATTTCACAATTATGAATATATATGCACCAAACTCTGGTGCACCAAACTTTATAAACTCAATTCTCCAGGACCACAAGTCACACACTAACCCCAGTCCACTCATAGTAGGGAACTTCAATACCCCACTGAGTCCTTTGGACAGGTCAACAGGACAAAGACTAAACAGAGTGATATCTGAACTGAACGATATGATACACCAAATGAACCTCATAGACCTCTACTGAATATTCCACCCTAATACCAGAGAATACACTTTCTACTCAGCACCCCACAGAACATTCTCCAAAATCGACCACATACTCAGACACAGAAGAAACCTCCACAAATACAAAAGGACTGAAATAACTTCATGCATTCTATCAGACCACAGTGGAATAAAGCTCAATATCAACACCAGGATAAGCCCTACTATCGACAAGAATATGTGGAGACTAAACAACACACTCATGAATAATGAATGGGTCAAGGAAGAGATAAAGAAATAAAAGCATTCCTGGAATTGAATGACAGTGACAATACAACACAACAAAACCTATGGGATACCTGAAAAGCAGTCCTAAGAGGTAAGTTTATAGTCCTGGGTGCTTATGTTAGAAAAACAGAAAAAGCACAAGTGAATGATCTAACACTGCAGCTAAAAACACTTGAGAGACAACAAATGAGCCCTAAATGCAACAGACAGGAAGAAATAACAAAAATCAGAGCAGATATCAATGAAATAGAAACAAAGAAAACAAAACAAAAATTAATGAATCCAAAAGTTGGTACTTTGAGAGAATAAACAAGATAGACAGACCTCTAGCCCAATTAACCAAAAGAAAGAAGGAGCAAATCCAAATCAACACAATCAGTGATGTAAGGGGAAACATCACAACAGACAAATAAAAGAACCAGACAATCATTCAGGAATGCTTCAAAAACCTATATTCTACTAAATTTGAAAACCAAGGAGAAATGGATGAATATCTGAAATCCTGGGAATCAACAAAGCTCAGCCAAGAAGAGATCGACAGCTTAAGCAGACCGATAATATTTAAAGATATTGAAGATGTAATAAGAAACCTCCCAACTAAAAAAAAGCCCAGGCCCAGATGGTTTCACAGCAGAATTCTATAAAACATTTCAAAAAGACTTACAATCATTATTACTCAAATTGAATAGAAAGACACAAAGAGAGGGAATTCTCCCAAATTCCTTCTATGAAGCCAGCATCGCTCTATTACCAGAACCAGGCAAAAATATAACCAAAATGGAGAACTGTAGACCCATCTCATTAATGAACACAGATGCAAAAATTCTCAACATACTTGCAAACCACATACAGACCCACAGCAAGATCATCCATCATGACCAAGTTGGATTCATACCAGAGATGCAGGGATGGTTCAACATAGGAAAATCAATAAATATTATAAAACATGTAAATGGACTGAAAGACAAGAAAACATACAGTTATCTCAACTGACACGGAAAAAGCCTTTGACAAAATCCAGCATCTCTTCATGCTTAAAATCCAAGAGGGAATTGGATTGGAAGGATCATTCCTCAATGTAATCAAAGCTATATACAGGAAACCCACAGACAATATCATCCTCAATGGGGAAATGACAGAAACATTCCCTTTAAAGGGAACTCGGCAAGGCTGCTCCCTGTTACCACTCCTCTTCAATATAGTGCTTGAAACACTTGCTAGGACAATAATGCAAGAAAAGGAAATTAAAGGAGTACTAATTGGAATAGATGAAGTCAACCTAACCCTTTTTGCTGATGCTATGATTGTTTACTTAAGGGATGCTAAAAACTACACCAGAAAACTCCTAGAAGAGATTAAGAGTTTCAGTGAAGTGGCAGGATACAAAATTAACCTAGAAAAATCAGTAGCCTTTCTTTACACCAACAACAAGCAACTGAAGAAGGAATCTCACAACAGCCTCAAAAATAATAAAATACCTAGGAACAAACCTAACCAAAGATACCAAAGATCTCTACAAATTTTTTTTAAATCCCCGAAGAAGGAAAGTGAAGAAGACATCAGAAGATGGAAAAACCTCCCATGCTCATGGATTGGGAAAATCAATATAGTAATAATGCCCATTTGGCCCAAACTCTCATAAACATTTAATGCAATCCCAATTAAAATACCCAAGAGTTTCTTCACAGGCTTGGGAAAAAGTCCTTAATTTCATTTAGGAAAACAAAAGACCCCAAATAGCCAAAGCAACCCTGAGACAACAGAGCAATTTGGGGTGGGAGGGATATCTATACCAGACTTCAAACTATACTACAGGGCTATAGTCATAAAAACAGCTTGGTACTGGCACAAAAATAGACCTGTTGACCTCTGGAACAAAACTGAAGTTCCAACTTGAGCACATACAATTTCAGCCATCTTGTATTTGACAAGGGGGCCAAGAAGACACAATGGAGGACAGACAGCATCTTCAGCAAGTGGTGTTGACAAAACATGATCACCACTTGTAGAAGAATGAAATTAAACCCCTACCTCTCACCCTGTATAAAAGTCAACTACAGAGGGATCAAAGACCTCAAGGTGAAACCCAAAACTCTGAAGGCAATACAAGAAAAAGTTGGCAGCAGACTACAAGACATAGGCATAAGAAAAGACTTCCTAAATCAGACAGCAGCTGCACAAGAATTAAGGTCGACAATTGACAAATGGGACCTCATTAAACTCAAAAGCTTCTGTACATCAAAAGAAACAATCATGAAGAAAAATCCCACAGAGTGGGAGGAAACCTTCACCACAGAAACATCTGACAAAGCATTGATTTCCAGAATATATAAACTACTCAAAAAACAAAGAAGAAAGAAAACAAATGACCCACTCAAAAGATGAAGCAAAAAGCTGAACAGAGACTTCACAAGTGAGGAATTAGGGATGGCTGAGAAACATCTTAAAAAGTGTTCAACATTGCTAATAATTAAGGAAATGCAAATTAAAACCACTTTAAGATATCATCTTACTCCAATAAGACTGGCTAGGATCAAGAAAACAAATGATACCAAGTGCTGGAGAGGTTGTGGGGAAAGGGGAACACTCATCCACTGCTGGTGGGAATGTAAACTCATACAGCCACTATGGAAAGCAGTGTGGAGAACCCTTGGAAGACTTGGAATGAACTTGCTACCCGACCCAGCCATACCACTCCTGGGCATGTACTCACAAGTCTCATCTTACCACAGGGATACATGCTCAGCCATGTTTATTGCAGCTCCCTTCAGAATAGCAAAGAGCTTGAACCAACCCAAGTGCCCCTCAACTGATGAGTGGATAAAGTGTGGTACATCTGCACAATGGAGTTCTATGCAGCAGTAAATAAAGATGACATCATGAAATTTGCAGGTAAATGGCTGGAGCTAGAAGATATCTTGCTGAGTGAAGTAACACAGTCTGAGAAAAACAAACTATGAATGGTATCCCTCATCTCTGGATGCTAGCACCAATTACCTAATTGTATGGCAAACTGAGCAAGTTAATGTGATCTGAAAACAACTGTGCTCTTATATTGTAGAATCCCTTAGAAAAATAAACAAATACGTTGAGGTCTTTAATCCATCTGGATTAAATCCATCTGGATTAATCCATCTGGATTAAATCCATCTGGAGTTGACTTTTGTACAGGGCGAGAGGTAGGGGTTTAATTTCATTCTTCTACAAGTGGTGATCCAGTTTTGCCAACACCACTTGCTGAAGATGCTGTCTTTTCTCCATTGTGGCTTCTTGACCCCCTTGTCAAATATGAGATGGCTGAAATTGTATGTGCTCAGATTTGGATCTTCGGTTTTGTTCCACTGGTCAACAGGTCTGTTTTTGTGCCAGTACCAGGCTGTTTTTATGACTATAGCCCTGTAGTATAGTTTGAAGTCTGGTATTGAGATCCCTCCTGTGTAGCTCTTTTCGCTCAGGGTTATTTTGGCTATTCGGGGTCTTTTGTTTTTCCAAATGAATTTAAGAACATTTGTTTCCAAGCCTGTGAAGAAACTCTTGGGGATTTTGATTGGGATTGCGTTAAATCTATACAAGAGTTTTGGTAAAATGGACATTTTTACAATGTTAATTTTCCCAATCCATGAGCATGGGAGGTTTTTCCATCAAATAAAAATTTAAAAAAGTAGAACCCAAATTTGGGTGGGTGTGGAAAGGCAATTGTTTGTAGGTGGGGTTGGTGGGATGAATATGATTCAAATGCACTGTATGCAATTCTCAAATAAGTTATAAAATAATTCAAAAGAAAAATCATAAAAATAAAACCACACCTTATTAGAAAGTTTTTGGTTCTTTTTGGTCTATAGTTATTTTCTTACCTTTCTGACATATTTATTCCATTAAGACATGTACGAACTATAACTCCTTCTTCAAAGAATTTTCCATCTTCCCTCACCTCTGATCTAATTGAGTGCAGAAGAAATCCCTAAAACTTCAAATCAGGTTTCTTTGTTTTATATTTTAAATCACCTGCAGGCACACAACAGGGAACAACAGATACAGGCATGGACACATGTTTGAGCCTTGATGCCCCTTGGGAGGAGGGGACAGAATATTCTATAGCTCTGGTCACTGGGATGTGTACTTTTCATTTGGTAGGGTCTTTCCTACCCTTATTTTCATATTATCTCATAAATATTTCAAAGAAAAATAGCACTAAGAGTGACAAGAATGATTCACACCTAGCCTCAGGGGAGCTGAGAGGTCCTACAACCAAGTTATGGAAAACAAAAAGAAAATTAATGATGGACTGAATGGACTCTAGAGATACAGAAAAGGGGATAATGATGATGTTGTATTGAGAGAGGATGCAAGTCAGGGAAAAGGTACAGAAAATAAGACTAACAAGACCATCCTGAAAAATTAAGCCAAACAGGCTCCTTTCCACGGCTGCCAGTCACCTGACCTTAGTTTTTCTTGTCCGTTGGAGACGCAGTTTGCAGTTGTCCTGTTTGATCCTTGATATGTCCTAAATCTTTTCCCGTCAGACCCTACCCTTGCAACCTGGATGTTTCATCTTACAAGCCCCTGTTAAAGTTAAGCATTGTTTCAGGCCCTCACCCAGTAAGTCAGCCTTTGCTCCAATTTGGAGTTCAAAGCAATACTCTGTTTTTTACCTGCTGTATGCTCAATCTAACAGATTCAGAAATTTTCACTGGCGATTTTGAATTGCTTCCACTGAGCTGAAGCAAATTAGCCAAGGTTGGGTAAAAGCAGCATTTGAGGAAACAGCAAAGGTAACAATAGACTGGAATAAGGAAAACCAGAGGAAATATCCCATTAGAAAAACTGAACAAAAAGAGCTGTAATAAGTAAATACTCTAAGGGAAAAATGAGAAAGGGAAGAACAATAAAATATACTTTATTGAATGCTTTGACAGTGCTGAGATACAGTAGAACAGTTTGTCCCTGGCAAAGCTGAAACATTGGGCTCTAGCCAAACCATTCTACCCTAGTGACCTTTAGATAGCTAACCTTGTCTGTTCAGCAAAGACACATGGATAAATAAATAAATTTTATTTATTTATTTTTATTGATGCTTTGTGCATTTCATACATCATTTTCCAATTCAGTTCAGGCATATTTCCCTTTCCCTTCCTCCCTATCCCCACCCCATCCCTTCTGCCATAACTGTCCTGCATATTTCTCTCAGTTTTTTTTTCCATTTTTTAGCTATAAGTGATAATCCATGAGTACAAGCATCCTTCATATGAAACCAACTTGCAGGCTGTTGTGCCCAAACCCCCACAGCCCCACCATCCAGTGGGGGTTGAGGGGTTGTATGTTCAATCAAGTTATCAAATGAGTGTCCAGACTACATTGCTGTAGTTTCACCATTCACCCCAATCGCAGCCCTTACATTCTACCACGCCCCTCTTCTGCAGATTGTTCCCTAGGCTTAGAAAAGGGGCATAAATTTTAAACACACACACACCCACACACACACTCACATACACACATGCATGCGCATGCACAAAACCACAGGAGAAATGCCAATCTAGGAATGGGGATCTGATCAAAGGTGTCCCATATCAACACAGTTGGAGGGTAGCATGTACTCCACCCCATAGGTCCTTACTTTGCTCTTGAATTTGTAGTGGAGAAAGAGAGTGCTGAAACACTGATGCAAACTGATAGCTCTGGAACCTTCTCTCCTTTTTGGCACCAGAAAGGTTTGATGAAACAAAGGGAGACTAGCAAGCCAGGTGAGCACAAGACTTCAGGCAAAGGAAAGGGACTTTAGAGAGCCAAGAACTGGTTGACAACAGAATGACCCCAATCATTCAAATTGAAGAACACTTGAAAGTGGGAGAAGAAACCTCACAGCCACATACTTTTCCTTACCTCTTTTGACATTATCTAATGAGTGCTTACATTTGTTATAAATATTTCCTGTTGGTTTTTGCCAGCTTAACTAAACAGTTCTCTGCATTTTTCTCTCAAACTATCACCTAATGATCATGTCACCAGGGAGCTATTGGTCTCTCTGCACTCATTTTCTCAAGAGTAGATACAGGTCACTCACTCATCTCCAAAAGCACAAGACACAATAACTCTACAGTGACACAATCTTTCCTGAAAGGAACTAAAATATGGAAATGGGAAACCATAGAATTGGATACTAGAGAGGACTGATCTTTGAGCTCATCTGGTGTATTCCATTTTCCCAACCCATTTTCAGATGTTTTCGTTAAACCATGTCAGTCCTCAACATTACCTCAAATCCACCCTGTAAGCCCCATACAGAAGAATGTATTCACAAAACCTCTCAATCACAAAAGGACACAAGATTTTCTTGTTCATGTCAAGCTAATATTATGATTTTAATGGTATAAATAATTGTGAGATCAACTTAGGTATTTTTCCCAAGAAAAGACCCAGTCTTTCAATTTTGGCCTATCTCTTTAGAAGAACGAAGAATCAGGAAAGATGTGGAGACAGATTCAGCTTGTTTTTATAGAGTTTGACACTAAAGTGTCCCCTCCATCATTGATAGTAACCGTAGAACATTCTAAGGAGTGGATAGCTTTCAAGAGGTAGGCAGACCTCCTTTATACTTAGTATTTCACAGCAAATGTTAGAGGGATTTTCTACTTTGTATAACTATCAGAAGGCAATATCCTTTTGCCTGTTATTCTAAAACTCATAAAAGTTAGGAATTGCAGAACAATTTAATAGCTAATATTTTGATGGCTTTATTAGAGAGTTTTACTGAGAGTTTTTCATTGGGAAGTACTATAGTTTAAGGAAGATTTTTTTAAATCTCTTTTAAGAATAGATCTGAAGCTGTATCATTTGATCATTTGCTTGCAGTGTACAACTTTGATGAGGCTCTGTTTACATATAAAATAGAAACAGACAAATGTAAGGGACATGTATAAGGAGGAGGAAGAGGAACAGAAAGGGGAGAGACAGACAAGAAAGATTATTATATTAATGACTATTGCCAATCTTGAATGACAGTCAGAACATTTGTAGAGCTTCATCAAGGTTAGACATATTTTTGTAGTGAAGTTTTTCATCTAAGCAATTAATTTTTGCTTCTGATACCACCACAGCTTGTGTTCTCTTCTTGAAGAACACAGTTCAGATTCTAATAAGTGTCACAACTAAACCTACTAAAAACTGTTTTGCCATTTCATGACTGTATTTCCAATAGCTTAATGACTATGTCCAATTCTTTTTCCCATTATCAATTCCAACTAAGCTGCACATCCTTGGAAATTTAATAACAGAATTATCATAGCCATAGATGATATTTTTCAATTGTTTAATAGCCCTGCTAAATCTTCTTTCATGAAACAGATACATCCTTAACTCTACATAACATCCCCCATATCATTTAAAAATGACTTTACCACTAATATAATGAAGAATAAACAGTTTGAATATCTCAATCACAACCATGATCTATGTTGTCATTGTTTGCAAGGTGAAAGAATCTATTGCCATAGGAGAAAGTACAGGATGATTAGGAAGACAAGAAGGAAGGTATCTAATGCAACTACTTGCTGACAAGGAAATGAAAAAAATTATTACATGGGCCAATGCTGGAAAAGAGGAGAACACATTTTGAATAGAATATTATTCATTTAATCTTTCTTTAATGAGGATTTACATTTAAGTTAGACAGAGTGCTAGTAATAGGTATGTCACAGTAAACAAAACAGATGAAATTACCTCTCTGATAGAACATATTCTGAGACACACAGTTTTAGGTAGGATGAATAAAAGTAAGCAGAGCAAGAAGATAAAGACAGTTGGACAGAGTATATTATCCATAGAATTTGAATGACCTTTGGGGACCTTTTTGAAGGAAATAAAAAAATCCATACATATATTTGTATGAAAAATAATTCAATCAAATAATTAAGAGTAAGTTCAAGGAACCTGAAATGAAAACGTTTCTGCCCTGTCAAAGTGACATCAAGGAAGAGAAGCCAGTTGCTCGAGTACAGATATTTAGGGTCTTTTTAAGCCAGCCTAAGGGCTCAGTCACATTATACCATGTACAAATACGTAGAGGAAGAGAAAGAGAGAGAGAGAGAGAGAGAGAGAGAGAGAGAGAGAGAAATGAGAGAGAAGATGGAGTCAGAGAGACAGAGATAGAGAATGAATTATGATCAAACTTTCAAATAGTTCAATTTTTCTGAAGCATACAATTTGTGTGTTGGAAGTATCTAGAGAACCATGACAAAGAATGTTACCTTTAATTGTACCACAAATATGATAAAGAATCACTGAAGAATTTTAATACAGAAAATGACATGTTTTGATGTGTACTTCAGAAAGTTCACTCTAAGAAAAGGGAAGAGAGTGGATTGAAGGGAAATAAGACCAAAGGGAGACCAAGTAGGAAGCTGCTGTAACAATATTGGAGTCAGATAGGAAAGTTCTAAATGAGAGATTATAACTGGGATGATCAGCAGACAGAATGCACAATATTTGATGTTCTGCTTGGTGTGAGGAATTAATGACAGGGATGACTTCCAGACGTCAGAACAGAAATCATATACCGTATTGGTACTTAATATTCTGTAGGTGACATTTTTTCTTCTATAAGTCATTGGACAGAGTCTATGCATCTTAGTTTATATTATATTGATATCTAATTATTCCATGGTATACATTTATTTTCTCAATGAAAGGGTGCAGTATGTTGAAAATTGATATTTGCATACTGATCAATACCAAACATTATATGACAGATGATGAGTTTTGTTGAAACTGGGTCTCCCTGTGGCCCCAGATGACTTGCATCTCACTATGTAGAACAGATTGGCCTAAATCTTACAGAGATCCACCTTCCAAATGCTGAGATTCTAGACACATCACTGTATCCGGCTATGATAGATGTTTTCTATATATAAGGATATTTTACCATTTCTTGTCACTATGTGTTTTGCCTATCCACCTATTACAAATGGAGAAGTCAAATTCGAAGCACAGTCATTCATCTCCATGTCAAATAACTAGTAAATATAAAAGATAAAAAATACATAAAATATAAACTTTCAATGGAATGGCTTTGTTATTTGTCTTGTAGTTTCAAAGCTTTTCTTTCAAACCTGAATCAGTAGCTATGTTAGAGATTATTTGTAATCTTCTGTGAAGTAACTCACAGTTGATAAGGACTTAGATTATATGAATCACACAGGATACAGTTTGCTTTGTTATTGACAAATTGCTTGCCACAGGGTCAAATATAAAAATATAGTGTCACAGTATTTGATTTAGTTTCTTTAAAGTGTGATATACTTATTTTTAATTTGGTGTTTACATTTTTATCACACAAGAAAGCTGCACACTAATTCACTACATCAACTGAATATTCTTACTGCAAGGTATTTTTCATTTGGGAGAAAAATGCACAGGAAAGAGGTGATATGCCTCCCTTCTACTCAGAGAGCAAGGGCTATAATATATGAACTCTATGAAAGGTGGTGGAGTGCAATATGATAAAATACTGGGACTATGATGCCAGACTGCCTGTGTGAGACTAATTTCTGGCTCCAATAATAGTTTTAGGTATGAAAAAAATGAAGATTGGTGTGACTAAGGAGCAGTGAAGAAATCCATTTCTTTCAAGCAATGGGTATGTAAATGTGGTTAGAAGAGAGTAAGGGAAGAGGAGCGTGGAAATTCTCCTGATGTCCAGCCAAAAGGCCTTGGACTTTATTCAGAAAATCAGATCCTGTGTTGCAACTCATTGATGTGTCAAAAGTAATCTGTTACCCATAAGAGTTAAAGTACTAATGTTTGTAAATGATTTACTGAAAAAGAAAATTGAATAAAGCAGACTCAAGGTTACATTATAATAAGGTCATTTTCACTAACTTGTTTTTCAGTGGGTCTTCTTGCAAAGAGAAAGCTTTGGGTATAGTTGTAAGATGCTTACTGATGGCGCACGCCTTTAATCCTAGAACTTGGGAACCAGAGGCAGGCGGATCTTTGTGAGTTCAAGGCCAGCCTGGTCTACAGAGTGAGTTCCAGGACAGCTGGGACTACAGGGAGACCCTGTCTTGAAAAGAACAACAACAACAAAAAAGATGCTTACTGAAAGTCATAAATCATTCAGTTCTATACTAATACATTTCATACTGGAATGACTATTACTATAAATACTCAGAAGTTGTAAGATGTATAGGGGATAACTTTACAGTTACCTTTAATAATATTTTTTCTTCGATTTAAACTTACACTAAGGTGCATTCCTTACTAAGAAGACAAGGGGTAGAAAAAGAGCATGTGTTTCCCTGGTACATCTGTGAGAATGAGACACAAATGTTTCTGTTAATAAAATCACCAAATAGTATAGTGATTATTAGAGAGCAAGTGTTCAATAAATATGTGCAATGCTCATTATTATAAATCTAAAAAGTACTCAGGAATTTCAGAATTAGTTGAACCAGTGAAAAACAATTGCAAGCTAATTGCTTTGTTGCAGGTAGTGCCCACACAGAATTGACTTGTTCTTGTTTCAAACAAACTAGAAATATTTCATTTCATATCCTGAGAAAGTTGCCCATAAACTGGAGGTCACTATATCCTCATTAAACAACAAAAATATTTAGTGAAATTATTTAGAAACAATCATATCAGGGGAATCTCTTTGGGAACGTTAAAAATAGCCTAATTAATTCAAGCATTTAATATCATCACACAGTCTCTCATATGTTCCTATGAATAATATACCAAAAATTACACTAAATGTCTCCTACCTCTGCAGATTTTTTGTTATATGTTCAAATTCATGTATGTCCATGAGAATGAAACAGTTGTGTTACGTAGAGCATGTCATATATGGTAAAGAATAGGTTTTTCTGATGAATATGAAGCTACAGGTTGTCTGGGATGAACATGAAGGCATAACAGGAAGTTTAGAGTGATGATTGAATGAAGGGAATAAATTCAAAGTACGTTAAGAGAATTAAGCATTCGAGATACAAATTAGAAAGCCAACTGCTGTACAAAGTCAAGTATAATCTAGGACAGTAATGAAAATATTTCTAAAATCTTATACAGGTATATTAGATTTAGTCATATGAAATGAATTAACCAATTCTCTTTTATAAGGAAATAGAATTAGTTATAACTTGACCAAATGCAGTTCATAATTTTGTATTTATCCAACTGATAGAAGTAACCTAAAAAATTGAGATAGATATGACAGGTATTTCAAGGCATGGCTCCTGAAAGGAAAGAAATAGTTATAAAACCATGATTATGAGTATTACACACACACACACACACACACACACACACACACACACATATATATATATATATATATATATATGTGCCACTATATATATAGTGATATATATATATATCTCACTATATATATAGTGATATCTATATCTATATCTATATCTATCTATCTATCTATCTATCTATATATATATATATATATATATATATAGTGGCAGTCACAACTTAAGCGCTTAAATATATATTGGATCACCTTAAACATGAACGCATACAGAAAGTATGCAATGGGGGTTGTTCCCATTTTCTTAGGTATAGAGATATTATGTAGTTTTACTAAGGTCATATATTACTAATTCAAAGTGCTTGAATTTGTGAACTTTTAATTTTGTTTCTCCGGAATGAACATGGATAACCCTCAGGAAATTTTTATGAATTGATGAACGAAGTAGAGGGATGAAGGAGCAGAGGGGCTTGGTCTGATCAACTTAGCTTATTCAGCCACCTTTCCAGTTTGTAACCTTAACGTAATTTGAAAAAAGTACTTCTTGCTTATAGAAACCAATATATTTTTAAGAGAAAAACAGTGAAAAACTCCCCAAGCCCATTCTCAGAGATAATTTAATGTGTATCTTTTTGGATGAATTTATGTATTATCATAAATACACTCACAGGTATGTTTTGCAAAAATGAAATGATAGAGTACATATTGCCTTTCTAACTTATTTTACATTTAGCACACCCTTGGCATCTTTCCACCTTAATATACTTATAACATTTTATTTCATACATGATTGTAACAAAAATTTTGATGAATACTTTTTCAGTAGATACTTGTTTTTCCAGTTATTTAATATGATCATAACGTTTATCGCTATCTGTCCATCCAGCTATGTGTACGTCATCTGTATTTTATCCATAATACTGTGTTCTGTAGGGTGGAGTCTTAGAAGGATAGTTCTTAAACCGTATGATATACATATTGAAAATATTTATGGGTATTTTCAAATTACTCTAGCTAAAATCTTTGCCACTTAACATTCTGACTAGCAATATATCAAAGAGTATGATTCACCATAAGTTCTTCTTTTTTCCAAGTTAAAAGGAGTCCAGAAAACCACAGCCAAGGAGAGGGATACAGTCTAGGCCTTAATAACAGATGAAGAATGAGAGTCTGTGGTACCTAGAGGAAAATTATATACAAATTCACATAATTAGAGTATTCAAATCCTTGTAAAGTAGAGGAAAACAACTTAATGTCAAAGGGCAGAAATGTTCGTTAAACACAGTTCTTTCTAACAATTTCATCCTGAGGATAGCTAGGTCCCTGTTGTTAGAGAGGCACAAAATGTAGTTAAATGAACACCTCAAAGTAATAAGAAATCTTTAAATGGAATTAGAATATAAAATTATCTACACTTGTCCTATACCAAGAATATAAACCATAAGTTTTCTACTCATAGAGTTCTTAGGGGGTTCATTTTATGTTCATAATGTCAGTTCTAGGACATAAAACTGGGAGCCTGTTACTTCTATTTAAAAAATCAATAGCAGATTTCTGTGTGACATTGCATGTAGAATTTCCCATAAGAAGAATAAGAACATACCAAGGCAGAGCTAATCTTCTTTTCCAGATGAGCAGGCATATCCTCTAAAATGAGCAGTTCTACATCAATTTCTCTTAGATGATTTTGAAGTATAGAGTCATGGGATATTCCATAATCAGAAGGGACCATCTTAAAATCAGCCAAAAATAATTGTTCTGAGAACTTTTTCCAGACAGTTCCTCCTTTATGCTTCTGTACCATGCTATTCAAACCACTTTTACTCCATTTCCTGCTTTGAATTGAAATTCTGTTTACTGTTTCTATTGTTTGTCTGGGAATTTCTTGGTCAAGCACATGAATATACCACATAAAATATAATCAAGGAAATGATTTTCAAATGAACTTCAATTACTTTTCACGCCATGTCTAAAAATCATGGTCTCATGACAGACTTCAAAATTGATGTTAAAGAAATTTTGAGTATTTCATTCATAAATCTTCATTCTTTCATTGCTAAGCTTTTTAGAAATAAATAAAAGACCTAAGCATAATTTTTCTCTCCTCTCTCCCCCTGTATAACCTTTCTTATTTACTCCCCAGTTAAAATACTGCCATTTTTCTCATTCTCCCTTGATGAATATCCCCCTTTTTTGAGGTCCTTTTTCCCCCTTGTCTCCATGATTACTCTACATTTTCCTGACTTTTGCACTTACATCAGGACATATACTCACATCTAAGTATTTGGAGCTAAGATACACAAATGAAGGAAGATTATACAGGGGGAGAAAGAAGAGAGATAAACAATGCTTAGGTGGTGTGAAAGACCAGAGGGAAATATATTACTTCAAAAGCCTAAAATACACACACACACACACATATATATATATATATATACACACACACACACACACACACATATATATATATATATATATATATGTGTGTGTGTGTGTGTGTGTGTGTATATATATATATATATATGTGTGTGTGTGTGTGTGTGTATATTCATATATATTGAAAAAAATATATGATGTGTATATAGCTGAAGGCTATATAACAGAAAACAGTACCAGGGAGGGGAAACCGCCCTATTGCCATAGCACTTCATTACCTCCTAGAACTTTAACATAGACACTATTGCTGAAGTCAGGGCATACTTTGGACACAGAACTTGGAGCAATCTAGCTGGACCTGATCTAGAAATGTTCTCCCTGAAGACTAGCTCCAATAACATCAGAAGATACTATTCAAACTGCCAAGGGGAAAAAAAAAAAAAACAATTACCAATTTCACCCACCTGTAAAGTCTCTGAAACACAATGAAACCCTAGCAAATAATCTCTACAGGTGCAGTAGTGGCATATTATTTTGGTGGTAATAAACAGTTTGTGTAATTGGACTTAAGGCCGGCCAATGGGAGGAAACTTACATGTGGTACTGTAAATGGAGCCAAATACACATGACTGGAGAGATCATAGGTCCTAGAGAAAAACCCACTTTTTTCCCATCCTTAGACCAATGTAATTTCTTAGTATATGCTCAGTATGTGTTCTTATACTTACAGATAAGTTTATCTCTCACCACTCATCTAACATAGAGAATAAGTGTTTTTGAGGTACCCAACCCTAACTCACAATTCTACACTGTAACCTACAAATCTAGGGCTCAGAGAACATAGCTGAATAGGATGAAGAAAGAATATTAATGTATCTTTCAACTCTCACCAGAGAAGCTTCCTCATGCAACAGATGGTGATTAACCCTGAAAGACACAACTTCCCTAATGGCAGAAAATAAGTGACTCTGAGTAGGAAACCTATATTAAACCTGTACCACTCAAGGTTCAGACACCATTATGGAAGAGGGGGTGGATAGATTGTGAGAGCAAAAGGTAGACACAAGGAAAAATAATGGACCAAATAGCTGGGAAGTTACTCATATAAACATGTAGTGATGGTAACAGCATGCTCAAGAGTCGTGCAACCTCAAATGAGAGTAAAATACCAGCATAGCAGTGGAAAAGTGGGTAAGAAGCCTCATTCTTGGCTAAGGAACTCTTGGCAACTGATAACTAATGGGAGGGCAGGTTGGGTTTTGAATTATGATCTGACACTACAGAGTTTAACCAGTCTCAAGTGAATGGATGCACACCATAGGACACTTGGGGACACAAACTTGGCTTGATAGTCCTTAACATATATGGCAGAGTGCATGCAGTTGGTTGGGGGCCTATTAGAGGAGTACAGATAAGAGAGGTTTTCTGAACATACTAAAATATATTGTATGAAATTTGCAAAATTTAATTAAAATTATGATAAATGAAAATAAATAAAATAAATACAGGAATATGGGATATTAGTGAGAAGGATCAGCAAATCTTGCAAACAAAATCACCTTGTATTTGGTGCCATGATATTTGATGCCCTAGTTATTGGTTTCTGTCAACAGTTTGAATCCTAAGTTCCCTTTTCTTTCCATCTACATTTTCCGTTTAGTCCTAAGGCATGTAATTTAGGATAGTGATTCTCTGTCCTGCATTACAAAGCACATTCCTGTCAAAAATTCATGTCTTCTGTGGACACTTATAGTTTTAAAAACACATTTTTCTTATTTATATTTGAGTATGAGTATGTTGCCCACATGTATATAAGTGCATTCATGTTGCACAATGTCCAGGGAGGTCAGAAGAGGGTATTAGATCCCCTGAAATTAGAGTTACAGACAGTTGTTATTTGCCATGTGGGCACTGGGATTCAAACCCAGGTCCTCTGCAAGAGCATCCAGTGCTATTAACAGCTAAACCATCTCTCCAGTCCATATATATATATATATATATATATATATATATATATATGTATATATATATATGTAATAATGTATATATATATATATATCTGCATTAGCAATATATATATATATTAGCAATATATATATATATATTGCTAATGCAGAAGGCTTTCTTCACATTATTTCCTGACTGAGTCTCTGTGTATCCAGCATCAGGATTTTACTTCAGAGGTATAAGCAAAGGTTTCAATGGCCGCATTTACTTTTGAGAATCTTGGTATAAAGCAAATGAACATCTCAGCAGTTTCCTTTATTCACTATTTTGTGAAATAAAAGAGTCATCTGGGGAATACTTCATTTATAGTGCAACTTGTCTCAGTGCAAAATTAACAGAATAACTAAAGTTGGAAGCTAGTTTTTGAAGTGCTAGTAGGTGTTATGCATGCAACTTTGGGAGGGGTGAGCATTCTCATTATCCAGCTATGAATACAGTGAGCTACAACAACTGGCCTGACAAGATATGTCTATTGGTGCAGTGGTGATGTAAATGTTATGGGAGTAACCAGTTTCTGACTGAACTTGAGTTCTGTTTCACAAGATGGAGTCCATCTGACACTGATATAAGTCCTAGAAAACTGGTCATATGCCATAAGGTCTTAACCTACTGATTGATATTACTCTGCTAAATAGACATAGTATTAAACCATCTTCTACTGACTTATTATTCTACCCATAGACTAATGCATCTCTCAACTCTCATTAGAAAAGCTTTCTTATGATCCAGATTGTGATCATTTGAGAAACCCAGAAGTGGCCAATGTGGTGAGAATAAGAGACTGAATAGTGTTTTTCTCTGAATAGGACATCTGTATCAATCTTCTGCCTCTAAAGGTTCTGGAATCATTGCTAAAGAGGAGGCATTCTAAGAACCAGAGTTGGTTGATGACCTCAAGGAAACAGATTTTGCCAGACTTCTGGTCATTTACTCAGGAATTCACAGCAATTGTGGTAGCATGAGGAAGTCCCACATAATCTCAAACCAGAAAATATCCCAGGATAGACGTGGGGAAGTGGATAAGAAACCTCAACTCTAGCTGAAGAACTATTGGCAATGGAGAACTTTTTTGAGGGAGAAAGTCAGTCTTCTCTTGAGAGTGTGAATTTGGGTAGATTAAACATATTTCAGTGGATGGATATACAACAATGGACACTCAAAGACAAAAGTTTGACTTAGTAGTCCACACACACACACACACACACACACACACACACATATGAAGACACGTGGGCAGCTGGTGATAAGGTGGAATTTTGACAGGGGAATGGGTCAAAATCTGATCAAAATATAGTGCATGAAACTCACAAAAATCAATTTTAAAATTCTAAAATATGGAAAAAATGAGATTAGAGAGCACGCTTTTGTAAAAAAAAATAATGTTTCAAGCTTCTTTGCTTTCCACTTTGTGGTCCCGGGTCATTTCACTTAAATGTCACCCTACTCGCACATTGCCCTGGATAATAAATAGCAGAAGAGTAGTAAAGAAACACATCACCATCAAGGATAGGTTCAAACTTTATGCTAATGCAAAAGTGAATACTGTGAATTAAAACATACTAAGGCTGCATCAAACCCAGAAGGCTGTCTTCTGTGATTTTCTTCACCAAATTCTTGACTGTGTATGGAATGACAAAGAAGGATATCTTGAAGCAGTTTTTTAGATGATACCTTCACCATTAAACTTCTGTAAGCATTGTAAGAGATTTCAAATTCATCTAGGCTGTACATCCATCAGTTACATATATCATCAAGACTTTCATAAGAACTGTTCCATGAAATCAAACATCTGTAGGAGCAAAAACAGAGCTTCTGTAGAAGAATAGAGGATTAGTCCCAAAGTATACCTGTCAGTTTCACTGGTGTTGCTGTGATAAAACACGTTGACAAAAACAACTTAAGGGACAAAGGGTTTATTTCAGTTCACAGTTTCAGGTTAAAGTCTATCCTTGTATGGAAGTCAAGGGGACAGCAACTCAAAGAAGCCAGTCACATCACAACCCCAGTCAAGAGTAGCGGGACATTAAAGCATCCATGCTTAGTTTTCAGCTACATTTCTCTACTCTTGCACAGTCCAGGGCCTGAAAGTAGATAATGGTACCTCCCACTTTCTGGCTGTTTCTCCCTCCCATGTCAGTAAGAGCAATCAAGTGGTGGACTGTTTTCTCAAGTGACTCTATGTTGTCTCAGGCTAACAAATTAACAGTCATATCACTCTTTCAATTTACTTTTGCTTAAATGACACATAAAGCAGTTTTTCAGAGTCCCAAGAAAAACATTTCGAAAGGACTTATCTTTCCAATTTTTAGTGTTATAGATGGTGACAATGAGGTCAGAAATCACCCTGAAGTCTAGTTCATTTCCAGATCTAGATCCTAGATTTGTTGCTTACTATTGAAGGGCCCTTTTATGAAGACATGTTACATCTAGTCCAAAAGGGTAGGGATGCATTTGCCATCATAGCAAAAATGAAAACTGGTAAATTTTTTAAGTAAGGAAACATTGTACTTACAAGTATGAAAGGCCCATTTTCAGAGAATTTCATGGAGCCAATAGTCTATGTATAATATATTGAAGAATTCTGGTCTAATTTAACCTCCCATTTAACCTCCCATTTGGTTGAGGTGCAACAAAAAGAAAAAAAATCACTTAACACACCAAGTTGATTCAGTGACAGGGCAGCAATTCAGGACTAGAATTCAGTCATCTGTGATCAACTGCTATTTGTACCATATCATATTGCCTTAGTTTCATGAAATAACAGCATTTAATTAACTTATTGCCCATAAATATATAAAACATTTTGAATTTTATATATTGATTTCTACTCTTTGTTATTTCTTAGGCTAACAATCTTAACTTAGTCTAGCAATTTTTAAAACTACTATTTGCTTGCTGAAATAGCTATTCTTTTTTGTTTTTATTATAAATTGCCTCTCAGTTGATTCTAATGAGCCTTACAGATGATTCTATGGTGATTACTAGGTGATGATTATGCAAATCTCAATTTTTTTTCCCAAATGATTCAAAAGATTTCCAGTGGATGACTCAGACAATTCCATGTGACTAATGTGCATCTCAGTTCATTCAAATGAGCCACTCAGGTCATTCTAATATGAATCCTAGTTGTTTATACTGGCATCCGTAATCCCCAGGGACAGGGGATCATTGAAAGAACACACCACACACTAAAACTAAAACAACAGTTACAAAAAATGACCACTGATTACTCGCTCAGATACAATTGTCATTGGCTCTTTTTACACTGAATGTGCTGAATCACATCACAACCACTAAACTTGAAATCCCCATGTCCACTATTTTATGGCACTGGAGGGAGACACAATACTTGACACCTGTACTGGTCAGGTGGAAAGACCCTCTGCCCAGCATTTGGACAGGATCAGACCTTCTCCTCACAATGGGAAGGGGCATTTCATGTGTATTTCCTTAGGATCACTCTTCCCCTATCTGGGTCCCTACAAGGGCAGTACAACCATTCAATGACCCCAAGAGAGGCAATAATACTCCTGATGCACCTACACATCTGGATGCAGATCCTGGTATTGTGGAGAATGATAGTCCTATGTCCTCGGGATAATGGCCAATCCTGGGAAGGTTGAAAATGGAGGATCCACCTTGGCCAGGTGATGCCTCTTGCTCCCATTTAGGGCATGCTTTACCCCAAGGTGTCAAGGAGATGCAGAAGGAAGTTATGGTGGACAACCAAACTACTCCATAGAGTGACTCTAGAGAACACAAAAAAGAGAAGACCCAAGAAATGAGAAAGGGTGAACACCGACCAAGTGAGTACTTTTCTAAAGGCAAGTATCAAAGCCATTCTTCTGGGAATGACATGCTTTTCCATTACATCACAACCAAATTGGCTGGAGCTACATATCCAGCCCTGTGACAATTAGACCCTAGAAGTGAGGTGTGGTTCCACAACCCATTTCTTGTAATGAATGTGTTTACCCCTTATGGGAAGATGCCCCCACCCCCAGCAAATATACAGTTAACTTTTCCTTGTTGGACTTGCATATCACTCTGCAGACAGGCACTGCATGCTGGTGGGTGTCACACAACTATACCACTGACCCGCTTTATAAAGGAGCCTATACCTCAAATGTCTCCTGCTGCAAGCTGTTATCACCACCCCACACACATTTTTATACCTGACTGTCTTCCAGCTTTGCCTTTCTCATCACCAATGATCCCCTCAATTGATCAAAGCCCTTGAATATCACCAATTGCCTTGCTAACCCTGCCCTTTGAGAAGGGGAATATGTTTTCTTTCTAGGAACACCTCTATTTATCTGGGTACCAGTCAACATCATAGATGATGGACTTCTACTGATGAATCTCTTTCAGCAGGCCAGACAAGCAGTGGGACTGGTGATTGCCGGCATCCTGTCCTCTCCTTGATTTCTCTGGCCACATGGGCTGTGACTGCTGAGGTCATTGTCTCCAACCAAGTGGCTCAGGCATGGATCCTTAATGGCTTGTCCTCAGTGACTTCAGAGGGTTCAACACTGCTGCCTCCTTCCTTGATCATGTTGGGTTTAGGCATTTCCAACCTACAAACTTGATTGGACATTATTGCAACATGATGGGACTGCCTTGTGATGTCAGATATGGTCACATCTGTGTCACCCCTTACTAGAGTTGATGTTGTACCCCTACCCTCCCTGGTGCAAAGATTTATAGATCATCTAAATTTTGTTTTTAATTTATTTCTGTATGTGTACGAATATACTGTCTGCATGCAAGTTTGTGCACCTGTATCGTTCAATGCCACTGAGGTCAGAAAAGGGTGTCAGATTCCCCTGGAACTGGAGTTCTCCTGGAATTGGAGTTTCAGACGGTTCTCAGCCGCCATGTGGGTGCTGGGGATCGAACCTGAGTCCTCTGTAAGAGAGGTTGGCGCTCTTAACTGTTAGGCCATCTCTCCAGCTCTATAGATCATCTAAAACACGATAGGATCTTGGTTTAACAACCCCTTTAAAATTCTGTTCTGAGTAGCAGTGCATCCTGATCCTACTGAGTTATTTCAGGTCACTCTGGTCCAGGATGAGGTTGCAGTGGCAGGACATAGCAACGCTGGCTAAAATCATTCATGAGCATGTTTCTCCACCATGACCCTGTCTGGACCCACCGGGCCCTGATGCAACTGGGGAGGTCGAGACACCTAACCCTGTTCCAGCACAAATGTGTTACAGATGGGTTCCACTGTTTCTCCTCTTTTGGGCTGCTTCAAGTAAATAAAAATGAGGGCCATGTAGGCCATTTCCGGGACTAATTAGGAGGCTGTCCAGTGGATTTCCTGGTGCTGGCAGGTTAGAAAGTCAAGCTGCTCCCTCACTGGAAGGCCGCATAGCGAATTTCCTGGTACAGGACTCACCCTGCCCCCACACTGTGATTGGCTGCACCCCAACCTTTACAGTAATTGGATGCGCTCTGGTGTCCTTTACACTGATTGGTGGAAACCCTCTATATAAGCTATACCACTGATATAAAGGTTTTGCATCTTGCCCCCTGACGCACTCTGGAGCTGTATTTGTTCCATTGCACTTAACCTCAGTAGAGTGTGGACTACCTGCCACAGGTAGAGAAAGCCCACAGCTGACTTTGCTTGTTTTCTTCAGATACCTTCATTTACTTCTTATTAGTTATGAAAGGCTGGCTGGTGTATGCTTCATTTTTTCACTTTTGGTTTTGTATTGGAAGGATGAGCTAGTTCTCACCCTTCTAAGTCCAGAGCTTCTCCAGAGATCCAGGACAGGTAACAATGAGGTAGGCTTCAACCTTGTACTCTTGTACTGCGTGATGTGAGTCTATCAGTTCCCATGGTCTGGCCGCAAGTGTCTGTGTTGGCCTGCAGGGTTCAGGCTGCTCTGCTGTGTGGTTATGCTCTTCTTGGTTCTGTTTGCCTGTGTGGGCCAGCCTGGGCATGGCTGCTCTGCTGAGTGCTGTGCAGGGTGGACTCAGATCTCCACCTGGTTCAGCTTGTCTGTGCCAGCCTTCCTGGGCTGGGCCACTTTGCTGGGTCTGTCTGGAGCATGAGTTGGAGCTGCTGGGAGGTGTGCCAGGTCTGCTGGGAGCTGAGATAGATCCACTGGGATCCATCTGCCACCAACTCAGAGGGTCTCACTGCCTTGTTCACCACCTCTCTTGTTGACACACCCCTAGATGTGTCACCTCCCTGCTCAATGCTACTGCCTTGCACGTGCATCACTGGTGGAGATTGCCAGGCAGTGAACTATGATTTTTATATCTAGATGTTCAATTAGGGCTCAGTTCTTCACCTACTAGGGTTGTAGAAAAGTAATAGAAAAATTATGGAAAAGTTTTTTGTGCCTGGTAATGAGAGATTTCCAACATCAAGGCCTGGTGACCCAGGACCGCTTGTGTAGTGAGGAGTATTTCTGGGCCTCAGAGGAACTGAAAGGTCCATTCCAGACTATTAGTCCTTCCAATACCAGAATCTGTAAATAACAGAGGCCTCCCTTGTCCCCTCCATTAGGGTCAAAGCTTCTGCTATGCACAACCTGGGACTTCAATAAAGGGAGTTGTGGGGAATGTAGTAACATAGAGAAGACTGAAACTTCTGCCCAATATCAAGATGTCCTTCATGCCCTACTCTGCTCCACCACCAGCTTACCTCCAGAAGAATGTGGAACTGTGGCTTGCAGTAGGGGTCCAAAACTTTAGGCTCCTTTAAGGGTTCCACAGCTCCAGCTCTCAGGAGACCACAGCTCAAGGTCAAAAGAGAGGCCCACAGCTCTAGAGTCATACAAGGGAACCACAGCTCCAGCTCACATGAGGGCACCAAAACTTTAGCTCACCCCATAAACCAATGAGTGGATAGAGAAAATGTGGTACATCTACACAGTGGAGTTCTATACAGCAGAAAAAAAAAATGACATCATGAACTTTGCAGGTAAATGGATTGAACTAGAAGATTTTTTAAAGTTTTTTTTTATTATTTATTATTTTATGTGTATGAGTGTACTGTCTGCATGTAAGTAGGTGCACCCATGTCATGCAATGCTGAGGAGGTCAGAAGAGGGTGTTGGATTCCCCTGGAATTGGAGTTAAAGACTGTTCTTAGTGGCCATGTGGGTGCTGGGAATCAAACCCAGGTCCTCTGTAAGAACAGTTGATGCTCTTAACCAGTGATCCATCTCTCCCGCCCCTGAACTAGAAGATATTATGCTAAGTGAAGTAACAGTCCCAAAAAACCAAATGAGGAATGATGTCACTCACTTGTGGATGCTAGCACCAAGTACCTACTTGTAAGGCAAATTGCATAAGATTAATGTTATATTTCTCTTCATCTAAAAGCAACTGTGCTTTTAGAATGTGAATCCCTTAATGGGCTCTAGAATTAACCTACTACTTATTTTCAGGCTTTATAATTTTGGGACAAGGGTATGTTTGCATATTTTAGAGCAATATATAATTAAAAGGGAAAATGTGAATCCTGAAATATAATTTGGAAATAACATACAATTTATTTTCAGATGGCATGATTCTAGTACATGTGTGACATGTATAAATGCATATGTTAAATCAATACTGATTGGAGGGAACAACAACAACAAAAGAACTGGGACAGGGAAATGACTGAAGCAGTAGAGTTCTACCCCCCCAAATAAAAAATAATCCTCTGCCTTGAAAAACTTTGAAAAGACTCAGAAGGGGATACGGGACATGTATGACAGACTGCATGAACTTGTGAGGGGGAAATGAGTCTAGACTGAACTGAGAAGTAATGTATGAAATGCACAAAACAACTTGAATAAATTATTTTTAAAAAGTACTTTAGCTCATAAGAGTGGACCATAGCTCTGGGTCAGAGGAGGAACTATAGCTCCAGATTCAAAGGTGGAGAACACAACTCCAGTTTACAAGTAATACTGCTTCAATACCCAGGGGAAGGACCACAGTTACTATTCACAAGGTGTCTGTAAGTGGGACCACAACTTCAACACACAAGGGTGGAATATTCAGTATATATCTGTGAGGTCTGTTTGGTGTATCATATCATTCATGTCAGATGTCTCTCTGTTTATTCTTTGTCTAGTTGACCTGTCCAAAAGGCTCAGTGGGGTGTTGAAGTCCCCTACTGTATTAGTCAGTTTTCTGTTGCTGTGATAAAGCACCATGACCAAGGAACTTATAAAAGGAAGAGTTTATTTGAGCTTACGATTGGCGGTTCCAGGGAATTTGAGTCCATTGTGGCAGGAGGCGTGGCGGCTGGATCCAGAGCAGCAGGCCGAGGGTCACATCTCGCAAAGAGCACAGGAAACAGAGAGCAACTGTAGAACATGAGGCTTGTTAAGCTCACTAAGCCTGCCCCCAGTGACACACATCCTGCAGCATGGCCACACACCCCAAGACCTCCAAAAACAGCGCCACCAACTGGAGACAAACGTCTGAATACCTAGAGCCTATGGGGGACACACATCCAAACCACCACACCTACTATGAGTGTACTGGGGTTAACCTATGCCTTGTGGTCCTGGAGAATTGTCTTTATAAAGTTTGGTGCACCAGAGTTTGGTTCATATATATTCATAATTGTGAAATCTTCATGGTGAATTGTTCCTTTTATAAAAATGTAATGGCCTTCTTTGTCTCTTCTGATTTCTTTTACTTTGAAGTTTATTTTGTCTGATATTAAAATAGCAACACCTGCTTTCTTTTTGGTACCATTTGCTTGGGATATTTTTTTCCATCCTTTCACTTTAAGGTGGTGCCTATCCTTGAAAGTAAGATGCATTTCTTGTAGACAGCGTATCAATGAGTTCTGTTTCCTAATCCAATCTCCCAGTGTATGTCTTTTGTTTGGAGAGTTTAGTCCATTGATATTTAAGGTTATAACTGATAGATTTGTGTTGCTTCCTTTCACCTTATTATCCATTTGCGGTTTTGGTCTAGGTTTCCACTTCTACAGTTATGCTTTTATTAATTTCTCTTTCTAGGTGCCTGGGGATAGTTGCTCCTTTCTTCTGTCCTTTGAATTGCTTCAAGTATTCTCTGAAGGGCTGGTTTTCTGGACATGTGTTCTTTCATCTCGTTTATGTCATAGAAGATTTTTCTCTCTCCTTCAACTATAATAGACATTTTTGCTGGGTATAGTAACCTGGATTGGCATCCAAAGTCCTTTAACACTGGGATTGCTTTGCTCCACGTTCTTCTTGCTTTCATAGTTTGCACTGCGAAGTCAGTTGTAATTCTGATAGGTTTCCCCTTATATGTAACTTGTTGTTTTTCCCCTGTGGCTTTAAGAATTTCATCTTTGTTTTGGGCATCTAATGTTTTAACTATTATATGGAGTGGAGAGTTTCTTTTGTCATCTTGTCTCTTTGGAGTTCTATGAGCTTCTTGTGTTTGTATTGGTTTGTCTTTTTTTAGTTTGGGGAAATTTTCATCTATTATTCTGTTCAAGATCTGATCAATACCATTCTCTTGGGATTCTTCTCCTTCCTCTATTCCTATGATGTGGATATTTGATCTTTTCATAGTGTCTCACAGTTCCTCGTAGTTCCACTTTTGTGTATTTTTAAATTTTTCATAATCTTTACTTGAAGATTTTATTTGTTGTGTGTTATTTTACAGGTCTATTATTTTTTGTTCTGCTTCCTCCATTCTAGTTCAGATGCTTTTTCCATTCCTTTCCTCTTGATTGGATGAGTGTTTGGTTTCCTGTTTCATTTCATCTTCAGATTTCTTTAGTATTTCCACTTCTTTTTGGAGCTTCTCAATCTCTTCCTGTAGCTCTTTGCTTCACTGATTGGTTTCCTTATCTTTTTCAACATGGGATCTTTTCAGTGTTTCCACTTCCTTCTGGAGTTCATCATTCTCTCTTTCTAGGTCCTTCTTGAGTTTTTCGTTCTCTTTTCTTTGTTCTCTGACTTGTTCTTTATAGCCTTTGATTTCTTTGAGTATGTCCACAAATGTACTTCTAATATCTGTGTCCTGGGCCATCCCCAGGGGGATGCCACTGTAGGAATCTTCCACTGGGCTGGTAGGGCTTGGTGTGGAATTATCCTGCACCTTTCCCATGTTGTCTCTTCTTTGTGTCCCTGGCATGTGGGTTTCACTTTGCCTGTATTCCAATGTGCATCCCAAATGTCTCTTCACTGTGTTGAAGTCTTGCTTTGCTTGCCTCCTTCATGTGCCTTCTTTGTTTGTTTGATTGATTTGTTTTTCTCCTTTTCTCCATACTTATGGAGTGTTGACTTGTCTAAGTTTTAGTATTTCTATTGGAAGTGTAACTCACTCTTCACTTTCTGTTCTGAAGGTTCTCCAAAGAATCCACTCGGACACTCCTTCTGCAATCCCAGTTGGTGGGGATGGTGTGGGGGATTCCTATTTTGTGCTTCAGTTGGTCCTTGGAAAGCCCCAATCCCCTGACAATGTCTTTTTTAAAAAGTCAATTTGTAATTATGTACAAGGAATTTAAAGAGGATATAAATGAAGGACTGAAGACCACGAAACAGTTAAATGTAATGGCTAGAAAAACTGAAACATTAAATTATAATTAAATAAAAAGAAAGAATCTCTGAAGAAAAGATACGCTGAAATGGAAAAAAAATCTGGAACTTAGACAAAAAGCTCAGAGGAAAGCTTCACCTATAGATAATATCAAGTGGAAAAAAGAATATCAGATCTCAATCAGAAGGTCAGAAACAGATCATATAGTAGAAGAAAATGTTAAATCTGAAATAACCTAAGAAGGAACCATGAAGGACATCTTGGACACTAAAATGAACCAAACTATGAATAATTGGTGTAAAGAAGGGGAAGGGCCAGGCATAGTGGTGCACACCTTTAATCCCAGCACTCAGGAGGCAGAGGGAGGTGGATCTCTGTGAGTTCAAGGCCAGTGTGGTCTACATTGTGAGCTCCAGGCCAGCTGGGACTAATGGGAGAACTTGTCTCAAAAATACCAAGAAAAAAAAGCAGAAAGAATCAAGGTCAAAATCACAGAAAGCATATTTAACCATAAAGAATAGTTCTCAAATCTAAGGAATACGATACTTATCAAGGTGCAAAAGGCAAACATCACTATGTAGACAGGGCAAGAAAATAACCTTTCCATCACATAATAGACAAAACACTAATTGTACAGAACAAATAGAAAGTATTGAAAGCTGTGAAAGATGAAATTACTTATAAATGCATGCTTATCAGAAAAATGGTGGAATTTTTAATAGAGACTATGAAAGCTATAAGGGCTTGGTCAAATGTGTTGTAGCTAATGAAATAATACACATGGCAGCCTGGAATATTATACCCAACAAAACTAACAATTATAACTTAAGGAAGAAAAACAATTTGCCATAGTAAAAACACTTTTAGGAATTTATCTCCAGAAAACCAACTATATAGAGGATATTAGAAGGAATATTTCAGTCTGGTAATTAAACATACACAAGAGGGCACAAAGAATAAACAATTCCAGAAGCGTTAACTGAAAGAGGTTTAAGGAAACATGAAAACAACATAAATCACTTTCTATAATAAATCCCAGCATCAAAAATCTCAGGTATGCCATAAGAAGACACAAACGAGTGGATTAGAAATACAGGATCCATCTATTTCTCCTACAAATAAACACACATCACCATCTTCTAGCTTTAAGTCAAAGGATGGAACTGTTATTGTAGGCAAATATCAGACATATATAATCTAGTGTCTTACAAAATAAACTTCAAACACAAAGTAATCATAAGAAATACGGAGGGGAACTAAATTTCCATTAAAGAAAAAAAAACCACCAAAATATATTATAATTTTATGCATTCAAGCATCAAACACTAGGCCAATGAATTACATAAAAGAAATATTATTCTATCTAAAATCACAGAGTGAGTCCATCACAGTGATAGAGGTTGACTTTAATACTGGACTCTCACCAAGATACAGGCAGCTCACACAAAATATAAACACAGAAATCTGTGAGTTAAATGATGTGATAAACCAGATAGAGCTAACAGACATTTATAGATTATTTCACACAGATAATTATGACTGTATTTTATTTTCAGCAGCCCATGGAATTTTCTACATAATCAGTCACTTAGGACAAAAAAATCAACAAAATTAGGAAAATTGAAATAATATCCTGTACTCAATTGACCACAAAGGAATACAGGTGGATATTAACAACGATAGAAATAGGTTATCAACCTCATGGAAAAGAAATAATACACTACTGAATGAAAATTGAGTCAAGAGGTTGGTTGCTTTGACCAAACAAGCTGAGGCACAGGGTGAGGGCCGGGTTCATCAGCAAGGTGGATTGTTGGAGGATTGGATTATTGGCCTGTTGTGCATAGAGATTGATTGCTTCTGCCAGACCAGCTCAGGCACAGGGTACTGGCATGCAGGCTAGGCAAGCAACTTGTCACCTTCTCCCCCCAACCAACTGGAATTCCAGAGGGAGTGTCCAGGTGGGACTACAACACAGTAAGCCCTACAAGCAATCTAGAGGAACTGGATAACAGCAGAGTGTGTACAGGGCTCAGAGGGTGTCTGGGTTGTTACCTACCCTGTTCTTGGAAAACCTGCAGAACAGAAAGAAAAGAGTGAGCTATACCTTCTAATATATAACCAAAATTGAAAACCTGAAACAAGTCAATGCTCCATAAACAAAGAGAAAACAATGAAGGCACCTGAAGGAATCAAGGAAAGCAATTCTTCAGCACAGTGAAGAAACATTTAAGATTCACATCAGAATACAAGCAAAAGGAAACCCACATGTGAAAAGCACAATGAAAGAACAATATGGGAAAAGCAAAGAATAATTCCACACTAAACTCTACCAAGCCTATAGAAGATTCCTACAATGAGATCTCTCTAGAAGTAACCCAGAACACAGATCTTAGAAGAACAATCACAGATATAGTCAAAGAAATCATAGAACTAAGGGGACAGAATGAGAAACTCAGAAAGGACCTAGAGGGAGAGAATGACAAACTTCGGAAAGAACTAAAAGGAGAAAATGATAAACTTTGGAAAGAACTAGAGGGAGAAAATTACAAACTGTGGAAAGAGGTTGAAACACTGAAAAGATCCCATGCTGAAATAAAAATGGAAACCAACCAGTGAAGCAATGAGCTGCAAGAAGAGATTGAGAAGCTCCAAAAGGAAGTGGAAATACTAAAGAAATCACAGGATGAAATGAAAAAGGAAATCAAACACTCAGCCAATCAAGAAGAAAGAATGGGCAAATCCCTCAGAAGCAGAAGAAGAAAAAAATTATCTGACCTGGAAGATAACACAGAAAAACTAAAAAGCTCAAGTAAAGACTGTGAAAAATACACAAGAGTGGAAGAACCAGGAAATGTGGGACACTATGAAAAGATCAAACCTTTGCATCATAAGGAAAGAGGAAGGAGAATACCAAGAGAATGGTATTGATCAGGTCTTCAACAGAATAATAGATGAAAATTTCCCCAAACTGAAAAAAAAAAAACAGACAAATACTAGAAGCAAATAGAAAAGATCAGAAAAGAAGCTCCCCATGCCCTATCATCATTAAAACCCTAGCCACCCAAAATAGAGACAAAATTCTGAAAGCCGCAAGAGAAAAACAAGTTACATATAAGGGGAAACTTAGGTTTCCCCTTATATGTAACTGGTTTTTCTTATGTGTAACTTGTTGTTTCCCCTTATAGGTAACTTGTTGTTTTCCTTATATGTAACTTGTTGTTTGACTTTTCAGTGCAAACTATGAAAGCAAGAAGAACGTGGACTGAAGCATCTCCAGTGCTAAATGACTATAAATGCCAACCCAGGTTACTTTACACAGCAACAGCAAAAAAGTTGATTCCAGTTGAAGGAGAAAGAAAAATCTTCCATGACATAAACAAGAGGAAAGAATACATGTCCGGAAAACCAACCCTTCAGAGAATACTTGAAGCAATTCGAAGGACAGAGGAGAGGTGCAACTATTCCCAAGCATCTAGAAAGAGAAATTAATAAATGCATAACTGCAGAAGTAGAAACCTAGACCCAAAATGCATAGGGATAATAAGGTGAAATGAGGCAACACACATTTCTCAACTATAACCTTAAATATTAATGGACTAAACTCTCCAATCAAAAGGCATAGACTGGGAGAATGGATTAGTAAAGAGAGCCCAACTGTATGCTGTCTACAAGAAACCTTTCTAACCCTCAAAGATAGGCACCAACTAAAAGTGAAAGGACGGAAAAAAGTATTCCAAGAAAACGGGACCAAACAGAAAGCAGGAGTTGCTATTTAATTTAATTAATTAATTATTTTTTTTATTTATTTCACAATGTTTATTGATAGATACAAGTGTATAAAATCAGGGCATGAACATGATTTTATAGATTAAGTAGACTTAATTTCAATACTATAATAAATGAACAATTCAAATTCTCACCATTTGTTTCACACTCACAAAAACCACTTCAGGGGCATTAACGATTTCTCAGATCTGATCAGTTTTGAGCAAGTAAACAATGTTTCTTTCTTTATTTTTGGCCTTTTCGATACAGGGTCTCCCTGTAGCCCCAGCTGTCCTGGAACTCACTCTGTAGACCAGGCTGGCCTTGAACTCACAAGAATCCACCTGCCTCTGCCTCCCAAGTGCTAGGATTAAAGGCATGTGCCACCATGCCTGGCTAAACCACATTTCTTTTGGAAAAAGGCTTGTGTACTTGCCAAGGCTCAAGGATATTGAAATCTAGCACATAAAGCCCATTACTAGGGGTAGAAATACAGGCAATATACTATTACGCCAACAACCATCAATTACCAAACATTCCACACAAGCAACAGAGAATACACTTTCTACTCATTACCCCACAGAACATTCTCCAAAACTGACCACATATTTGGACATAGAAAAAAATCTCAACAAATACAAAAAGATAGAAATAATTTCATTCATTCTTTCAGACCACAGTGCAATAAAGCTCGATATCAACACCAGGATAAGCCCTACTACCCACAGGAACACATGGAGACTAAACAATGCACTCCCGAATAATGAATGGGTCAAGGAAGAAATAAAGAAAAACATAAAACCATTCCTGGAACTAAAAGACAATGACAGTACAACACAACAAAACCAATGGAATAGTTAAAAGCAGTCATAAGAGGGAAGTTTATAGCTTTTGGTGCCTACATTAAAAAAATTATAAAGAACACAAATGAATGAGCTGACAAACTCTAAATGCAACAGACAGGAAGAAATAACAAAAATCAGAGCAGAAATCTATGAAATAGAACGAAAGAAAACAATACAAAAAAATCAACGAATCAAAAAGTTGGTTCTTTGAAAGAATAAATGAAATAAACAGGACTCCAGCCCAGTTAACCAAAAGAAAAAGAAAAGAGCAACTCCAAATCAATAAAATTCATTATGAAAGGAGAAAAATACTGTATTAGTCACTTTTCTGTTGCTGTGATAAAACCACCATGACCAAGTGAACTTGTAAAAGGAAGAGTTTATTTGAGCTTAAGATTGAAGGTTCCAGGGAATTAGAGTCCATTGTGGTGGGAGGCATGGTGGCCGAGGCTGGAGCACAAAGCCAAAGTTCACTTCTATCAATGAGTACAGGAAGTCAAGAGAGAGAGACTGGAGACTGCAAGGCTTGTTAAATTCACTAAGCCCACCCCCAATGATTACTTTCTCCAGCATGGCCACACCTTCTAAGAACTCCCAGAACAGTGCCACCAACTGGGGACAAAATATATGAATACTTAAAGCCTATGGGGGACACTCTCATTCAATTCAACACATTCCACTCCCTGGCCCCCATAGGCTCATGACCGTATAAAATGCAAAATGCATTTAGTTCAACCTTAAAAGTTCCCATAGTCTTTACCAGTCTCAATTCCATTCAAAAGTCTATAGTCCAAAGTCTCTTCTGAGACTCAGGCTAATCTCTTCACTGTAAGCTCCTGTAAAATCAAAAGACAAATTACATACTCTCAGCATACAGTGGAACTGAATATAAATTTCTATTTCAAAATGGAGTAATAAAGGCATAATGTGGAAATAATGGACCGAAAAAAGACCAAAAATGAGCAGGGAAAATACCAAGTCCAGTAGCTCCATGTGCAACTTCTGGGAATTTACTTCCAGGGGGCTTTGATTTCTCAGCTCTTCCAGCTTTGATTGCAACATAAATCTTTTACTTAGGCTGGCACCACTATCTGTATGCAGTTCTCCTTGGCAACTGTCTCAAAGCTCTAGCATCTCAAAAGTCTTCTTGGGGTCTCCACGGCCAACCAGGCTTCACATTCACAGCTTCACAGAATGGCCTATAAGGGCCTTCTTTATTCAGGGACGCCCCTGCTGCACTCTGACTGACCTCTGCTGCTCTCTGAAACCACTGAAGAAGAACTGATGACCCCTTCACTTTTGCATCCTTCATGCCTCTAAAGCCAGCACCACGTGAATGAAACTACAGAGTTTGGCTGCTGTCCTACTTCAACCACATTCACATCTTTTCTCTACCCTTTCATTACTTTCCTTTCAAAAGCTGGAGGCTTAGCTGGGTGTGGTCTTGCCCTGAAGGCACTGTTTCTGTTGTTTACTTGTAAATTTCAAGGCCTCTCCTTAATCACTTTAATTTCACCTTTTCCATTGTTTACTTGTAAATAGCTAGGCCTCTCCTTAATCATTTTAATCTCCTTATCAAAAGGAGCGTCTGCTTCACATGCCTTGGCCCCACCATCAATCATCCTAGTGCACTTTTCAGATCCAGGCAGTATTTTCTGCATTTCTTTCTGCCCCATCTGCTCTTTTTCACTGTGGATCTGCACAATATTCACCATTAATAGCCACATCACCATTTCTAGATTAAGCTATCTTGAAATATCTTCCACCAAAGACATTAGTTCATTGTTTTCCAACTTAGCATCAGGCAAGCATTGGAGATGTGGGCAAACTGCAGCCAGACTCTTTGCCAAAATATCCCAGTTGATGCCTAAGTCTTTATTTTCCTCTGGAACTACATTTTTTTGCAATGATGCTTTCTTCCAGGCTTCTATTAGAATGGCCTATTAAGCTCTGCTTATAGTAGTCAACAGCTTTCGTAGCCCAAAGTTCAAAAGTCTTCCACATTTTTCCAAACACCCACATAGTCAGGTTCTTCACAGACAACACCTCATTTCTGGTACCAATTAATCTATTAGTTACTTTTCTGTTGCTGTGATAAAATCACCATGACCAAAGGAACTTATAAAAGGAAGAGTTTATTTGAGCTTACAATTGATGGTTCCAGGGAATTAGAGTTTATTGTGGCAGGAGGCATAGTGGCCAGGGCTAGAGCAAAAAGACAAAGTTCATATCTTGCAATGAGTAGAGGAAGTCAAAAGAAAGAGAGACTGGAGGCTGCAAGGTTTGTTAAACTCACTAAGCCCGCCCCAAATGACTACCTCCTCCAGGATGGCCACACCTTCTAAGAACTCCCAGAACAGTGCCACCAACTGGTGACAAAATATATGAATACTTAAAGCCTATGGGAGACATTCTCATTCAAACCAACACATATCCCAACAGACAAAACATCCAGCCAATCATACAGGAATACTTCAAAAACCTGTACTCTACTAAATTTGAAAAACTAAGAGAAATGGATGACTATCTGAAATTCTGGGAATCACTGAAACTAAACCAAGAAGAGTTTGACAGCTTAAAGAGACCCATAATATATGAACCAATTGAAAATTTAATAAGATAAAAAAAGAAAATGTAATAAGAGACCTCCTAACTAAAAAAGCCCAGGCCTTGATGGTTTCAAAGCAGAGTTCTATAAAATATTTAAAAAAGGCTTACAACCATTATTACACAAAATGTTCAGAAGGAAACAAGCAGAGAGAAATCTCTCAAATGCATTCTATGAAGCCAGTATCACTCTGATACCCAAACCAGGCAAAGATACAACCAAAAAACTAGAATTATAGACCCATCTCTTAAATGAACTCAGATGCAAAAATTCTCGACAAAATACCTGCAATCTGCTTAGAGACCCACATCATAAAGATCATCTGTCATGACCAAGTTGAATTCATACCCAGGATGCAGGGATGGTTCAAGATACAAAAATCAGTAAATATCATAAAATACATAAAAGGACTGAAAGACAAAAACCACACACAATCATCTCAATTGATGCAGAAAAAAGCCTTCAACAAAATCCAGCATCCCTTCATGCTTAAAGTCCTAGAGGGAATTGGACTGGAGGGATCATTCCTCAACATAATGAAATCCATATACTAGAAACCCACAGCCAACATCATCTTAAATGGAGAAAAGTTAGGATTCCCCTTAAAGGTATAAACTTGGCAAGACTGCCCCCTGTCACCACTCCTCTTCAATATAGTGCCTGAAACACTTGCTAGGGCAGTAAGAAAAGATAAGGAAATTAAAGGAGTTCTAATTGGAAAAGAGGAAGTCAAGCTATCCCTTTTTGCTGATGACATGATTGTCTACCTAAGGGATGCTAAGAACTCCACCAGAAAACTCCTAGAAATGTTTAAGAGCTTTGATAAAGTGGCAGGATACAAAATAAATCTAGAAAAATCAGTAGCAAGTACCCAGTTTCGCCTAGACACTGTCTACAGGACATGCTGTTTTAGGACTTAGTAAAAGTAAAAGTAAACATGTGTATATTAAACAACATTGGTTTACAGAATCTGATAAAAATGGTAATGCATCTGAATTAAATGGAGATATAATTCGCTGTTGCCCACATTTGCTTTACATAAAATCTGTAGAGCAAGAACTTTGGGATTGACACATACAAATGTTCTCTATAATTTCTCTGTTGTACAGTATCACCTTGTAGCATTCTCTTTAAGATGATTTAACGTAAAAATTAAGTTTGCTTCCCAAGTTAATCATATATAGTCACCCAAAACAACATGGGTGAATTTGATGAAATCTGTGCCTTGACTCCACCCTATAGTCATGTATAATACAACTATCTTCTGGAGACTCATACGCTAAAAAAAAAGGGGGGGGGATACAGAAAGACATGAAACCTTTTCATCAAACCCTTGCAATTCAAATCTTAAAACTAACTATGGGAAAAGATTTGTTTGTTCCAACAGGACAAAACGTCACCAACTTAACGGCTGAGAAAGAAAAGATACAGGTTTGCATTGAGTAGGATGTACCAAAAAGTGGCAACGGAAAGGCTGACCCGTCTGAACATTCAAAGGAAGAAAAGCCTCAGATTGCCATAAACATCGAACCCCTCTGTGGATCCTACATGTAACAACTAGTTATAATGAGTCCTAATGAAACTTACCTTCTAGGTGCCACAAAGGTTCTGATATGAGAGACTTCCTTGCCTTCCCACCCATAGAACAAGGAGAAATATGACAATGATGAGGTCGCTCCCCAACTGTAAATTGGAGACAACTATTGTAGAGGTAATCTCTTATAAAACCGGTAAAACTGCTTTCTTTAATTGACTACTAGACATGGGAACTGTGGAAGGGATTACTCTCTGTTCAGAACCAAATATAATACTAAAGTCCTAGGGCTATGCACTCAGGCAAAATATATTAATACAGGAGCTCTGACATCAGCAATGGATTGTTCTACCAGGTGGATGTTGGCCAGGGGATCCAAGGCCCCACAAAAGGTAAGGGCTCCTTGCCTCTAAGTTGGGATACCTACAGGAGGAGAGGCAATAAGACCCTGCTGCCGAAGACCTGACGTTAACATGGGAGGGATGTATTGAGACCACACATGCAAGTGTACAGATGGCCTCTGGAATGCCAGAGAGTGTTACCAAAGGCCACTAAACCAATAAAGCAAATATGGGTCTCCCTGAGTCAAGCAAGACTCCACCGTCAGCACCAGCTACACCTCACCTGCCTGGAAATACTGTGCAGCAGAGGCAGCCATGTGCCTGTATATCCCAAATCTAATTGGCTATTGGCTCTCCCCTTGGAGAAATAACCCATGGCTGATGCCACAAGCTTACATCCTCTACAGGTTAGGAGATGTTATAAGCCACAGTAAGACCCTGTCATATTTAACAGGGGGGAAAATTGTAATTCATGGATTAACATATCCAAACATGTGTCTATGCTAAAGTAACCTACCATAACTATTAGTGCTGCTTAAATACCTATATATCTAATTGCTTGTTCTTCATTAGTAGGATCGAAAGGTTATTCCTGGACAAACTGTCAGCCCATGAAAGGAAACAGCCAGAATTGACCAGAGTCCAAGTCAACAGCTCCAGAGAGAGTGGACTGTTTTACCTCTCATCCACCTGTGCCCCTTTTCTAAGCCTAGGGAACAACCTGCGGAAGAGGGGGCGTGGTAGAATGTAAGGGCTGCGATTGGGGTGAATGGTGAAACTACAGCAATGTAGTCTGGACACTCATTTGATCAACTTGATTGAACAAACAACCTGTCACCCCCCACTGGATGGTGGGGCTGTAGGTGTTTGGGCACAACAGCCTGCAGATAGGTTTTGCATGAAGGATGCTTGTACTCATGGATTATCACTTATAGCTAAAAATGAAAAAAAAAACTGAGAGAAAGATGCAGGACAGTTATGGCAGAATGCATGATCTGGGATGGGGTGGGGGTGGAGGGGAGGGAAAGGGAAATAAGCCTGAACTTAATTGGAAAAAATGTATGAAATGCACAAAGCATCAATAAAAATTAATTTAAAAAAAATAAAATAAAATAAAATCAACTTTGTAAGGTTTGCCGTTTAAAATGGTAATACATTTGAACTAACTGGGAATCTAAAATGTGAATTGTTTCATTTGCAATCTGTATTGAATTTTCAACAATAACTTTGGGGTTAAGGTACACAAATGGTCTCTATATTTTTCTGTGTTATATAGTATCACCTTGTAACACTTTTCCTTTACTTGTAGGATAATTTGAAGAAATTAAGTTTAATTTCACTTCCCAAATAAGTAGCATATAGTCAATGAAAAACAATTTGGGTGAATTTGATGAAAACTTACACCTCGGTTACTTTTTAGGGGTATGTGTAATACAACTTAGGCATCTATAGGTCAAAACATAAAAATTTACAAAAACAAAAAGAGGGAGGTGGTATAATATTCCTTCTGTATTCCAAACATTTTGATAAATTTTCAATTTTGAGGTCTTGAAACTAACAATGGGAGGAGATTTGTATGTTCCCACAGGTAAAACACCAACCTAAATGCCTGAAAATGTACAACTTTTGGTTGTGCAGGATGGATTGGCAAATGCCAGCAGAGAGGCTGACCCATCTGAACATGAAAGAAAAAGGACCCTCAGATTGTCTGAGTCACAGACACTGAGCATCTCTCTGAATTCTATTTGGGATAACTGTTTATAATGTGCCCTAATGAAGTTTACCTTCCAGATGCTGAGAAACCTTCCTACCTCTTCCCTTTTATAGGAAAAAGAAAAACATGATGGTAATGAAGTCATTCCTTTACTGTACACTAGAGCCAACTGTTATAGTGGTAATTTCTTATAAAACAGGTATAACTACCTTCTTATTTGACTGAGAGACATAGGAACTGTGAAAGGATAATTCTCTATTTAGAGCCAAATATAATAGTAAAGTCTTTATAAGCTGTGTAATTAAGCAAACTATATTAATACAGGAGAGCACTAATATCACCAATGGATTATTCTGCCAAGAAGATGTTGGCTGGGGGATCCAAGCCCCCAAAATTATAAAGGCCTTTTGCCTATAAAAATGGGATATCTGCAAGGAGAAATGTGGTAAGTCCCTGTTGTCGAAGACTTGGTGTAAGCATGAAAAAAATGTTTTGAGACGTCACTTACAGTTGGCCTCTGAAATGCCAGAGAGCATTACCAAAGGCCAGTAATGCAATAAAGCAAAATATTGGTCTCGTTGAGTCAAAGAAGACTCCTCTGTCAGTATCAGCTACACCTTAACTGCCTGGAGATACTATGCAACACTGGCAGCCATGTGTCTATATATAGCCCAAATCTAATTGGCTATTAACTCTTTCCTTGGAGAAATAATTCATGGCTGATGCCACAAGCTTATGTCCTCTAGTGGTTAGGAGATGTTATTAGCCACAGTAAGAACTTGTCATTTTCATAGAGAAACCAGTTTGTAGATTAGCATACCATCCAAACATCTGTGTCTATGCTCACAGCTTAGCTTACCATAATAGTTAGTACTGCTTAAATTCCTGTTTAAATGCCAGTACATATAATTGCTTATGCTTTGTTAGTAGGATTAAAAAGATACCCTGGATAAGCTGTCAACCCATGAAGGGAAACAACCTGAAGAGTGCAAAATGACATCTCCAGAGAAAATAGACTGCTTTGCTTCTCACCCACATGTGCCCCTTTCCCAATGCCTAGGGAACAAATTGCGAAAGAGGAGGCATGGTAGAATGTAAGGTCTGTGGAGAGATTGGGGTGAATCGTGAGACTATATCAATATGGACTGGACTCTTATTTGATCAATATGCTTGTGCATACAAGCTTCTCCAATTGGACTATGGGAACCTTGGGCTGTTCAAAATTTGGACATAGATACTTGCTAATTGGTTTTACATGAATGTTACTAACATTCATTGCTTATGCTTGACAATCAGCTTACTTCATGGTTGGGATTTTTGGATATTAATTTGCCTTAGTGTGAAAAATAATGTTTCAGGTCTGACCTGTCCCCCACTGCTTAGCACTCAAAACATGCTTGAGCAGCTGGCTATTCAAAACTCAGGTTCCTTTGGGTTGTTAGCTTCACCCATGGGCTCCCTTGCCTCTCAGAAAAAATTTAAAAAATAAAATTAAAAGGGTGAGATGTGGGAAAACTTAGTTAAGGTGGGTTGGATTCTAAGCCAATGGTACTTCCCTGGCCACACCCATGGGGTGGGGTGTAGTGACGAAAAGATTTAGCATTCTGCCCTGAGAATTGAGTCATTATGGATATTTAAGCAGACATGTTGGAATAAAATCTCTCTCTGCATTTGGACCTCAACCTTTATATATGTGGTGTGCTTTCCTGCCCGTATTTTCCACACGGGTCATCCCAGGATTAAGTGGGCCCCGCCACAAATCTCGGTGGTGACACCACAAATCTGGGCTTACTGTATGTCGTTACGCATCCAAAAGGAAAGTATAACTGGAAATACATAATCAGTAAGGTCTGAGAAATTGTACTTCAGATATAAAACTTGAGATCTTAGTAAAAATACGAGAGAGAGAGAGAGAGAGAGAGAGAGAGAGAGAGAAAGAGAGAGAACTGTTGTTTTGCCTATCTTCAATTCTTACTGGCAAGTGCATCTACTTTGTAGCTGCCACTGCTTTTGCCATTCTTCAAAGACATGAGACAGCATTTATTAACCCTCCAATATGGACTGAAGACTGCCAGATGGGGACTGCTCAGATATCCAGCTTGTGGACTGAGCAGCTACTGGGGTTTCAGCCACTTCAGTGTATAGACTGCTATTGTTGGACTACCCAGGCTGTATCATGGAGGCCAGTACAGGAAGATCAAGACAGGGCTAATGCTAACTGGACCTCATTTGTGTGACCATGAGAGGGAAAGACCCCAGTGTGGAGCACAAGGGCAAGATTGATGGTTGTTTGGGCTTGCCAAGGAGGAGCTTTCAAACACTTCCTTAAGGAAAACTTGACATCTTTTAGCCAATAAGAAAAGAAAATCATTCAATTCAGGTTATATAAGTTGGAGAGAACAACAGCAAAAGGACTGGAAGAAAAGAATGACACGGTGAAGTTCTCCCCAAAACAATAGGCTTCTGCTTTGGAAACATAAAATAAAACTCTGGAAAGACTCACAAAAAGATGCAAGACATGTATGGCAAAGTGCATGAAATCAGGTGGGGTGGGGGGCATGGAAAGGGAAATGACTCTAAATTGGATTGCAAAATGATGTATGATATATGAAAAAATTTTAATAACAATAAAAATGTATTCTTGGTTTAAAAAAATCGAGTCATGAGAGAAACAATGAATGAAACTTGAAAAGTCCGAGAATTGAATGAATGCACAGCACAACATACCAAAATCTGTGGGACACAATGAAGGTGGTCCCTAGTGGAAAGTTTATAACACTAAATGTCTACATCAGAAAATTAGAGACATCACCCATAATAATGATGAACCTAAAGGAATTGGAAAACCCAAGAGCAAACAAGAGATAGACACAGTAGATATGAAGAGCAAAACCATTATAGGTTGATGGGGCTGGAGAGATGGCTCAGCAGTTAAGAGCAACTAATGCTCTTGCAGAGGACCCAGGTTTGATTCCCAGCACCCACATGGCTAAGAACCATCTTTGACTCCAGTTCCAGGGAAATTTACACTGTGCTGGATAGCTTTAGTGTCAACTTGTCACACCTGGGTTGAAGGAGCCTCAACTGGGGAATTGGCTCCATTGGACTGGCCTGTGGCCATGTCTGTGGAGTATTGTCTTGATTGTTGAGGAATATGGGAGGGCCCAGCCCACTATGGGTGGTGCCACCCTGGGCAGGTTGTTGTGTACAGTATAAGAGGTCAGGCTGGGCATGGGCCAGGGGAGCAAGCCAGTAAACAGCATTCCTCCATGGCCTGTGCTTCAGCTCCTGCCTCCAGGTTCCTGCCCTGAGTTCCTGCCTTGGGCTCCCTAAGTGATGAACTGTGACCCAGGAGATGTAAGCTGAATAAACTATTTCCTCCCCAAGTTGGTGTTGATCAGAGTGTTTTGTCACAACAATGGAAGACAAACAAGAACAGACGCTGTCTTCTGACCTCCATGGCATTGCATGACATAGGTGCACCAAACTATATGCAGACAGTACACTCATACACATAGAAAATAATAAATAAAAATTACAGAAAAACATTATAGGTTGAAATTTGTGAAAAACAAAAATGTAATCAATACAAAGAATCAGTTAAAAGAAGAGCTGAAGGCAGGTACCAGGGCACAGCCTAGGTCAGCGGGTTTGGGTCGGTGCCTCCACACCAGACCAGACAGTTGGCGGGTTTGGGTTGGTGATTCTGCACCTTTGTGCGGGCTGGCCAGAAGTCACTCAGGCAGGTACCGGGGCATGGGCTAGGCCAGGCATATAACCCCCCCAACCACCGCCGGAAATCGGTGAGAATCCAAGTGGACTTTTTTTTGGAGAACATTCAGAACAAGAAGAGAAGAGTGCTTTGGCTTCCAATATCCAATATAAACAAAATTGAAAGCCTGAAATCTAGACAAGTCAATACTGCATAAACAAGGAGGAAGAAAGAAAAAAAAGCATCTGAAGGAGGAAAGCAAAACCATCTGCTAACACAGTGAAAAGGTATTTGTGATCTGAACCACAAAAGGGAAGCCCACCTGCCAGGGACACGACGAAGGGACAACATGAGAAAAGCACAGGATTATCCTGCACCAGGCTCTACCAAACCTGTAGGAGATAGCTACAATGGGAAACCCTTGGAGGAGACCCAAGGAACAGATCTTAGAGGAATAATTGCAGAGCTATGCAGAGAAATTAAGGAACATAAAGACGAATTCAGAGAACTAAAGAGAGAGAATGAAAAACTCAAAAAGGACCTAGAGGGATACAAAGACAAAAATCAGAAAGAACTAAAGGAACAGATTGACAAACTCCAGAAAGAACTAGAGGGAGAAAAAAATAAAGAAGAATTCAGAGAACTAAAGAGAGAGAGTGAAAAACTCAAAAAGGACCTACAGGGATACAATGACAAACCCACGCCATATCATAGTTAAAATGCTAAATGCCCAAAACAAAGACAAAATTCTGAGGGCTACAAAAGGAAAACAAGTCACATACAAAGGGAAACCCATCAAAATTACAACTGACTT
>VZQC01003744.1:3202212-3227618 GCA_009823505.1 Rhizomys pruinosus | reverse complement strand
CAACTTGATTGAACATACAAGCTCCCCCCCGACCCCCCCCCCGCTGGATGGTGGGACCCATGGGCTGTGTGGGTTTGGGCACAACTGCCTGTAAATTGGTTTTACATGAAGGATGCTTGTACGCATAAATTATCACTTATTAGTAAAAAATGAAAAAAAAAAAACCTGAGAGAAAGATTCAGGACAGTTATGGCAGAATGCATGATCTGGGATGTGGTGGGGTGGGGTGGGGGGAAGGGAAAGGGAAATACGCCTGAACTGAATTGGAAAATGATGTATGAAATACACAAAGCATCAATTAAAAAAAGAGATAAAAGGTAGAAAAACAAATTAGCATAGTGGTAGGACAGAGAAAGCAGAATGTGTTCTGTTTGGGGAAATAGATCTACAAGCCATGATCTGGGAGAACACTATGCCAGTTTCATGACATTTTGTTTATGCAAATAAATGTTTGGAAATTGTAAAAAAAAAAAAAGACTCAAAATGAGCCTACCACCTGACCCACCCATACCACTCCTGGGTATATACTCACAAGACGCATCCCACCACAAAGATACATGTACATCTATGTTTATTGCTCTCCTCACAATAGTCAAGAGCTGGAAACAAAACAAATGCCCCTCAACTGACAAGTGGGTAACAAAAATATGTTATATCTACACAATGACGTTCTATGCAGAGGTAAAGAAAGAAGACATCATGAACTTTGCAGGTAAATGGGTGGAACTCGAAGGCATTATGCTAAGTGATGTAACACAGTGCAAAAAAAGGGGGGGTTATCTCATTTGTGGATGCTAGTACCAAATCCTCCAATTGAAAGGCAAGCTGAGCAATGTTACAGTTATATTTCTTTCTATCTGAAAGCAACTGTGATATTATAATGTTACTCTCTTAATGAGCCCTAGAATTAACTTGCCACTTACTTTTAGATATGGTAATTAATGTATATGGGTGGATAGTATATATTCATATTTTGGAGTAAGATAAAATTAAAGGGAAAACTGTGAACTCCTAAACATATATCAGAGTTAATATACAGTTTATTCCTGGAGGATATAATTCTGGTACATATATGACATTTATATAGGCATAATTTAGAACAATACAATTGGGAGGGAACCACAACAACATAAGGACTGGGTTAAAGAACAGACTGATATAGTTAAATTTCATCCAAAACAATAAACTTTTGCAGAAAAAAACTTTCAAAAGACTGAAAGAAAGATACAGGACATGTATGGCAAAACGCAGGAACTGGGGTGGCACAAGGAGAAGGGAAAGGGGAATATGTCTAATGTCTAAATTGAACTGAAAAATGATGTATGAAATACATAAAATGCCAATAAAAGTATTATATTAATTAAAAAAGAAGAGCTGATTCTCTGAAAAGATTAACAAGATTGACAAAACTTTGCCAATTAACTGAAAGAAAGAAAAATGACCAAAATTAAAAAAAAAAAAAAAAACAACAACAGTTATCAAGTGTGAAACATTACACACAGACACTCAGGAAATTTAAAAAAATCATCAGGTCATACTTTAAAAATCAGTATTCCCCTAATTGGAAAATCTAAAGAAACTGATGCAATTCTAGTTATGTATAGCCTACAAAACAAATGTAAATGAACACGAAATACGTTATTTAAAAAGATCCACAACAATGAAGGTGATAGAAGCAGTGATTTAAAACTCGCCCAAGTCTAGGGGCAGGAAAACTGGATCAGATGTTAGGCAAACCACCAGAACTTTCAGAAGACCCTGGTTTGATTCCCAGCACCCAAATGGTGGCTAATGACCATCCATAATTCCAGTTCCAGGGCAGCTGACATCCTCTTTAGCGTCCACAGGTTTTGCACAACACGGGTGTACTTACATACCTTAAGGCAGAACAGTCATACACGTAAAATAAAAGTAAATAAATACAAATAATATATTTTTTAAAAATATCCGAAGCAAAAAGAGGCCAGGATCAGATGGATTCAGGTCAGATCAAACTGACTTTCAAAGAAAAACTAACAGAAACACCCCTCAAATGATTCCATAAAATACTAAATAAAGGTAGATTTCAAAGGATTTGGAAAATCCAGAATTATTCTATCACCAAAATCAGACACAGACCTACCAAAAACCATTATATATCAATCCATCTCATATATACAGACACAAGATTTTTCTCTATTACTGTTCAATACAGTGTTTGACATCTCAGCTAGAGCATTAAGGAAAGTGAAGAAGATAAAGAGGATACAATTTGAAAGGAACAAGTCAAACATCTTTATCTGAAGAAGAATGACTCTATACATTAAATAATCTAAAAACACTACCTGTGTTGCAAAGATGGTTCAGTGGATCCAAGTACTGGCTGCTCTTACAGAGGACCCGAGTTTTGGTCCCAGCACCCACATGGTGGCTAACAGCTGTCTGTAACTGAACTTCCAAAGAAACAAACACCCTTTTCTGACCATCACAGCATTGCACCACATGGATGCACTTATATTACATGCAGGTAATACACTCATACACATAAAATATAGTAAATAAATTAAACTCAAAATACTTCACCTGTAAATTAGCCCTAATTAACACATTCAGCAAAGTAGTAGGGGACAAAATTACCACAGAAAAATAAGCAGTGTTCCAATAAACCCAATACAGACAAAATGAGAAAGAAACCAATGAAATGATCTTATTAACAGTAGACTCAAAGAACATAAAACATCTTGGTAATAAACCTAATAAAATGAGTAAAAGACTTGCATAATAAAAATACATTAAGACATTGAGAAAAATAATTGATGATACCAGAAGATGGAAAGAAATCTATGCTTGAGTGTACAGAGCTCAGATGGGGGATTTTGTTGGACCACCTGAAAGACAAGTAGAGGCCAGGCTCTTCAGCCAGGCAGATTAATGGATAATTGAATCATTGGCTTGTGTGGCTGTGGGGGTAGAGTTGCCCAGCTAGCCAGCATAAAGGTGGGCCTGTTACCACTGGGGGTCTAGAGGGCACAGTGCTCAGATGAAGGGGATTACAGATAACCTGAAGCACAGAGTACCAGGGGAGGAGCTAAGCAAGCCACTCGCTCCCTCCCCACCCCAACCAACTGGAATTGCTGAGTGAGTGTCTAAGAGGGACCGCAATAGAGATTTTGGGGTGCAAAGCAGTAAATGAAATGATGAACCCAAGACAACTCCAGTCCTGCAACACCAAGTCCTACAAACAACCTAAAGGAACTAGCTAGAAGGAAGCAGAGTGAGCACAGTGCTCAACAGGGTATCGACTAAGTTATTACCTACCCAGTTTTTGGAGAACCTTCAGAACCGAAAGGGAAGAGTGAGTTAGACTTCCAACATATAACCAAAACTGAAAGCCTGAAACCTAGACAAGTCAACACTCCATAAACAATGAGAAAACAACAGAGGAATCTGAAGGAACCAAGCAAAGCAAGCCTTCAACACAGTGAAGAAACATTTGAGAATACAAAAAAAAAANACAAACTTTGGAAACAAATAAAGGCAGAGAAAGACAAACTCCAGAAATAACTAGAGAATGACAAACTATGCAAGGAAGTGCAAACACTGAAAAGATCCCATACTGAAATTAAAAAAGGAAACCAACCAGCAAAAGCAAGGAGTTACATGAAGAGATTGAGAAGCTCTAAAAGGAAGTGGAAATACTAAAGAAATCACTGGATGAAATGAAAAAGGAAATTGAATATTCATCCAATCAAAAGTAAAGGATGGGAAAAAGCCTCAGAAGTAGAATGGAGGAAGCCTCAGAAGTAGAATGGAGGAAGCAGACAAAAAGAACATCAGACCTGGAAGATAGCACAAGTAAAAAGCTCAAGTAAAGATTATGAAAATGTTTTTTATTTTTTTTATTAATTTTTATTTATTTCTGTATGTGTATGAATGTACTGTCTGCATGCAAGTCTGTGCACCCGTGTCGTGCAATGCCGCGGAGGTCAGAAGAGGGTCTCAGAGTCCCCTGGAACTGGAGTTCTCTTGGAATTGGAGTTTCAGACGGTTCTCAGCCACCATGTGGGTGCTGGGGATTGAACCCGGGTCCTCTGCAAGAGCGATTGGCGCTATTAACCGCTAGGCCATCTCTCCAGAAAAATTAAAAAAATATACACAAGAGTGGAACAATGGGGAAATGTGGAACACTATGAAAAGAGCAAACCTCTGCCTCATGGGGATAGAGGAAGGAGAAGAATCCCAAGAGAATGGTATTGATCAGAATAATAGATGACTATTTCCCCAAACCAAAAAAATAAGACAAGCTCATAAGAATTCAAGAAGCCCATAGAACTCCAAATAGACAAGATCACAAAAGAAACTCCCCACACCATATCATAGTTAAAACACTAGATGCCCAAAACAAAGACAAAATTCTGAAAGCCACAAGAAAAAAACAACAAATTACATATAAGGGGAAACCCATCAGAATTTCAGCTGATTTTTCAGTGCAAATTATGAAAGCAAGAAGACTGTGGACCAATGTATTCCCAGTGCTAAAGGACTATAGATGCCAACCCAGGATACTATAGCCAGCAAAAATGTCCATTGTAGTGGAAGGAGAAAAAAATATCTACCATGACATAAAAAGATGATAGAATTCATGTCTAGAAACCAACCCTTCACATAATACATTTGGGAAAATTGTAAGGGTCAGCACATCTGGTGTGCAATGGATAAGCCTCACCCTGGTAAAACCTTTGTGATCATGATATCTCCCCTTCCAAGTAAGTATATGAAATTCAATATTTTTTCAAAGACTGTTCATTCCTGAATAGGACACCCATTTCAAATTTTTACTTTTCAGTACAAAAAAATTTAAATAAAATCCATTAATTTATATCCATTAACCTTGTAACTGACCACCTTACCTACTTGTATGGTTTACTGTTTTTTTTTTCAGTTCCTTGGGACTCTCTCTCTCTCTCTCTCTCTCTCTCTGTGTGTGTAAATGTGTGTCTGCATCTGTGTGTACATGTGTTTGTGCATGTGGAGGTCAGAATACAACCTCATATGTGGATCTTCAGGTGCCTTTTATTACTTGGTTTAGGGTCAGGGTCTCTCATCATCTTGAATCCTTGCCATGTAGTTCAGACTAGCTGACTCTGGTCTTCCTAGATCTAGGATTACATTCTGTTTCCCAAAGCCAGATTTTTGCATGGTTTCTTGGGATCTGAACTCATATCTGCATGCTTGTTAGGCAACCATTGTAATGACTGAAACATTTTCCAGGCCCCATTTTTAGGATTCCCTACATATATAACCATATAAATTTAAATCAAGTGTAATTTCACTTCATCACATGTAATATTAAGCATCTAATTATTTCCTTTTGTCAAATACAAATAGCTAAAATTTCAGAAACAATGCTAAGAAAGACATTATGCTAAGACTCTTATTATTACTTACTTTAATAACAACACCCATTTGCTTTAGCCCAAAAGCAAATCCTGACATTAGTTGAAGAAAATGTTTATCATTTTAGGGAAGTATTCTACTATTCAGTGTAAAGAAATAGAATATAGCCTCAAATAAATAATGGATATTGGATGCTATTAAATGGATTTTGATATTGAAAATGCCATTTTTCTCTTGTCATTTAATCTACTCAAAAGATTCAACAATACTGAAAATTTTTTTCTTTGACTTTTCTTTTTAAAAATATTTTATTGAAGTTTTATGCATTTGATACAACATTTCTGAATCCAATTTAGACTCATTCCTCCTTCCATGCCTCCCACCCCTGAGCTCATGGATTCTGCCATACATGTCTTGCGTCATTTTCTCAGTCTTTTTAAAGTTTTACATTACTTATACATTGTTGCATTTAAAAGATAATTTATTTTTAATTATGTTTGTGTTCTGACATATGAGTGGTTCTGTGCATATGAGGGTGGATTCCTTTAGCATTGGAACCTCTGGAGCCTGGATTATAGACTGCTGTCAGCCACCTGACCCAGGTGTTGTGAACTGAACTCAGGAACTCTGCAAGAGCAGTACACACTCCTTACCACTGAACCATCTCTCAAAACATACAGCTGAATTTTATTAGCTAATAGTTTAGTTAAGAGTTTATGTAAGTTACATGTGCTCTACAAAACACATAGAGTGATCAGATATTAAAACAATTTATAATCATTTCAATTTGATTGAATTTGAATTTCTATTTTTTCTAGTGGTAATTAATTTATATTTTCTTATTTCAAACCATGTATTCCATTTTCATTATCAAAGTAATCAGCATAGCAATTTGCAATGCATTATTTTACAAGTCCTTTTTAAATATAAGGTGTACTTAATTTGGGGAAATATATTTTTGTAATATTTATTGCATTTTATAATATTGAGTTATGAAGTGATTTATGCATTTCACAATTTTAAAGTATATTTTAGCAGATTTATTTAGCAATTCTAACTTTTTGTAATTTTTTACTCTTTGTGAATCCTCTTTATGGCTGGTTCTTTTACTTGAAAATCTTATCCTACACATTTATTTCATTTATGATTTAATGTACTTTCCAATATTACTGAAATCAGTTATATCTTGGTTGTAATAATTCTGATTCCCATTTGTAACTTTTCTTCTGCTTAAGAAAAAAGAAAATGATAAGTCTTATGCAGAGATATAGAGGCATAAGCAAACAAATGAAAAAATGACTACCATCAAAAGATTTGGATTTGTACCTATCCATCTATTTTCTTACCTCCAGATTGAGTTTTCCATTGAGATATTTCAATGTGTTATGTAGTTCCACAATTTCTCTATAATATAGAGACTTTATATAATAGACACTTTAAATATGCTTCAATTCTATGTCTATAGAGAATGATTTTTCAAAGAATATTACACTATGAATTTTTAATATTTCTTCTGATTTTATATGCATGAAATAGATTTTTTAGCATTTATTTTGTTTTGTGTAGATCCCAATTTATATCAGATAACAAGATAATAGCATTTACTACATGGCAGGTCTGACTAATGAACAGAGTAGGATATTCTACATGCCTAAAGTTCAGTGAAGTATTTTAAGCCCAGTAAGGTTTTGTATGATTTCTCCCATAGAAAGTTACATGTATTTCATTTTGCATTGAAAAATACTTTTCTTTATGTACATTTTCATCAGCAAAAAGTATATAAAAATATATGTGATCATTAATAAATAGTATTTTTTGGTAAAGACAATACACAAAAGATACCTAATTATATTTTATACATGTTTATATCTTTTATTTTTACTATAGTAAGTAAACATTTTCTGATGAAGTTTCAGTAATTATATATGAAGAGAGTGCTGTGTAAGTCAATGTCCTTGTTACTTCAAATAATGATTCGTTGTATCATTCTTAAAGTATACTGTATGATAATTTTCTATGTGCATAGCTTTTTAGAAAACTTATGGTTTGGTTTTTCCAAAATGAAAACTTGTAAAAGATATATACATGTTATTTTCACAGTTAAACATGCTAAGGAGCCAAGTGTGGTGGCACATATTCTAATTCAAGTACTAAGGATGCAGGACCAGGATGATCATGAGTTTCAAGCTAACATTAAATACATAAGGAGACCTCATTTCAAAAATAATACTAAAGAAAATGCTGTTGCTTATAAGATGATTCTGCAATGAGAAGGGCACAGTTCCCCTGTCGCATTATGAAGAACAGAAACAAACAAGATACCCCTAAGGGAACAGTCCAAGATGTGGATGCCCAGCAAAAGGCTATAGTCCATGATCTTGAAGCTTTCCAGCACCTGAGTAGAAAAAGACAGAGGAGGCCAGTGAATTCAGAGTGCCTATGAGCCAAGAGCAAACCACTCCTGCAACTCTCCCATGATGAAACCTCAAAATACTCCAAGTAAGCCTACTGAAAGAAAGGATCAGCCATGCAAGTTTTATGATAATCTAAAGGAAGTATGTCTTTTTTCCCACCCTCCACAAATATTTCACTAATAACTCTTACTGAACATTTTGCATGTGCCAAATGCTAAGTGCTTCCTTTGGATTCAGTCCTTACAGCAGCTAGGTGAACTAGGTGCTGTTGCTGCCTCGGCTTTGCAGATGAAAGACATGGAGACTAAGAGATAAAGTAATGAGCTCAAACACATGGCACAACAGCGACAGAGCTCCAAGAGGTCAGCTCTGGCATTCGGACTCTTAGTAAGCAGCAGCAGAGCAGAGAAATCCACGACCCAGTCTCACAAGCCAGGTGTGTTTCAGTGGGAACTCAGCTGCAAAGTGCTTTTGCTTGGATTCAGTTCTCAACCTCTGAATCTTGCTGAGCTTACTGATGTCCTGTTCAAAGCCCGCTTTTCAAAACCGCCATTCATATCCCTGTAGCACGCCTTTTAAAAGATATGTGATCTCAACAAAGAACAGGCCTTAATGCTTAATTATCTATCCCACAGACAGCTGGGTGTGGTGGTGCATACCTTTAATCCTAGCACTTGGGAGGCAGAGGCAGAGGCAGGCGGATCTTTGTGAGTTCAAGGCCAGCCTGGTCTACAGAGTGAGTTCCAGAGACAGCTGGGACTACATGGGAGAGACCCGTTCTCGAAAAGACCAAAAAAAAAAAAAAAAAAAAAAAGAAATTGTTGCACTCATTAAAAAAAACAAAAACAAAACAAAACAAAACAAAAAAATAGTCAGATATAACCAGAAGAAAGAGATGGCAGTGCTGTGAAGGAAAATGACAGGAGACAGGAACTGGGTGACCATCTATCAAAGAAGCTTCAGAGTTCAGGGGACTACCTCTACAAATGGACCTGTCTTAGACAGAAAATGTCTATTCAGAAGGAATGGCTGAAAACTATTTTCCTGTGCAAACATGCTTTTTTTCTTTCTTTCCTTTTCTTTTTTTTATACGAGGTCTCATTATGTAGCCCTGTCTGGCTTGGAATTCACTCTGTAGCCCAAACTGGCCTCAAACTCACAGAAATCCCTGTCTCTGCCTCCCAAGTGCTGGGATTAAAGGCATATGCCACTAAACTAAAAAAAAAATCTAACTACCTAATTGTATCTAAAGACCAGTCAATGGGAGGGAATTCATGTATAGGACTGTAACCATAGTCAAATATACATGGATGGAGAGGTCATAGGATCTAATACCCCAAATCTGTCATATCCCTAGGAAAATGTAATTTTTTACTATGTGCTAAATATAAATATTTTGGTTTACAAAGAAGTATGTCAGTCACCAATCATCAAAGAAGTTATTTAGTAACAAATCGAGATCATTACACAGTTCCACAAGTTGCCATACACAGAGATTGTCTGGAAATGCCCCAATCGAAGTGACACATCTACAATGTTTCCTAGTCACCTAAGATCCATGGAACCTAGTGGAACAAAGGTGGAGAGAATAACAATGCATCTTTCAACTCTCATAAATAAAGCTCCTTCATGCAAAAGAGGGCAATGAACCCACAACTCAAACACCATTGGGGAATTGGGGGCAGAAAGATCGTAAGAGCCAGGGGAGGAAATACATGATAATATGGAAATAGAAGCTTATAGGCTCCTGGTTCCTTGCTCATATGAACTTACTGCAATGGTGACAGCATGCATAAGACCCATACAAACTCAATCAGACAAAAACCTAGCACAGAACTTTGGAAATGGACAGCAAGCCCCAAACATAGTTGAAGAACTATTGGACAGATTATTATTCCTGGAGGAGGAATAGCTGGTCTTTTTTCATTTTTTTTATTTATTTTGTATGTGTATGAATGTATTGTCTGCATGTAGGTCTGTGCACCCGTGTCATGCAATGCTGCAGATGTCAGAAGAGGGTGTCAGATTCCCGTGGAACTGAAGTTAAACACGGTTCTCAGCCTCCATGTGAGTGCTGGGAATCGAACCCGGGTCCTCTACAAGAGCAGTCGGCACTCTTAACCACTAAGCCATCTCTCCAGCCCCCAGAGCTGGTCTTCTTTAAGGGAGTTTCTTTAGATAGGCTGACTAGAACCCAGGGTATGAAGAAGCACTGAGGGATATCAAGGGACACGAACTTGACTTGATAGGCCTTAGCATACAGAATATGTGAACTCTGGTGGGGGTGACTATTTTGGGGTACCAATGCAGAAGAAGTTATAAAGAGGACTAAGATGTTATATATGAAATACACAAAAATTCAATAAAATGTTTTTTTATTTAATTTTTATTGATGCTTTGTGCATTTCATACATCATTTTCCAATTCAGATCAGTCATATTTCTCTTTCCCTTCCCCCACACCCCCACCCCATCCCAGATCATGCATTGTGCCATAACTGTCCTGCATCTTTCTCTCAGTTTTTTTTTTCATTTTTTAGCTATAAGTGATAATCCATGAGTACAAGCATCCTTCGTGCAAAACCAATCTGCAGGCATGTTTTTTAAAAGATGAATCTTATGAAACTACACTAATCACTGGTCAGCTCAGTCACCATTCTTAAGGAAACACTTCTGGGTCTGTACAAAGTCATAAAATTGGAGGAATCATACTCATTGTCCAAGCTAAACTCTTGCTTCCATTTTGTGCCAAGAAACCACCAGAAGATATGACAGTCAGAGAATATGTCATAACGTGAGAAGAATTATCAAAATTTTGAGTTCTGATCTCTATGAATGTGAGGGTTAAAGTAGTTGTATACTTGGAGGCAATGAATAGTTAAGAATATATGTTTGTTAAAGTGTTAGTCCAGGGGCTTCTTCAGTCACTATTGTAGATTAATATGAAGAGTAGTACACTAAATTATTTTATATTAGCACAATAATTGTATTCAAAAACTCCAATTATTATGTCTGTTCTACAAATATGGAAACTCAAATGAGACAGATTAATTATCCAAGACCATACAGAATTTATGTGAATATTTCCATCTGGATCAAATCTAGGCAGCCTGGATTCAATGTATGTTCTCTAAGCAACCACTCTGTATAATTTTCATATAACCACTGCCTATTTTGTAAGGAATCTGTAAGGTTATGGATAAGGGCAAATTTTACTTTACTTTTACATTATATTGTGAAGTCTAGGCCACCTAGACAAAAAAAATCATGAGTTTAGTTTCCGCTTAATTCATCACCATGGACTAGCCCAGAGGAATGGAAATTATGTACCATCTTGACCTCTGAAAAAGCTATCCTCCTAGGTACATGGCCCTTTCTAAGTGTCATCTTTGGGCTGGAAATAAAAATATTATATAAGCATGTGGAACATAAAACAGAGATGTGTTCTGAACTGTGAATGAACCATCACATGAAAATCCATGCTAAGAAAAATTACTGAAAAATTAAAAGTATAGCCATATATTAGTCAGGGTCAGGCAGATAAGCCTCAGTAAAAAGAAACCCCCAAAATGAAGTTTCTTGATTAATATTAGAGAATAGAATTCAGTAATTGTGCAAAACTGAGGAGTTCAGGTTGATGAAGTAGGTTAGTTAAAATACTTTACCTAGGTTCTAAGATCATCAAGGGAATTGGATGAACATGTAATGCAGGCATAAACCCCAAGAAACCATGCCCCTAGTTTTACTATTCCTTGAAATTTCTTCTTCATATAAATTGATTAAACTAGTTCATCGCCATCCTTTCTTTTTTTATTTATTTTTTATGTGTATGAGTGTACTGTCTGCATGTAGGTTGGTGCACCCGTGTTGTGCAATGCTGCAGAGGTCAGAAGAGGGTGTCGGATTCCCCTTCTCAGCCGCCATGTGGGTGCTGGGGATCGAACTGGGTCCTCTGCAAGAGCAGAGCAATTGGTGCTCTTAACTGCTAGGCCATCTCTTTTCTTTTAAACCTTTTGAAATTGAAGACCAAAAGAAATTTTGTGAGACATGGGTTCAACTAAAATAAAATGGTCAGGAGGTTGCATATACTATGTCTACAATGCTGACTGTTGGTTAGAATGTGGGTTCATTGCTATACCTAATCGGAAAGTCCATGAAATATAGCATTTCTAACTTGATGCGTGGCAACTTTCTCAGCAAACAGGAATGATTCTTTTACTAAAAGCAAAAGAGATAATATGGATAACAAGGGATAGTTATCAGTCTTCTCTAAAGCTCAAATAGATGTTTTCTTTGAGCTTGTATACATTATTGGGGTATAACCATTACTGAAGATGTGATTAGCCTACCAGAAACATGTATTTTGCATGTGAATTATAAAGGAGTCTTGCAGGGAAAAAATATGTCACTCTAAGAGAAGAGCAAAGCACAAAAATTTAGCTTAATAAGAATATATCGAGTGGAGACAAGGAATGATAATAAATGCAGCACAGTGAATATCAGTTGTATTTTTCCATTATCCAGATCTTTTTACACTCATTTCTAAGTCTTCGTGGTTGTAAATTGGGAAAAAAATGAACTAGATGTTTCCATGGAAACCTCTGAAGAAACAAGTATGTAAAGTATGGCAATATGTAACACCAAACAGTGAAGATACATGTGTTTCTTGTCTGCTTATATATGCCTGTATCTGAGTTTGCACATTTCTAATATACCCTAGCAGAAGAAATAGAAACTTCATTATGCTGTAGAGACTGAAGGATCTTAAAGCTTATATGTGCAAATGTACATTATCTCATTCAATACAGAGAAAAATTATGTAACTTAGATCCTTTGTTTGCTATTAAGAATCTGAGGCACATAGAAAATAAAAGTAATTTGGGGCTGGAGAGATGGCCTTGCGGTTAAAAGTGCTGACTGCTCTTGCAGAGGACCTGGGTTCGATCCCCAGCACCCACGTGGTGGCAGAGAACCGTCTTTAACTCCAGTTCCAGGGTAATCTGACACCCTCTTCTGACCTCTGCGGCATTGCACGACATGGGTGCACAGACCTACATGCAGATAGTACATTCACACACATGCAAAAATAAATTAAAAAAAGAAATTAAAAGTAATTTGACCAAAATTAAATGGTAGGACATGTTCAAATTATATTTATCCATTTAGTTATTTTGTTAGCGGCATATATTGTACAAAATACTGAGTGTCATTATAATATATTTATATGTGTATATGATGTACTTTGATCATATTCATTGCTTCTTTTACCCTACCTTCTTGCCTGTCCCTCTCCTATTTCCATTCTATTTGTTACATAGTCCAATATGTTTTTTTAATTTATCTATTTAATTGGCATGCAAATTATTAGGTTATGGTATGACATTTTAAAACAAATTTGTGTTTGTTGTTTCTCCTCTTCCCCTATTCTCCTCCATGCCTCTGGTGCTTTGTACCCTCCAACCCCCAAAAGCCCATTCATTTCTCTTAATATTGCTCTTCACCTACTATGAAACTTTAAGGAGAAGTGTGACATTGCCCTGTAAGATTTTCCAGGCCATTCCTACTCATGCAGTTGTAGTTATCTACATAGTGTGTTTGTTACACCCCAGACAAGATGTCATTCACTGTTCCATATAATGGCCCACGTTTCTGCTGACTTACCTCCATTACTGATTAAGCAATCTCAAGAACATTCAAGGAGCAAACACAACTTATCAAACATCCAGAAGACTGACACATAAATGCATAAAAAGAACATTTCTTCTTACTGCTGGGCAAAGGTGTAATGGCCTCTATACAACTACCACGGCCAATGCTGCCACTGAGTACAACACTCTCAAAATCCTGGATAGATTGATGAGACCAAGTCTCTGAAAAGAGTCTGATTGTGGCCAAGTTCACAGGTCTCCATAATGAGTCAGAGTCGAAATGTGTGCTGATAATGGTACTGCAGCACTCAGACATGAGCACACACACACAAAAAAAAACAAAACAAAAAAAAAAACAGAAGAACACATATAACAGTAAAACACGCACAAATAGAAGCGCACACACATATAGATACTTATGTATATGTAAAACCATGAATTCACACACAACAGTTGTGTTTACCTGAATAGGACTTGCACAATGTGTGGCACATCAATATTCCTCCATAAATATGACAAGTAATCATAAGGGTTGGCTCTTCCTCAGAGATCTACTGGCAGTTGATGGCTGCTGTAGCAAGGGGAGTCATTGCCCACTGCCCTTTTGAATCTGGAAGTCTAGTAATAAGCTCCCACCTCTGTATGGATCCATTCAGGAATCAGAAAATTATTTGCCTAACCCTGGATAAAAGGTGGCACCTGGGTGAAGTCCATGGACAGATTTTGAAGAGCAGCAGATCTTGGAAAAAGTAATCAGTTACAACCATTATACTAAAAAAAGTAGATGACATTTAGGGATAATTCAAAGAGAGACACGCCCTGGGCTACAGACACATTCTTACAATTCCCCAGTGGAAGACAAATTCTGAAACAGACACGAGTCCTCTGTTTTACAAAAAGCAACTGAATCTGGCCCTTTACTCCCAGACCACAAGACTCATCCACATATCCTCACATATTCCCCAAGGTAAGTTCTATGTCCTATTTGAAGATATCTTCTATGTAGATGGACACTCCTCTCCCCTCAGTCTGGCCCAGAGGTACTGTGGTGTCTAGTAAAGAGCCTGGAAATAAGTTAAGCTGGTTGACAGACTTGAATCTGTCACTGTCATCCCCCAGAGAAGAAGCCAACAATAGAGTTCCAATGACCACATAAAAATTTTTCCTCTGATACTCCACTTCACTGAAAAAAATTTCCATTTAAATAAAAATTATATATCTTCCTCTCCATTAGGTTGTTCCCCTTCTGCTTTCATGGCCTATACATACATCCACATATGTGCAAACATACACCCACACATACACATGCAGACACATAGAAGAACACATTCAGAATCACACGCACAAACAGAATAATATACACAAATAGAAGCATAAACAGACACAAATAAGTACACATACAGAAGCACACACAAACAGAAAAACACACAGAAGCACACACAGAAATTATATATATATATTATCTATTATATATATATATATTCATGAATTCACAGTAGCTGTGGTTACCTGAATAGGACTTGCACAATGTGTGGTACATCAATATTCTTCCATAAATATGACAAGGAATTATAAAGCTTGGCTCTTCCTCAAAGATCTACTGGCAGTTGATGGCTGCTGAAGCAAGGGGCGTTATTGTCTACAGTGATGTATTCACTAGTGAGTTACACATCTGTGACCAACTCTACACTCATGCTCAAGCAGGTAGTTGTGATTAAACTTAGTAAGTTGCAAAGTGAATACACAAAAAGTTACAATAATAGGAGGGGGATTTATTAAGAATGGGTGTTGATGAAATATGTGGATTAAAAGAGAGGGAAAAGAGGGGTTGTGTGATAGATATGAAATTATCAGGTAATTTTTTGAAGAGAACAAAAAATGAGATGTAAGCAAATATGCAGAATGAGATTAAACTGGCTTCCAGCTGGTAACATCTAAGTGTAAATATTGAGGAAACCATTTTGATTGCTCAATATGCTGAGAATAAATGATGGTTGAGTGTAAAGCCCTAATTAAATAAGACATGTTTTACCATTCCCTCTAAGTTCAGAGAACATCACAGAAGTGAGGAAAGAGTGAGAGAGCTGGAAGATAGAGAGAAGACCTGCAAAATACTTCATCTTCAAGGCATAACATAGCCATTGCAATCAATGGAAAAGAATTGATTAGAAGGAAGCTCATACAGATATATCCCACTGCATAACAGTTTTGGCTATTAATGTATTCTGTGTTTAGGCAACCATTGTCTTAGTTTGTGTACCAAAGTTTCAGCCCAGCAAACACTGGCGGATTGTCTGAATTGTATGGTCATAGAGTTGGCCCTGATAATGGCCAGAGATTCACAAGACAAAAAAAAAAGACATGTACATGAGAAAAAGACTTGCATGAAGGAGGATCAGGGGTGGTAGGGAGATAGAAAAGAATGGAGGTGATAGTAGACAAATGCATTATATACATGCATGAAATTGTCAAAATAGTTTAATGAATGTTAAGAAAAGAAAAAAATGTTTGTGAGTGCTTTTTTAGAAGATTTTATGCTAAGTGAAGTAACACGTTACCAGAAAAACAAAAGACAAATGGTATCCCTCATTTGGGGATGTTAGTACCAAGTACTTAGTTGTAAGACAAACTGAGCAACGTTAATGTTATGTTCCTCACCATCTAAAGACAACTGTGCTCTTGCATTGTGACTCCCTAAACAGACTCTAGAGCTGACCTAACATTTATTTTCAGACCTTGGGTTTTTGTATATGATAGAGGGAATGTGTACTTCTTTTAGAGTAATATTGGAATAAATTGGAAAGGTATGAATCAAGAAATATGATATGGAAATAACATACACTATGTTTCCAAAGGATACAATTTTAATACAGGTGCAATGTAATAGGCTGGTGCAACTTAGCCTTTCTGGGTGCTTAATGACCATACTTAACACCCATACCAATTTGGCTGGGGGACCTAAGGGATAATGTTGTTCCTTGCCCTCAAAGGTCAACCAAGTCTTAGGGGATTATGCATGGGGCATCTCTTGAAATGTCCTGCAAATGTGGGTCACCAGTCTTTCTGTTCAGGGAGGTCTTGGAGAGCCACTAATGGGACTTTAGCCAGTGTCCAGTCTATAAAAAGTCTGCTCATGCTTCAGAAAATGAAGCCTGATCTAGCTAGACCTGATTTTGTCCTTGAGTGGATGGAACTGGTAAATGAAAAGCTGAATGGGGCAAGGCTCTCCCCTCTCCTAACTCCAAAAAATACCCCCGAAAGACCCCTGAGGAACAGATCCTCAACTGACCTTGAGAAAACAAAAACCTTGGTTAATCTGTGCTAACTGTGTGGCCTTAAGCATCCAAAAGGAAAGTACAACCAGAAATAAATAATCGTTAAGACTAGAGAAACTGTACTGAAGACATAGAACTTGAGATCTTAGTAAAAAGACAAAAAAGAGAGAGTACTGTTGTTTGGCCTGTCTTCAATTCTTACTGGCAAGTGCATCAACTCTGTGGCTGCCACTACTTTTGGCACTCCTCAAAGACATGAGACATAGCTTTTTAACCTTCAAATATGGACTGAGGACTCATGTCTCTCCAAGAATCCTCCAAACCTTCAATGCCAGATGGGACTAAACAGCTAAGGGGATGTCAGCCTCATCAGAGTATAGATTGCCATTGTTGGACTACCTGGGCTGTATCATTGAGGCCAGGGCAGGGGGATCAAGACAGGAAGTGTGCTTACTGGGTTTCATTTGGGGGACCATGGGAGGGAAAGACCCCAATGTGGAGCAAAAGTGCAGGATTGATAGTTGTTTGGGATTGCCAAGGAGGAACCTTAGAGCACTCCCTTAAGGAAAGCATGACATCTTTTAGGAAAAAAATCCTCCAATTCAAGTGATTATATAATATCTAATCGTCTATATCTATCTCATACTCTATAGCTATATACGACTTCTTTCTTAGCACACGCCCTCCACCGGTGGAGCGACCTCCCACCCCTACCCCAGACAACCCCACCCCCCCCCTCTCAACTTCCCTCTGGAAGCCTCAACCCGGTTACAAAGGGCAGGTTGTGGCAGAGAGAGTGCAGGGACTCGGGTGGGGTGGGGTGGGGGACATGGAAAGGGAAATGATTCTAGATTTGATTGAGAAATGACGTATGACCTATGGATAAAATTTAATAACAATAAAAAATTACATTAAAAAAAGAAAAGAAAAAGAATGAATTGGGTTTCCACATATTTACATGATACAAAGGAGAAATAAATATATGGATGTCAGCAGGACAATGAAGAATACAAGATACACAGTAATGGGAGATAAAATAAGATAGAAAGTAATAATATTAGTAAATTCAATATGTTAATGAGAAATAATCTTGTTATCATGTATTAACTCATTTAATATTCACAGTAACCATAGGAGATGGTATTATCAATTTGGAAAATGAAGTTAATGATTTAATGAGGCCTTCCTCAAGTTCAGTAACTTGTTCAAGATACCAAAGGACTGAGTGAAGATTCATGCTCATGACATTTTCATACATGCTTAAACTATGCTTTAAAACTCTATAGTGTTTTATCTTTCTGCAAAAATGGAAAGAGATCACGAAAGATATGGAATGTCTCAGTGAGTATTTGAGGTCTGTTGTGCAGTCTATTGTTCAGTTTTCATCTGTAGACCATGGAAAGTTACTTGATGTATCTGGTTTTATTTCCAAGTCTGTAAAATTGAGATAAACTCCTGTAATATATATCCTCATCAATATATTACCTTGAAATACTAAGAAAATGTAGGTTTTCTTAAAATTAACTGCGAAATGAGGGAAAAATCTACGGAAAAGGAACTTATTGAAGTTCCTGATATTGCTGAAATGGCCTATTATGATATATGGTAATGAGGCCGAAAGAGAAATATGGAGAAAAATTTAAGAAACACATTGATGGGACCTTGAGCCATTTAGTCTACGAGACGTAAGAAACACATGAATGTTAATAAAGGGCATGAGTGGGGCTGGAGAGATGGCCTAGCAGTTAAGGGCGCCAACTGCTCTTGCAGAGGACCCGGGTTCAATCCCCAGCACCCAAATGGTGGCTGAGAACCGTCCGTAACTCCAATTCCAGGGGAACTCCAGTTCCGGGGGAATCTGACGCCCTCTTCTGACCCCAGCAGCGTTGCACGGCACGAGTGCATAAACCTACTTGCAGATAGTACATTCATACACATATAAATAAATAAATAAATAAATAAATAAATAAACAAATAAAAACTTAAAAAGAAGAAAAATAGTTAAAAAAAATAAAAGGCATGAGTGAAAGCTGAACTCATGCCTATAAATGATACCTTCTTTTTTTTTTTTTTCTCCAGTCAGGGTCTCCCTGTAGCCCCAGCTGTCTGGAAACTCACTCTGTAGACCAGGCTGGCCCTGAACTCACAAAGATCTGCCTGCCTCTGCCTCCCAAGTGCTAAGATTAAAGGCACACAACACCACACCCGGCTTCAGCACCTGGTGTTTTCAGGTGGTCTCCTATCCAAGTCCGACCCTGCTTAGCTTTGGAGATCAGATGATATCGGGCGCATTCAGGGTAGTAAGGCCGTAGACCCAAGTATCTCCTTATGATGGATCTTTGGCTAAGTGCTGTGAGATATCAGTACCTTCTTCCTGGAATATTCTCTCCATCTCATACTAATGCTGTGGTGAATTTTAATAAATACTTTTACTAAATATTTTGTGCTTATATCTGAACTGGGATATATATATATATATATATATATATATATATATATATATATATATATATTACACGAATTTGTTATCTCAATGTTACAAATTTGGAAACAAAACTACTAGGAATGCACGAATCTGACTCTAGTAGTTCACAATGAAACAAGTTGTCACAGTAAGCAATGGTACAACTGTTTTTCAAGGCAGTTTTTCAGCTTCTTAAACAGGTACAATGCAAGCCTGGAGAGATAGCTCAGAGGTTAAGAGCACTTACTGTTCTTGCAGAGGATGCAAGTTCAATTCCAAGCACCTACAAGGTGGCTAACAATCATCTGTAACTCGAGTTCCAGGCGATCCCATGCCCTCTTCTGACATGCAGGCAATACACTCATACACACAAAATAAATACAATAAATTAAATATTTATAAAAAAGAGCATTTAGCATGTGAAACATTCCACTTTAATTATTTAATCTAGGCAACTAAAAACTTATATTCAGCCTGGTTTGGTATTACACAGCTTTAATCCCAGCATTTAGGATTAGTGAGCTCTAGGCCAGCTGGGCTTACAGGAAGACCCTTTTTCAAAAATGAAAATAAAACCCAACCCAACAAAAAAAACCCACATAAAACAACAAAACAAAACATCTTTATATTTAGCTAGGTGTGGTGGAACATGTTTGGAATTCAGAAGCTGAGAAAGGAGGATCCTGATTTTGAGATTTGACTATGATACTGAGTTAGAGCCTGTCTCAACAGCAAATTTACACTTACACAAAACATTTATAAGAATGTTAATAACATCCACACTCAAAATCATCAATATGTAGGATGATAATGTCTAGCCACAGGTAATTGTAATCCATCAATTCCATTGGATGTTACTCATGAATGGAAAGGAAACACCTACTCAAAAGCATGGACAAATTTGAAAGTTAATTCTGTTAAATTAAAGAAAAAGTAGAATACATATTATGGATTACAGATCCATATACTACATTTGTATTGATATTTTATTTTGACAATGAAACTTATCAGAGGTTGCCAGAGACTGGTAGGGTTGGTAGTTTTCATTGTGAAAGGATAGTGCAAAAAAAATCCAGTCATCCAAACTGCATGTATACTGATAGTTGTGATGGTTTCATGTGTCTACATAAATGTAGGAACTCATAAAACTGCATACAAAAGATTCATTTAGGAAAGTGTCATTACATATTTTTCTATGTTGAGAAACTCATGGAAATAAAATAAATAAGTTGTGAAAAAGTAACAATACTAATTTTGTCAATTGAAAGAGTTGCTTGTGTGAAGGCTGACATTATTCAACACTTTATTGAGATTAAGTTACTCAGTTTTGTGATGTCCTTCTGGAATACGGGGTAAATTTGTGAATGAATAATTGATCATAGTTGGGACTATTTAATTTGTACAAGTACTGGATTACCACCAGGTTTGATTCTGAACTCTATACAACGAGATGTTGGTTCAGTCAGTGACATACACTATGACTCTGAAATTAGATACATTTAATTCATATTTAATGATGATATCAAGGCAGATGGAATACTTAATCAGAACCTTAAATATCTGCATATTAATTGGTTCAGTTTAAAGCAATATGACATTTAGTAGAAAATCATAACCCCTATATAAATATAGGGTTTGATTACAGGAAAGAGGTATATAAAACTTAGGTGAGGGATTCTATAATTTCCATCTCACTGTTGCATACCATCCAGAATCTGTTTTATCCCTACTTAGCCGATACATCAGGCTTGGAACCACAAATATTACTGAAGTCATAGATACAATGCAATGTACCCACAGCACTATTTGGCGGGATATACGGTCAAGGTCCTATGAGTGACAACTGAAGAAATGGAGCTGTTTAGGAGGGACGAGATTCACAATGGCAGAATTTCTATCTTCAAACCATTTATGTATTCTTACAAGCACAGAGCATGGAGCCCAGGGTCTTAGAGATCCAAGTAACTACAAAAAATTTCATATTTTATAAGGAAAAATTTAATCAGTCAAAGATATCCATAGATAGCGAGTGTAGAATTTGTGTAGGGAAGCTGTCTTAATGCTTGTGTGTCCTGAAAACTCTACAATAAACACAATGATACTTCTCAAACTTAAATGGGCAGTGTGTATTAGAATCACCTAAAGAGCTTGTTTCAGAGAACTAGGCCTCCAGCTCCAAGATCTAATTAAGGAATAGTGAGCCTTGAGATGCACATCCCTAACAGATGTCCCAGGTGTTTCTAATCCTTCTTTGGTTAGCAGTCCATTGAAAGATAGACGATTTTGCTGAGATCAGCAATTAAAAGAACAAAGGCTTCTGGACTGATAGGTAAGTGGGCTGGGTTCCTGTCCTTGCTTTGGCCATGGCCCCATAAATTTTCATGTTTCTCCTCAGGTTTCACCTCTGATTCCCTCTCTGTCCAAGTTACTGTGGCCAGTATCCTACCTTCATCTTAAATTAGTGCTGTTTTTCTTTTGTTCAGATAATTTTTATAAAGCCATATTACTTGAAATATTATGCTTCTGATTGTGCATGGGCATGAAGGCTTGCCCATTCACCATTCATCTCAGAAACGCCATTGAGGGGCTGCAAAGCATGTTGGGATTAGATCACTCAACATGCCTTTCTCCTTTCAATCTTGCCATTCTACCTGCCCTTTGTTCCTCCCTGGAAATTTCCAGAGCCTCTAATAGTTTGATTTCTCAATTTTAAGGCTGTAGCACAAGCATGACCCAGCCAGCTTAGCTAAGGCCACAGAAGCGTGGGGTAGAGAAACATGTTTGATCAAGGCTTTGAGAAAATATTTCTTCATTTTTCTGGTCTAGGTTTGTTATCCAAACTTAAAAAAAAATAAAAGTAGGCTTTCATTAGGCAGCCTCAATTGGACTGGAACTCAGAGATTTGCTTGTTTCTGCCCCTCGAGGGCTGTACCATCATGCCTGGCATCACCAACACTACCTCTGCCACATCACTGCACTGTATCAGATGGTGTCCCATGCAAAGCAGATTAAAGATTAACAGTCAAAAGGCCATTTTCTATCTATCATTTGTTCTACCTAATCTTGATTAGTGACCTAATTATCCAAGCAAATTCAGTAGTGAAACATTAATTTAGTTAACTGAGAAACTAGTGTCTCAAGAATGTCCTAATATCTTAAAATTTAATTAATTTATGGTATTTATGTATACCAAGATAAACAAAAAGAGAGACTTCCAAGAAAAGCCATTTTAATTATCACTGGCCAACAAATCCATTTAAGCATTTTTCACAGTTTACCCATTTTCATAACTGGTGCAGTGACCTATATTTGTTCTTTAATGAAATGTCTATAGATTAAAACAAAATTTAAAACATCTTAGAAATAAGAGAAAGTAAGTCTTTGGAAGTTCATGCCAGCTTGGAGTGACTTAATCGGGTATAAATTTTCAGTACTGTAATGAAATATACTTTTGTATGCCTTTCACAAGGCAGAGCTCAGTGTTTTAGCAAGGGCTGTATTATTGGAACAAACAAGGCAGCTTTCATTGTGTTCTTGAAGGATAGCAATATTTTTTGTTCATATAGTCTCATTGCTTTGCAGCTATACCTTCCACGTTTGCATTTAGAAATAAATGCAATATTAATGGGAATGATCGCTTATTGAGTCATTCCTTCATGGCAACCAATTTGCTCTTCCTGCTACATTTAATTCTCACATTACTCTGTGAAGTCAGTACTATTAGGACCTTCAATTTCCAGATGAGGAATATATGGCTCAGACCAGATAATCTGCTGCAGAGTAAGCAAAGATTTTGGGATTATAGATATATACTATGATGATTATGGACCCAGGAATATTTTTATATTTTTATTGAAGTTTTGTGCATTTCATACATCATTTCTCAGTCCAATTTAGACTCATCCCTTTCCGTGTCCCCCACCCCACCCAAGTTCATGCCTTCTGCCATATGTGCCTTGTATCTTTTTCTGAGTCCTTTTAAAATTTTTCAAAGCAGAGTATTATTGTTTGGGGGCCAATTTTACTGTTTCAGTCTGTTTTTTTGTCCCAGTTCTTTTGTTGCTGTTGTTCCCTCCAATTTGCATTGCTTCAAGTATGCATATATTTATGTCACACCTATACTAAAATTACATAATCTGAAAATAAACTGTATGTTATTTCCATATCATATTTCAGGACTCATTTTTCCTTTTTAAATTTATATTACTCTAAAATATGCTTACACATCCTCCATCCATATACCAAGATTACAAAGTCTAAAAACAGGATTTTGAGAACTCATGAAATGTACATCATGAAATGTAGCAACATATGGGGGCTACTCTACCTTTTGAGAAATAGGCACAAATCCTATGTTATCTAGAATTTTGTTGTAAAGTCCACAATACCCTTAATGGGTGAGCCATCAAACTTTATGGTAATTTGTAGCAAGTGGCCATAATCGGGCAGGGTCCGAAGGATGTGGGGAGTTTTCCATTTTACTAATGGGGCTGAGAGCTATTTGTTGAATGTAACAGAAGCCAACTTGCAATCTTTGACCCAATGGAAGCCTTTTCTGAATCTGGGACAAGGAGTTTGGGTTTGGTGAAGGGATTTGAGCAAAATCGCATAATGTGACCCTTCCTGCCATATCTCCAACAGACAGGGAACTTGGAAGGTTCATGTTTGTTATGGGATAAAGCTTGTAAAGAGGCAATGAGCACCTCAAAAAGAGCTGAGGCAGGGTTAAGGTCATGGGTGACAATGACCCATTTATGAAAGTCTTCATTACGTACTGTCGCAACAGCATGTGGGTGTGAGAATTCATACCTTCCCAGGCGAGCTCTTTGATTAGGGCATCTCTAGCAGGGCTGGGGGGTGTGCAGCTTCCCTGAGGAGAAAATTAGAAAAAATGTTCACTTACATGTTATACCAAATTGCAGAAGTAACAGTCAGGCTTTTGTGGAGTGCAAGACTTAAGGCTCTGTAGGACCATGTCTTTAATTTGGTCAAAGTACTGAGGAATATCAATAAGGGATTGGCTCATAGGGTCAGTAAAGTTACCACAACCAATAAGCATGTCCAAGGTTATGGGATGTTATAATGTATGTCAATGTGGGTCTGACCTTCTGCCATGTCATCATACGCTGGACTGCCTTAAGCAGGGTGTGCCAATTGTAATATGTTTGAAGGTTAGTGGCCATTGGGTGAGAACCTGTTTGAAATAAGGGGAATCAGGTCCAGCTTCTTGTGCTGCTTTAAGAATAAGGAATAGGTCAGAAAGGGGGGTAGGGATCCAGGGCTGAGTGGCAGTGCTGGCCTCCACATTAACAGAGAATGCATGCAAATGTGAGGGTGGATGAAGGAATAGGTTCTGACAGGAATGGGGTAAGGGGGATCTGAGGGAAAGGGGGGAACATGGGAGAGAGCTTCCTAGGCCTCCCTCTGAGAGTATATTGACTTAGCAGGGACAGCTGAAGGTAGTTTTTGTGAATCAGGAGCAGGAATTTGAAATCAGGTACACAGGGGAGGGCCAGTTCATCTTCAGTGTTTTTGTAACAGCATAGATAGTCCTCTGCCAAGAAGCCTTTAAAAAGGCTTACAGTTATGGCAAGGAGGTTGCAAATGACAGCAGGGAAGAAGGTGGGCAGGCAAGTGCTTGGGTTGAACTAGGACAAAGAGTGTGTCGGAGCCAAAAGTGTCTTGTGCTTAGTGGAGGACTTCCAAGGGACATTACTCCCTTGGTTATATGTCTGCATGGTGTCTCCGGAGTGTCATCTCTTTATATACAGAAGGCTGGCTTCTGAGTCCTGAATGGATCAGCTCTTGTGTGGACTTGCCTGGATGAACCAAGAGGTGGAGCAGCCAGTACTATTCACCCCAGCTCGGCCTTGACGGTATATGTACCTCCCTAGCAAAGAACAAAGAAGACGATAAATGAATTGGAAAGTCAAGGGAAGGGGGCCACACGCTCACCCTCGCACGGCTGTAAACACATAAAAAAAAAGGGGTCTACTCACCAGAACCGCAGAAAGAGCGCCTCATAACATGGGGGTGTTTTATAAACACCAGAGAGCATCTCATAAACGGGGTGGGGGGGGTGAGGGGGTGCCTCAGACCACATGGGCACCAGATGTAGTAAACTCCTCCAGTCCAGCCAAAGAAGTTCAGGGGTGCTGAGTAGGCAGCAAAGTCAACACACAGACACACACAGACACACAGACGCACAGACACACACACACACACACACA
>VZQC01003744.1:3190100-3201660 GCA_009823505.1 Rhizomys pruinosus | reverse complement strand
ATATATATATATATATATATATATATATGTCACACCTATACTACTTATTATACTACACCTACTATACTATTATGTCCTCTGAATATAAACTCTATGTTAGATGCCAAATCATATTTCAGGATTCACATTTTTCACTTTTAAATTTATTTTACTCTAAAATATGCATACATACCCTCCACCCATATACCAAAATTACAAAGTCTGAAAATAAGTGATAGGTTAATTCTAGAGCCCATTAAGGGATTTACATTCTAAGAGTGCAGTTGCTTTCAGATATAGAGAAATATAGCGTTAGCATTGTTCAGTTTGCCTTACAACTAGGTACTTGGTGCTAACATCCACAGATGAGGGATACCATTCTTCCTTTTTTTTCTGGGACTGTGTTACTTGACTTAGTATAATATCTTCTAGTTCCATCCATTTACCTGCAAATTCATGATGTCATCTTTCTTTACCATTGTATAGAACTCCATTGTGTAGATGTACCACATTGTCTCTATCTTCTCTTTGGTTGAGGGACACATGGGTTGGTTTCAGCTCTCTGGTATTGTGAAGAGAGCTGGAATGAACATGGATGTGGATATATCTTTGAAGTGGGATGAGTCTTGTGGGTATTTACCCAGGAGTGGTATGACTGGGTCAGGTGGTAGGCTCATTTTGAGTCTTTTAAGGGTTCTTCACACTGCTTTCCTTAGTATTTGTTGGAATTTACATAAATAAAATATTTCAAGAAGGAGATAGCTTGGAGTAACAAAGTCTCAAGTACAGAAATGACTATAGTTTGTGTGACTGGATGTTTTCAGAATTATGAGATTAGGGAACTGATCAGTCATTCTCCTTGGAGCAAAATAAAATGTTCACTGGGAAAAAGAGGTTTAACATTTAGAAAAAAATGCAGATGTGGGTTTTCTTTAGCTATGGCCCATAGATTAAAAGAAAATAAAAACAACATTTTCAGTTATTTTTTGCCACACTCTGATACACAGGTTTTGAAGATATGAGTGTATTTGTGTGTTACATACATCAAACTTCAAAATATTTTTGATTGTTAAGGATAAATCCTAGAATGTGAAGCACAGCAAATAAATTTTAATCATATCTATTCCCCAAACTTTTAAAGATTTATTTATTTTTACTCTGTATGTATGAGTGTTGTACTTGAATGTATGCATGGGCACCGTCATTCCCTGTACTCATGGTAGCCAGAAAAGAGTGTTAAATCCACTTGGACCGAAGTTGCATATGGTTATGACTCACTGCATGGGTTCTAGCAAATGAACCCAGGTCCTCTGCAAGAGCAGAAAATGCTTTTAACTGACGAGCCATTGCTCCAGCTTCCCAAAACAATGTTTATTAAAACTAAATTTGATGCAATCTACATATAACACATAAACAGAACAATATGTATATTGGATATATCTGTACATTACATACATAGTTATATATACCACTGATATATTTGTATATATGTACATAGTATATATATATATACTATGCACATATATTTTACATATATTTGTATATATGTACATAGTATATATATATAGTACATATATACAAATATATATGTACATATATATATGTACAAATATATACATACATATATATGTACATAGTATATATATATACTATGTACATATATACAAATATATGTAAAATATATGTACATAGCATATATATACTATATATATTACATACATGTAAACATATATAGTATATATTACATGTATGTAAAATATATAATATATATATTTTACATATAGAGTATATATATTTTACATATATATAGTATATATATTTTACATATATGTAAAAATAGATTATATATATATGATAGATAATATATATATAGATAAGAGGTATCCTAAGTACCTATAGAAAAATCCCTCAGTGGTCTTCCTCCTCCTATATCGCTCTATTCTACTCTCTAGGCGGTCGCCCTCCTATGTAAACAAAAACATATCCGTGTATATATATGTATAATATAATGTTCACACAAATATACATACATGTAGTATTCTATTAACTCCAATCCACTAAAAATTAATGGCATGCCTTTTTTTAAATTTTAATTTCATTTATCATTGGGCTTGTCTGCTCGTGGAGATTGTGGTAACATATGTACCACAACATTCAGAAGTCAGTTTTCTCAACCTTGGGTTCAGGGATTGCACTCAACTCATGAGATTTGCACAGAAAGCATTTTTACCTGCTGAACAATCTTGCCAACCCTCATCCCTTCATAATGGCTTATAAATAGCAGATTGAAAAACATTAGCTTAAGGTAAATAACATAATTTCTTCCCTCACTATTCAATTCTTGGGCTGATAAAGGACAATGAATTAAGCAAAACATAGATGAGATTTTTAAACTTTAATTTCATTAGAAAATGTAGCTTAAGGGTGTCTTAAAGAATTTCAATAAAAATATAGTTCAAAGGAAATGTTTAAATATTTTCCACTAACTAAAGTTGGGCCCTTGAAAATCAGTTATATATTTATTCAGATTCCAAGGTTAATGTTTTTTGTACAGATATTGAAATAAAAAAGCCTTAAAAAATATGCACTTTTTTAGCTTTCTAAGTATGTCACTTTTGGGGAAGATGCTAGTTTTGTTCTAGTCTTTCTGTTCAGTTTTCATATGTCCACTCTTGTGGACAATCAAGATTCAGGCCAATTTATTTGGCACATGTATACCTTCCTTTGGGTGTGATAGTCTGATTCACAATGTGAAAATGGCATGTAATATGCTACATAGTGATATTACTTATTATTGATTGTGAAGTGTTGTGCTAAGATTTAGATGCAGTGCTTCTAACTTTAATATTAATTTTTGATATCTTAAGTGGCATTTCTTAGAGACATCAAAAACTGTTAAGCCAGGTATAGTGGCTCAAGATGGTAAGCTCAGTCTTCAAGAGACAGGAGGATCATAAGTTCAAGGCAGGTCACATAGGCTAAATAGCAAGTGCCTGTGTCTAAACAACACCCTCCTACACACAAAATCCTTGTTAAATATATATTCATTTTTATTGGATTTGTATCATTGATTTTATCTAGTTTTATATGAAATTTTGATAATATTTAACTTTGAAATAACAGACTGGATTTTTTTTTCTTCTTATATGATCAACATGTTTGTGTAAGCAAACTTCTTTAACTGGACTTGAGGACCCTGGGTCATACAAAAACTAGACTCAGATGTTAAATAACTGGGTTTATATGGACATTCTTTATGTTTCTTAGCTATGTGTACTTACTGCTCAAATAAAAAAATAAGAAAAAATAAAGTTCACTGTAGACAACCTATGTCATTCTAGTGAAAAAATCTCTAGAACATTTTTATTCTAGAGCATAGGCTTTAGCATTACCCATATGAAAAGAGGCTCTATTAAAAATCAATGTCAGCTATGTGAAGCCATTGTTATACTGACTTATAACACTGACTAAAAATAAAATGCTTCTGGAAACTGGATTAACTGAGGTTGCTCAAAGATATATGAGGAGTTATTCTTACTGTCTTTTACCATACTATTTTAAAATGTAAACTATAAGCCTGGAATGCTAGTTTTTTAACTGTTTGAATCAAAATATTTTCTATGAATCCAGTTTCTTGTGCTTTGAAATGCCAGAGCCTGGCTTTCTCATGTCATTATTATTAGAGCAGAGAGTACCTTTTCTCATTAGGGAGTAGAAGCAATGCTAGATTACATAGCATAGTCATGGTGAGCTGATTTGAAACTTCTGCTGTTTTCTATCTCCAGACTATGTCTCCCAAGTGGTTGCCAAATACCTTTTGTGCTTGACTTCTCAGTTGCTTGGTAAACAGCCTGTCACACTGGTGGTCAACTTAGATTCAAGCCTGTTTCAAGCCTGAATTAATACTACTTTCTAGCTAGTCATCACATAGACATCAATCATATTTCCCATGGTGTCACTTATCTAGCTCAAGATACACAATGGCATGTACATTATAATCTTTGTAGAAGTATGAATTAAGTATCATATTACCCATTAAGACCTATCTTGGCTTTCTGAAACTCATTTCTTCTTTTCCTGAAATTCCATAGGAACCTTCTATCATATGTGTAGCTGGCAAAGATTCTCTCACACTCTGTTGGATTCCTTTTCACTAAATTCATTGTTTCCTATGCTGTACACAAACATTAGATTTTAAAAGTAAAATTAACCCTATTTGCTGATTATGTTTATTATGCAGAAGATGTCCCAAATATTCCATCAGAAAATTGATAAAAATGAGCTGGGCGTGGTGGCACACGCCTTTAATCCTAGCACTCTGGAGGCAGAGGCAGGCGGATCTTTGTGAGTTCAAGGCCAGCCTGGTCTACAGAGTGAGTTCCAGGACACTGGGCTACAGGAGACCCTGTCTCGAAATACAAAAAAAAAAAAAAAAAAAGAAAATTGATAAAAATGATCAGTATTTTTTCTGTAATGTGTAAAGACATAATATCAATTTATAAATTTCAATCAAATACTAGTAACAAGCAGGAAAAGAAAGAAATCATGCAATCCTCGATCAAAATGTTTATTAAACTCTTCAAATGTTTTAGATAGCTTTAGAATTGACACACTTGAGTAGAGGGAATATCAATTGATTGCCATTTCCTTGATTGTTGAGTGATGAGGGAGGGCCCAAACCACTGTGTGTGCTGACAGCTGTGGGCAGGTGGTCTTGTGTTTTATAAGGATGCAAGCTGAGGACAGGCCAGAGAAGCAAGACAGTAAGCACCAAACCACCATGGTCTGTGCTCCAGATTCCTGCCCCAAGTTTCTGCCTTAGATTCACTTGATGATGGACTATATCTGTAATCCAAATAAACCCTTTCCTCTCCGTGTTGGTTTTGCTCAGAGTGTTTTTTCACAGTAATTAAGAGCAACTAAGTCCTCAAAGAAGTAACCAAAAATACTAAAATTCAGACAAAAACTCAAAAGATCAGGAATAGACAAAGCAATTCAGAGCCAAAAGAATAATGCTTATAGATTTCAAGCTATGTTACAAAGCTCTGGTTCTAAAATCTTCATGGTTCTGAAACAAGAACAGAAATGTAGTTCAGTGCAAGAAAAATGATTTAAACAATAATGAACATAATTATAGCTACTATATATTTGACAAAGACACTATATTTTTCAAGTGTATAGTTTTGCATCTTCTAATTTTTTTTCCATTTAGGATGAGGTTGGCTGTGGGTTTGATGTATATGCCTTTCATTGTTTTTAGGAATGTTCACTTCAGTCCAGTTCTCTCTAGAACTTTAATCATGAAGGGATGCTGGATCCTGTCAAAGAATTTTTCTGCATCAATTGAGGTGATTGTGTGTATCTTTCCATCCATTTATGTGTTGTATGAGATTTACTGATTTATGTATGTTGAACCATCCTTGCATCTCTGGCATGAATCCAACTTGATTATGGTGGATGATCTTTTTTATGAGGGTCTGTATGTGATTTGCAAGTATTTTGTTGAGAATTTTTGCATCTTTGTTCATTAATGAGATGAGTCTATAATTTTCTTTTCTTTTTATTTTTCATCTTTTTGAAGCAGGGTCTTCCTTTAGTCCCAGCTGGCCTGGAGCTTAATATGTAGTCCAGGCTGGCCTTGAACTCCCAGAGATCCACCTGCCTCTGCCTCCCAAGTGCTGGGACTAAAGGCATGCACCACCATACCTATCTATAGTTTTCTTTTTTGGTTGGGTTTTTGCATGGTTTTGGTATTAGAGTGATGCTGGCTTCATAGAAGGAGTTTAGGATATTTCCCTCTGTTTGTATCCTTCTGAGTAGTTTGAGTAATAATGGTTGTAAGATGTCATTAAATGTTTTATAGAATTCTGTGGAACCATCTGGGCATGGGCTATTTTTTTAGTTGGGAGGTTTTTTATTATGTCTTCAATTTCCTCAAATGTTTTGGGTCTTTTTAAACTGTCAACCTCTTCTTAGTTAAGCTTTTTTGGTTCCCAGGATTTCAGATATTCATCCACTTCTCTTGGGTTTTCAAACTTTGTAGAGTACAGATTTTTGAAGTATTCTCATATGATTGTCTGGTTCTATCCTTCATCTGTTGTGATGTTTCCATTTTCATCACGAATACTATTAATTTGGAGTTCCTCTTTTTTTGGTTATCTGGGCTAGAGATCTGTCTATCTTGTTTATCTTTTCAAAGAACCAGCTTTTGGATTCATTGATTTTTTTTCTTTGTTTCTATTTCATTGATTTCTGCTCTGATTTTTGTTATTTCTTCCTGTCTGTTGGGTTTAGGGTCCATTTGTTGTCTCTCAAGTGTTTTTAGCTGTAGGGTTAGATCATTTTTTGTTCCCTTTCTGTTTTTTCTTTTCTTTAATGTGGCCAATTAAAGCTATAAATTTCCCTCTTAGGACTGCTTTTAAAGTATCCCACAGGTTTTGTTGTGCTGTATTGTCTTGTTCATTTAGTTCCATGAATACGTTTATTTCATTCTTTATTTCTTCCTTAACCCATCCATTGTTCAGGATTGTGTTGTTTAGTCTCCAAGTGTTCTTGTGGCTATTTGAGCTTATTCTGCTGTTAACATTGAGCTTTATTGCACTCTATTCTGATAGAATGCATGAATTTATTTCAATCTTTTTTTATATTTGTTGAGTTTCTTTTGTGTCCCAGTATGTGGTCGATTTTGGAGAATGTTTCATGGGGTGCTGAGTAGAAAATATATTCTCTGGTGTTTGGGTGGAATATTTGGTAGATGTCTGTGAAGTCCAATTTGTATCGTATGTTCAGTTCCAATCTATCTCTGCTTATTTTTTTGTCTTTTGATCTATCCAAGGGGCTCAGTGGGGTAGTGAAGGCCCCCACTATCAGTGTTCTGGGATTAATCTGTTTCTTGAGGATGTACAGAATTGTGTTTATATAGTTCAGTGTGTCTGAGTTTGTTGCATTAACTTTTAGGATTGTAAAGTCTACCTGGTTAATTGTTCCTTTGATAAGGATGTAATGGTCCTCTTTGTCTCTTCTATTGACTTTACTCTGAGGTCTATTTTGTCTGGTATCAGAATATCAACACCTGCTTTCTTTTTTTTTACCATTTGCTTGGAATATTTTTTCCCATCTTTTCTCTTTGAGTTTCTGTCTGTCCTTGAGGGTTAGATCTATTCCTTGTAGGCAGCATATAGATGGATTCTGTTTCCTAATCCATTCTCCTAGTCTTTGTCTTTTGATTGGGGGAGTTTAGACCACTGATATTTAAGGTCATTATTGAAAGATGTGTGTTGCTTCCTTTCAATTTATTCTCTGTTTGCATTATTGGTCTAGGTTTGTCTTTATGCTGTTATGTTTTTATTTTTTCTCTCTTTAGTTGCTTGTAGATAGCTGCTCCTTTCCTCTGTTCTTTGAATTGCTTCGAGTATTTTTTGAAGTGTTGTTTTTTTGACTTGTATTCTTTCATCTTGTTCATGTCATGAAAGATTTTTCTTTCTCCTTCAAGTATAATTGACATTTTCACTGGGTATAGTAATCTAGGTTGGCATCTAAAGTCATTTAGCACTGGGAATACTTCGATTCACATTCTTCTGGCTTTCATAATTTGCACTGAGAAGTCACCTGAAATTCTGATTGGTTTCCCCTTATATGTAACTTGTTTTCCTATTGTGGCTTTCAGTATTTTGTCTTTGTTCTGAGTGTCTTTGTTCTGAGCATCTAGCATTTTATCTATGATATCGCATCTGGTATTTCTTTTCTGGTCTTGTAGCTCCTTTTTCCCACTCACAGGTACCCTGTTGACCTGATGGGCCCCTGTCTATGTCTGGCCACACTGCAGTGCTTGATGGAATCTGAGGTGAGTAGTTCTGGGTGATCCCAAGCTTTCTGGGGCAAGGGGTATAGCTGCAAATCTCCAAGGCAGTTTGGCCTCACCCAAGCTCTGCACTGTTCTGCTGTGCCGCTAAGTCCAGCCATGCAGTGCTGCTCACTGGAACCTGAAGTGGAAGGTTCCAGGTGATCCTTATTCTGAGCCTTCCTGGGTCAGAGGCAGGGTTGTAAAGCCCCAAGGCATTTCTTACTCACCGGGGCACTATGCTGTTCTAGAAAATGTCTTTCTAGCCTTCGAGCTGGGTATGGTGGTGCACTACTTTAATTCCAGCACTTTGGAGGCAGAGGCAAGTGGATCTCTTTGGGTTCAAGACCAGCCTGGTCTACAAAGTGAGTTCCAGGATAGCTGGGGCTGCAGAGAGACCTTGTCTCAAAAAGACACACAAAAAAAGAAAATGACTTTCTAATAAGAGTCCATTTTCTAAGGAATTAAGGGCAGCAGTTGACAAATGGCTCATCAAGTAATTTTTAAGAACTTCAAGAAGGGTGTTGTCTCTCATTCCTTTATTATCCACAGTGCACCATTTTTTGACATTCTATTGTTCTTTGCTCCTTTTTTAGAAATTCGTATTGAATTTTTGTGTTATTTTATACAGAAGGTCTTAATCAATTTTATACACCCTTCCCCATTGTCATCCTCCCATTACCTTCCTCCACTCCCTCCACTGGAGTTCATATATTCTGTCATTTGTGGATAAGGCCTATCATGTCAAGTTAGTGTCTCTAGATATCCCTCAGGCCAAGTTCATTCAATAGGGTCTAGTAAGTCTTTGTAGAGGCCCTCCCTTTAGGAAGATCAGTTCTTCTTCATCAAGAACTAATCAGCTGCCTATCAGTCTTTGATTAAGATTGGGGTCTGCTGTCCATTTCCACAGATCTCTTCTGGGTTTAGTCTTGTTGAATTTGCATGGGTCTTGTGCGTGTTGTCACCATCACTATAGATTGAAATAAGCAAGTTCTCAGGAGGCTTTAGGACTCTATTACAATATTGCCATGCACCTCTTCCCTAGCTTTTATAATCTTTCCATCCCTTTTTCCATAATGGTTTCTGAGCTCTATATTGGTGGATTTTAATATGAGAGTCTAGTCCAAGGACCCAAACTCTGCAGAAACTTGTTCAATATATTTTGGCCATTTGTGATCTTTTATGATCTGGCCCTCTGTTGCATGAACAGTCTTCATTGATGATATTTGAGAGCTGCATTAGTGTTGTTTTTACCTCTTGTTCTATGTTCCATGAGCTTTAAGTGTAAAGTTTGTATTGGAGATGTGCCACTTAGGATTATACAATTTACAGATGATCTCTGTTTATGGCCAGTTGTAAATTCCTGTAATAATCTCCATCTGTTGAAAATGAAGTTTTTGGGTGCTGAGGTTTGACTTAGAGGCTGCGAGCAACTGGTGCCTGAGCAGAGGAGGTGGGGGATACCAGTTCATTGCTAATCAAGCAACTCAACCAACCCCTTCCCCCCTGCCAACTGGAACTCTGGAGAGAGTAGCTGGCAGCAGAGGGAATACAGTGCTCAGAAGGTGTCATCTAGGTTGTTACCCACCAAGTTCTTATGGAAGAGAAAAGGAATAGTGAATTATACCTTCCAATATATAACCAAAATTGAAAGCCAACACTCCATACATAAAGAGACTACAACAAACGCACCTGAACAAATCAAAGAAAGCAGTCCTTCAACAAGGTGAAGAGGCATTTAAGATTCACATCAGAATACAGGCAAAAGGCAAACCAAATGCTGAAAACACAACGAAAGAACAATATGGGAAAAGTGCAGAATAACTCCAAACTTTACAGAGCCTGTGGAGAACTCCTACAATGAGATCTCCCTAGAGTTAACCCAGGACACAGATTGTAGAATAACAATCACAGATCTATTCAAAGAAATCATAGAACTAAGGGGAGAGAATGAAAAACTCAGAAAGGACCTAGAGGGAGACAATAACAAATTTCTGAATGAAGTAAAAGGAGAAAATGACAGACACTGGAAAAAAGCTAGAGGAAGAAAATGACAAACTCCAGAAGGAAGTGGAAACACTGAAAAGATTCCATGCTGAAATGAAAAAGGAAAGCAATGAGCAAAACAAGGAGCTACAAGAAAAGATTGAGAAGCTCCAAAAGGAAGTGGAAACAGTAAAGAAAACAGAGGAAGAAATGGAAAAGGAAATTGAGCAGTCATCCAATCAAAAGGAAAGAATGGGAAAAAGCCTCAGAAGCAGAATGGAGGAAGCAGAAAAAAAGAATATCAGACCTAGAAGATAACACAGAACAACTAAAAAGCTCAAGTAAAGACTATGAAAAATTTAAAAATACACAAAAGTGGAACAACCAGGAAATGTGGGACACTATGAAAAGATTATATCTCTGCATCATAGGGATAGAGGAAGAAGAACCCCAAGAGAATGGTACTTGTCAGATTATCAACAGAATAATAGATGAAAATTCCCCCAATTAAAAACAGACAAACTCAAACAAATACAAGAAGCACATAGAACACCAAATAGACTAGACCAGAAAAGAAACTCCACCCACCATACCATAGTTAAGACACTAGACGCTCAAAACAAAGACAAAATTCTGAAAGCCACAAGAGAAAAACAACAAGTTACATATAAGGGGAAACCTTCTCAATGAAAAGTATGAAAGCAAGAAGAACATAGACTGAAGCATTTCTAGTGCTAAAGGACTACAAATGCCAACCCAGGTTATTGTACCCAGCAAAAATGTTGATTCTAGTTGAAGGAAAGAGAAAAATATTCTATGACATAAACAAGGTGAAGGAATATATGTCCGGAAAACCAACACTTCAGAGAATACTTGAGGCAATTCAAAGGACAGAGAAGAGGAGCAACTATCCCCAGGTATCTAGAAAGAGAAATTCATGGGGGCTGCAGCTAGGTGGTCGTGTCTCTGAGGCCTTTTGGGGGGACCCAGGCACCGGGCCAGAGTGTCTGGAGATTTGGGCCAGGGCCAGTGGGTCTGCACCTTTGGGCGGGCTGCCCGGAAGTCACCTGGGCAAGTACCTTTGGAGCTGGGTTCTTTCTGGGGCTGCAGCTAGGGGGTCGTGTCTCTGAGGCCTTTTGGGCGGGACCCAGGCGCCAGGCCAGAGGGTCCAGAAATTTGGGTCAGGGCCAGTGGGTCTGCACCTTTGGGTGGGCTGCCAGGGTGCGGGCTAGATCAGGCATATCCCCCCCCCTTCCCCGCCATCAGTGAGAATCCAAATGGACTTTTTTTTTTGGAGAACCTTCAGAACAAGAAGAGAAGAGTGCTTTGGCTTCCAATATCCAATACAGCAACAAAATTGAAAAGTAGACAAGTCAATACTCCATAAACAAGGAGGAGGAAAGAAAAAAAAAAGCATCTGAAGGAGGAAAGCAAAGCCATCCGCTATTTGTGATCTGAACCACAAAAGTGAAGCCCACATGCCAGTGACATGAGGAAGGGACAACATGGGAAAGGCACAGGATAATCCTGCACCAAGCTCTGCCAAACCTGTAGGAGACAGCTACAATGGGAACCCCTTGGAGGAGACCCAAGGAACAGATCTTAGAGGAATAATTGCAGACCTATGCAGAGAAATTAAAGAACATAAAGAGGAATTCAGAGAACTAAAGAGAGAGAATGAAAAACTCAAAAAGGACCTAGAGGGATACAATGACAAACATCAGAAAGAACTAAAGGAACAGATTGACAAACTCC